>CM067375.1:5409749-5563218 GCA_034401795.1 Chaetoderma sp. LZ-2023a | reverse complement strand
CATGACACGTGTGTTTGTGTTTAAGGTACAATGGACTCAATTAAATATGATTACAATTAATTTAACACCAAAGCCAATCGGCGATACCATACATGCCTCCCTCCCCTCACCTCCCCCTCCCTTCCCCTCCCTCCCTCCCCTCCCCCCTCCCTCTTTCTCTCTCTCTCTCTCTCTCTCTCTCCCTCACCTCTCTCTCTCTCTCTCTCTCTCTCTCTCTCTCTCTCTCTCTCTCTCTCTCTCTCTCTCTCTCTCTCTCTCTCTCTCTCTCTCTGATATTAATAATTCTGAAGGGAAAGAACAAGTCTAAGTTGTGAGAACGTGTGCCCAAAACCCCATTGTGCATATGGTACAATTAAATATTTTAAATCAAATTCAAATCACGCACGCACGCACTCACGCACTCACGCACGCACACATTCACACTTAAATACGTGATATAATATAAGATGTTTTCTTTTCTGTGTTATAGATTCCTTGCTACTGGCGATTCATTTACCACAATTGCCTTCAGTTTTCGGATTGGCATTACCACCGAAACATGTGAAGCTTTGTGGAATTGCCTGAAGGATAACTATATGCCAGTTCCAACAGCAGAAATATGTGAAAAATATTTCGGACAGATTTCACCGTTTGTGGAATTTCCCAAATTGCATCGGAGCGCTGGATGGGAAGCATGTGACTATCCAGGCCCCACCTAATTCTGGTTCCCTCTTTTATAATTATAAGGGTACATTTAGCATTGTTTTATTAGCATTAGTTGACGCAAACTATAGATTTGTAGCTATAGATGTTGGAAGCTATGGGTCAAGCAGCGCTGGCAGTATATTTTCAAATTCACAATTGGGGTCAGCAGTTGGAGAGCGGGACACTTAATGTTCCCCCACCAAAGGAATTGGAGGGAAGCGCTGACCAGGAACCACTCCCTCACGTAATCGTTGGCGATGAAGCGTTTCCCTTAAAATCATATCTGCTACGACCATACCCTGGGAAAAACCTGTACAATGAGAAACGGATATTTAACTATCGGCTGAGCAGAGCACGTCGTGTGTCGGAAAATGCGTTTGGTTTACTGGGACAAAGATTCAGATTGTATAATAGACGAATACAAGTGCATCCAGAAAAAGCTGAACAAATAGTCAAAGCAATATGTGTTTTACACAACTTTCTTCAAACAATACGTGACGATCATCATTTTGATCATGACAGGGATGGCATTGGTCAAAATATTCGGCATGCTGCATCTAGACGACCGACAAGAGAGGCCTTCAGCGTTCGTGAAGCTTTTAAGGAGTATTTTACGTCAAAACACGGAGAAGTTCCATGGCAATATGAAATTATACAACGTGGTCATACAGATGTGTGATAGTACCTACAATTATCACCGCTAGCAAATGTTAAAGCTGCACATTCACATTAAAATGTTAAAAAATAAACTTGTTGAAATCAATATATATGAAATGTAAGATTTAATTGCTTTATCCTATCTAGCTACATGACTTAGACATGTAAAAGTGTCGAATTTAATCAATTTTAGTTTTGGCATTTTGTTGTGAATGTGCAGCTTTAATAGATATTCTGATAGTGACTGTATTCTTGTGTTATTACATGATGTTTATGTTGGTTTACATTTAAATAATCAACTGATTTGCGAATATGTGACAGCTGATTCCGTGACCTCGATTTTTGACCTGCTTTTTGGAAATCGTTTACCGTCTACTATATGAATAAATGTGCCTTGTTGGGTAATATATATTTTATATGTTAACATTTGTATTTGGAATGCAATGAGTGATTCCATGACCTCAGTTTATACCAGTTAACCCTAAAATAAACCTCTTTGTTGTTGTTGTTGTTGTTGTTGTTGTTGTTGTTGTTGTTGCTGCTGCTGCTGGTGCTGCTGCTGCTGGTGATGCTGCTGCTGGTGATGCTGCTGCTGGTGATGCTGCTGCTGGTGATGCTGCTGCTGGTGATGCTGCTGCTGCTGCTGGTGATGCTGCTGCTGCTGCTGGTGATGTTGCTGGTGATGCTGCTGCTGCTGCTGCTGCTGGTGATGCTGCTGCTGCTGGTGATGCTGCTGCTGCTGGTGATGCTGCTGCTGCTGCTGCTGGTGATGCTGCTGCTGGTGATGCTGCTGCTGCTGGTGATGCTGCTGCTGCTGGTGATGATGCTGCTGCTGGTGATGCTGCTGCTGCTGGTGATGCTGCTGGTGATGCTGGTGATGCTGCTGCTGCTGCTGCTGCTGCTGGTGATGCTGCTGGTGATGCTGCTGCTGGTGATGCTGCTGGTGATGCTGCTGCTGGTGATATTGCTGCTGCTGCTGGTAATGCTGCTGGTGATGCTGCTGATGCTGCTGCTGCTGGTGATGCTGCTGATGCTGTTGCTGCTGGTGATGCTGCTGGTGATGCTGCTGCTGCTGCTGCTGGTGATGCTGCTGCTGGTGATGCTGCTGCTGCTGCTGGTGATGCTGCTGCTGGTGATGCTGCTGCTGCTGCTGGTGATGCTGCTGCTGCTGGTGATGCTACTTCTGCTGCTGGTGATGCTGCTGGTGATGCTGCTGCTGCTGCTGCTGCTGCTGGTGATGCTGCTGCTGGTGATGCTGCTGCTGGTGATGCTGCTGCTGCTGGTGATGCTGCTGCTGCTGGTGATGCTGCTGCTGCTGGTGATGCTGCTGCTGGTGATGCTGCTGCTGGTGATGCTACTTCTGCTGCTGGTGATGCTGCTGGTGATGCTGCTGCTGCTGCTGCTGCTGCTGCTGGTGATGCTGCTGCTGCTGGTGATGCTGCTGCTGCTGGTGATGCTGCTGCTGCTGGTGATGCTGCTGGTGATGCTGCTGCTGCTGGTGATGCTGCTGGTGATGCTGCTGCTGGTGATGCTACTTCTGCTTCTGCTGCTGGTGATGCTGCTGCTGCTGCTGCTGCTGCTGCTGCTGCTGGTAATGCTGCTGCTGCTGGTGATGCTGCTGCTGCTGCTGCTGCTGCTGCTGCTGCTGCTGGTGATGCTGCTGCTGCTGCTGGTGATGCTGCTGCTGCTGGTGCTGCTGCTGCTGGTGATGCTGCTGCTGGTGATGCTGCTGCTGCTGGTGATGCTGCTGCTGGTGATGCTGCTGCTGCTGGTGATGCTACTTCTGCTGCTGGTGATGCTGCTGCTGGTGATGCTGCTGCTGCTGGTGATGCTGCTGCTGCTACTGTTGGTTAATAAAATTGTGTTGGTGTGGTTGTTTATAATGAAGCCGGGGTTGAACTTGTTGAATGTGGTATAATCCTGTTTGTGAATGTGGAAATTCTACTTCGTGTATTAGTCTTTGAATTTACATTTTTACCAATGACTTTCTCTCGGCTGGAATGGTTTTCATTGATGGTAACAGATTTTGCAGCCACATGCTGTCTGCATCAATAGATGATATGTGTCGGGTTTGCTGTTTTGCAGACTGACGTGCATTTAGATAGTGCACTGTCTTGTCCGTCGTTTCATCTGTCAGTTTTCTTTTCTTTCCAGAGATGTGCGGAAGAGTTGCGTTGGATGTTGATTGCTCCGGAATATCGTCGTGGCAGTCACTCTCATCATCTGACTGATTGTCAGCATCAGGTTGTTTTGCGTCACCGCCTTCATTCTCCCCCAGACAGTCCTCTCTACATGGATTCAGATTTCCTGTCGTTCTAATAATAAGAAAAGACACGATCAAGATAGACTGTCCAAACTAAACTAATAAAAAAGCAATGGTAAAATTCGGTAAATCACATGCCAATTACCCACATCCATCCATTCGTGTCTTACCCCTCCAGCCCTCATGTTTCCTTTCCTCCATCCATACTTGCGTGCATGTGTGCGTGCGTGCGTGCGGGTGTGCGGTGTGTGGGCAAGCGGCCATGTCGGTAGGTGGCAGAAGGAGACGGGGCAGAAAGGCGAGTCTGCTTGTGTTTTTGGTGTATCTAAAACTGATGATCACGTTTTTCTCAGGCTTGAGCACAGCTAATCTTCTTGGAAAACGGATCTGTGTTTGAACAAAATTCTTTGGATAACCTGGAAACTACTGGTCTGATCAGGGTCAAATTTTAACTTTGAAATGCATGTGTGAAAATTCCATATACATGTGTATGCTGTAGACATACCCTCTGCTTGCTGTGTATTGCTGGAGGAACTGGAGAATCCTCCAATATTTCCATTTGATA
Source organism: Chaetoderma sp. LZ-2023a (assembly GCA_034401795.1). Lineage (NCBI taxonomy): Eukaryota > Metazoa > Mollusca > Caudofoveata > Chaetodermatida > Chaetodermatidae > Chaetoderma > Chaetoderma sp. LZ-2023a. The sequence continues at coordinate 5,559,049 of CM067375.1, read as the reverse complement.
GGCTGTTTACTCGCCTGACCACTTGTTGTTTTGTCATCTTGTTTCAGTTTTAGAAACGTATCTTTTACGTTCTTCCGTTGCTTTTTAGCTTCATTAACTGGAATAAAGAGGAATTAAAGTGTTACTACTGCGCTGCTGTTGCTGCTACTATTGCTCTTGCTAACAAAACAACCACCAACACCACCATCATCACCACCACCATCACCACCACCACCACCACCACCACTACCGCCACTACTACCACTACCACCACCACTACCACCACCACCACCACCACCACCACCACCACCACCACCACCACCACCACCACCACCATTGAAATTTGTCATATCAAGAACGTTTAGCCTTAACAGGTTTGCGTAAAAACAATGACATCGTTATAAAGCCTGCTGACAAGGGATCTGCTACTGTAATAATGCGTAAGGATAATTATATTCGTGAAGCGCATCGGCAACTCAGTAATCTGAAACACTACCGCAAATTAGATGAACCACTCTGGCATAACAATTGTGATAAATTTAATGGAATCCTTCAAGAAATGGCTGACAACAAGGCCATAACGAAAAAGCAGTTTAAATACCTTACTGCTAAACGAGATTCAAATCCACGTACGTTTTACCCTTTGCCAAAAATTCATAAACCTATTGAGTCATGGTCCGAAACTATGATACCACCGGGTCGACCTATTATCTCTGATTGCGGCTCTGAATCTTATCGAATTAGTGAAATTATTGATTACCACCTACAACCAATTGCGAATAGACATTTCAGCTTTTTGAACAACACTGAGGATTTCCTATCCGAGGTCTCCAAAATTTCGGTTCCTCCAAACTCACTCTTGATAACCCTCGACATCGATGCTATGTACACAAACATTGACATCGAAAGGGGTTTGACTTCTGTTCGCAGAGCATTTGATAAATATCCTGATAACAATAGGCCCACTAGCGAAATATTAGCTCTCCTGGAGCTGAGTTTAAAGGGCAATGATTTCGAATTCGCTGGCGAAATCTACCAACAAATCTGTGGATGCGCTATGGGTAAACGATTTAGTCCTAGTTTTGCCAACATCTATGTAGCTGAGTGGGAAGAAGATGCGCTTAACAAATGTCCTAAGCAGCCCTTATTTTACTGCCGGTACCTCGATGATATTTTTATGATCTGGAATCATTCGAGGGAAGAGTTTGATGAATTTTTCACTATTTTGAACAATCACGATCCTAACATCAAACTTAAAGCCAACATCGACCAGTCGTCCGTAGACTTTTTGGACGTTACTCTCTACAAAGGTGTAAATTATAACATGGGTGGGTTTCTTGATTACAAAGTATTCTTTAAGCCCACCGATTCCCATCAACTACTGCATAAGAAATCTTTCCATCCACCTCATACTTTTAAAGGTATTGTCAAATCACAGATTATCCGATTTCACCGAAATTCTAGTGATAGAAAGAATTTTGAATCTGCGTGTTCCACCTTATGTAAAGCCCTCAAACCGAGGGGATATTCAACACGATTTTTGCGCAAAATAAAATCCGAAACTGTACATGATTTGGAAACTATTACTGATAAGGCTGCCGATCAAAAGCCTTCCAAAATTCGTCACAATCGTCCGATTATAGGCGTAGGACAATCTCAGAAATGTGGAAAGAAGAGGTGTAAATTAAACCTCTATCTACCTAATCAGAAAACATTTGTCAGTTATCAGAACAAAAGCAAATTCCAACCTCAGTCTAATTTAGATTGCGATTCTAAAAATGTTATCTATTTAATATCTTGCAAATTATGCCAAAAGCAGTATGTCGGTGAAACAAAATGCCCTTTAAGATGGCGAGCAACTAGATACCTTTGCGATATTAGACACGACGAGGACACCAATGTAGCTCAACATTTCAATCTTCTTGGTCATTCTGTCGATAGACACTTTGAAATTTTGCCTATTGAGCAACTGCCTCTTTCTGCTACGGCCGAAGAAACTGATAAACAAAGAAAAAAGAGAATCATTTTGGATTAAGCAACTGAAAACAAAATGGCCAAGAGGCATAAACGTGGACCCTGGTCTTGCTGATCAACGTGAAATTATTCCATTCAGTTTAACATACAATCGAAAAAATGTTGAAATTTCTGAAATTTTGAAAGATGAATATCATAAATTGCAGGATAAAATGAAAGAACCTCTCAATTTGCGTCCAGTGATAGCCTTTAAGAAAAACTCCAATCTACGTGACATCTTGGTTAAATCGAAATTAACTCTTCAAAAACCTTCAGAATGAATGATATATATTATTCATATTTTATAGGCCTCTATCAAACAAACATAACAAATCTCAGACAATAAAATAAAAAAAAAATATCTCGCAACCTTAGGAGATCCTGAGCCAGTGCGTTTAATCATATAACCACCACTACCACCACTACCACCGCTACCACCACCACCACCACCACCACTACCGCCACTACCACTACTACTACTACTACTACTACTACTACTACTACTACTACCACTACCACTACCACCACCACCACTACTACTACTACTACTACTACTACTACTACTACTACTACTACTACTACTACTACTACTACTACTACTACTACTACTACTACTACTACTACCACTACTACTACTACTACTACTACTACTACTACTACTACTACTACTACTACTACTACTACTACTACTACCACCACTACTACTACTACTACTACTACTACTACTACTACCACTACTACTACTACTACTACTACTACTACTACTACTACTACTACTACTACTACTACTACTCAGTTTACATGCTATCACTTTTAACCCGCTGGAAATGGGTTGCATCCCAACCCCTTCCATCCCTAGGGACTTGCGTTCATGAAAATAAAATGAAATTAAAATGCTGTTGGTATAGATAAATATTAAAATGCATATAGATAATTATAAACATACCATCCATTTTCTGTTTTGTGGCAATAGAACGCCACGCATTTTCTTTTTCAACCGCATCTTTATAATTCGGTAGTGATTTATTATATAAAATCTCACGATTTTGTACCTCGATGATGAGATTTTCTTTCGACATGTTGTCTGGCTGTCAAAAAACCAAATGCATTTATCAACATGCCTGAACCTCAAATGCACGTTTGTGGTATAACATGCTGTTAAAGCTCTCAATAGAGCGACCACCTCTTTGGGATTGACTAGGACGTCGGTTATTTAAGATATGTGGTCCGATTGCCACTTGGCACATAAAGGACCACCATCGTGTTGTGCAATACATCTGGTAGTTAGTTACTTTATCTGTCTTATTTTAACTCAAAACTATTGCCTTGTTGGCCATCATTTTGGATCCATTTTATGGTCACAACATACAGGCTTTGTCGTACATGCTTTTTCACTGGGCGATTAATATACGCGAAGCGAAGAAACTAGATTCAGCTCAATTGCACACGTTCGCCCGCACGAGCAAGTTGACCGCCTGACGGTTGTCGATTCCGGTGTGCATACTGTCATGGGGAAGTATGGGTTCTATTTTTCCAAGTCTCAGCGCGTCAAAAATCGCGCGTCAATTCGCTCTCGGTCTGCAATGACCTTAAAGACTGGATTCCATAAGCGCGGAAACGGAGACGGAAACGGAAGCGGCAAAATCAACCAGCCAGCAGTTTTGCTCTGAGCGTGGATTTAGGGGAATCCTGGCGTAATGACGTCAATGTGGGAAAGGCGTATTGGCTCTCAACAGGACACTTATAACTCAAGGCAGGATCAAATAAGCGCAGTATGTCTGGTGTGTCATGATGTCTGGCATCCACCAGATCATCTGAACTCTGCAGGTATAATGATAGTACCATTGCGCACTATTTTGGCCAATGACCTGAGTTCTTGTTACCTCAATATGTGCCGTCCTACTGTAATATAAAGATATACTGACTTTCGTATATTAAGCCATATGAGGGTGGGGTGGGGTGAGGTGGGGGTGGGGTCGGAGACGGGTGGGGGAGGGGTGTTTGGGAGGGTGGGGTGGGGGTAGTGAGGATGAGGTACTTTCACTTACGCTAACCGGACAATACGTGACATATCGGAGTGATCACAGTGCGCCGGATGTGGACAGTATATATGTCACGTATTGTCCGGTTAGCGTAAGTTCATCTACAAGGATATATATATATATATGTGGATGAACCGGATCTGGAACAGTATCTAAATGGAGGAGTTCTGACGCTGACAATGCGCATATGACGAAATAATGCAAACAATATAAATACGTGCATACGTAGGCCTATAAAGCAACGATGCACCCTAGCACAGAAATTCGAAGATGTGAACAGCGAAATTATAGCAGTGACCAAAATGACGTCACTGCAATGTCTGATGAAATCCCAGGTGGTCAGAAAGCTGGCCATGGACGCGGGAGTTGCAGATTATGAGAATCTGTCAGTAGAGCTGGACGCGGTTGTCAGACAACGGTGGATGGCTAGGAAGTGGCTCTAGTTACAGATGTCTGAAACGGGTTATAGCTTCTAATGAAACGTTGCGTGGCCATGTCTCCAGTATTGAATAACGATTAGGTTAATCGATGGACCGTTCCAGTTTATCCACCCATTATATGACGTCATAATAAACTACGTGACGTCTAGGCCAGCCCCAGCGACGTGTAGGTGTAGCTTAGCTAGAGATGGTTGGGACATGGCTAAAACTGGACTCCTCCATTTCAATAGATACCCTGGTGGTATCTTTTTAACCCTTTCATGTCACAAACGGCTCAAACCGGCGTCTACAGTGCTCTTGAGGAATGTCCATTTGCAGGCCAAGAGAAGACTATTTTTGAAAATTTACCACTGGAATGACTGGCTCGATAACCGAGCCAGTCATTCCAGTGGTAAATTTCCAAAAATAGTTTTCTCTTGGTCTGCAAATGGACATGTATTAAGCAAAATGTCTTAATTTTCTTGACAAAATCTAGACATTAAATGGTTAATCTGCCCACATACACGAGATGAATGTACTGCATTCTTGCGTACTCTAAGCAATCATGATCCTGACATTAAATTGAACGCAACCATTAATAGAGGAATTCATGTCAGTGGACATTCTAGATGTTACCATTTACAAAGGTTCAACATTTGGTGAATCAGGTTATTTAGACCATAAAGTATATTTTAAACCAACAGACTCACACCAGTTGCTTCGCAAAAAGCTCACACATTTAACGGGTTGATAAAATGACAAATTATGATGTTTCATAGAAACTGTAGCCCTAGTAACAAGAAAGCTTTGGCTTCAGCCGGTTCGATACTATTCCAAGCTCCATAGGCTTGTTATCCGGGATAGGCGAACTCGGCACTGCATAGGGCGCCAGATTTTAGAGGGGCGCCAAAAAGGGAGTGGGGGCGTCTCTCACCCCCCCCCCCCCCCCCCCAAGAGAAAAATTAAAAAATCTACACTTAGGACAAGAGCCATATTTCGCTCTAGAAATGCAGGAAATGCCCTCTCAGAGCATCTGGATTTCAAAATTTTCGGGGGGGGGGGGGGGAGGTCCTCCGGACGCCCGCCCCCCAACACACCCAGTTAAAGGGTGGTCCTTTGCCTAGGCCGCCAGAAACCCTATGGCCGGCCCTGCTTGCTGTCTACGAAAGATTAAGTCTGATACATTGCATACGATAAACCTGTATCAATATAATAAAGTAGATAACGCGAATATCAAAATTAGATATATTCAAGACAGCAAGCTCCACCACTATCTACCAGACCAAAGACAAGTTTCTATTTCTGTCAAGACGCACGTGTCATTCTGAAGATGTTATCTATCTGCTAGGATGCGAATTGTGTTTAAAACAATATGTAGGCTAAATAAAGGGAAATTTTCGCGTGCGCGCGACTAGACACATTTCGGATATAAGATTAGATGAAGATAACACTATATGCGCTCGCTTCAACCCTTTAACACTCATATCAGCCAAAACGGCTTCTGCAGGGGTCTTGGAAAATGTCCATTTGTAGACCAAGAAAATACTATTTTTGAAAATTTACCCCTGGAATGACTGGCTCGATAACCGAGCCAGTCATTCCAGTAGTACATTTCCAAAAATAGTCTTCTCTATGTCTGCAAATGGACATTTTCTATGAGAAATTTGAACTTTTCTTCAACAAATTTAATTTTTTAAGGGTTAATCTTCCGGGCCACATAACTGATCGGGACTTTCCCATCGAACAAACGCCTCTACAAGAAAATGAGCAAGAAACAGACAATCGCCGACCCTTGTGAGAAATTTTTTGGATTAAATGTTTAAAAACCATTAAATATAGATCCAGGGCTACCGGATAAGAGTCTGGTAATCCCGTTTTTCCTCACACACAATAGAAGAGATTTAGAACTTACCAAAATTTTAGTATGCTTATTTTCAAACCAAATTACGCAATCCTTTTGATTCCCGAACAGTTATTGTTTATGAGAAAAATCCTATTCTTCTTAATCTTGTAGTAAGAACGATACTTACTAAAGCATGTAATTTAAGTTTACAATAACCAATGAAGTCAACCGGCCACCATCTAAACAATGAAACAACAACTGTCAGGTAATAACATAAACACGAAATCTTCCGTTTAAGAAGTCTGAGCCAGTGCGTTTGATAATATTAGAAAACAACAACAACAAAAATCAGCAACAACGACGACGACGACGACAACAACAACACAACAGACAACAACAACACAACCGACAACAACAACAACAACCAACACCACCAACACTACCACCACCACCACCACCACCACCACCACCACCACCACCACCACCACCACCACCACCACCACCACAACAACCACGCCGACCACCACAACCACGACCACCACCACCACCACCACCACCACAACCACCACCACCAAATAACAACAACAACAACAACAACTACTGCTACTACTGCTACTGCTGCTACTGCTGCTACTACTACTACTACTACTACTACTACTACTACTACTACTACTACTGCTGCTGCTGCTGCTACTACTACTGCTACTGCTGCTGCTACTACTACTACTACCACTACTACTACTACTACTACTACTACTACTACTACTACTACTACTACTACTGCTGCTGCTGCTTCGGCTGCTACTGCTGCTGCTGCTGCTACTGCTACTACTACTACTACTACTACTACTACTACTACTACTACTAGTACTACTGAGTCAAAACCACGGACGTTTTTTCGATTATAGGTCAGAATGAATGGAATTTTGTCACGTTGATCAGATAAGCCTGGGTCTGAGTTTATTCCCCTTGGCCACTGTGTTTCGAGTTCTTTAATCCAAAACGATTCTCGAAGTTTTATTTGTTTATCAGTTTCTTCTGCCGTATCTGAAAGGGGTGGCTGTTCAATCGGCATAATTTCAAAGTCACGAGGGACTAAATGGTCAGGAAGATAAAAATGTTCGGAAACATGTGTGTCTTCCTCTAGCCTAATATCTGATAGGTGTCGAGCGGCCCGCCATCTTAATGGACATTTGGTTTCGCCGACATACTGTTTTTGGCACAATTTGCATGAAATTAGATAAATAACATTTTCAGAGTGACAATCTAGATTAGACTGAAGTTGGAACTTGCTTTTGTTCTGAAAGCTCGTGAAAGTATTCTGGTTTGGGAGAAATTCATCTAACTTGCACCTTTTCTTTCCGCATTTGCGAGATTCGCCTACACCTATAATCGGACGATTGTGAGAAATTTTTGTAGGCCGACGATTTGAGGCATTATCTGGAATGGTTTCCAAGCCGTCCAATGTTTCAGATTTGATTGTGCGCAAGAATCGTGAGGAGTAACCTCGTGGTGTGAGGGCTTTGAATAGGGTAGAGCACGCTTCTTCAAAGTTTTTCCTATCACTCGAATTCCTGTGAAAACGGATTATTTGTGATTTTACTATTCCTTTAAAAGTATGCGGTGGATGGAAAGATTTTTTGCGCAATAACTGATGCGAATCGGTTGGTTTGAAATACACTTTGTAGTCTAAGTAGCCAGTTGTTTCATACTTTAGACCTTTATATACAGTTACATCCAGGAAATCTATAGACATCTCGTCAATGGTTGCTTTTAATTTGATATTCGGATCGTGATTGTTCAGAATTTCGAAAAATTCATCAAACTCTGCCTTTGTGTGTTGCCAAATCATGAAAATGTCATCACGGTACCTGCGATAAATGAGGGGCTGTTTTGGACACTTTTCTAACGCTTCCTCATCCCACTCTGCTACGTAAATATTGGCAAAACATGGGCTAAAGCGCTTGCCCATCGCGCAGCCGCAAATTTGTTGGTAAATTTCGCCATCGAATTCAAAATCATTGCCTTTCAGACTCAGCTCTAATAGAGCTATTACTTCTCTGTCTGGCCTGTTGGTGTCTGGGTAGTTCACGAATGCTCTACGGATAGAATTTATACCCTTCTCGATGTCAATGTTTGTATACATAGCATCGATGTCAAGCGTGACCAAGAATGAATTTGGAGGTATCCAGGTCTCAGAGACCTGTGATAAGAAGTCTTCTGTGTTTTTCAAGAAGCTGGTGTGTCTATTTGCTATTGGCTGTAGATGGTAATCGATGTATTCACTGATTCTGTAGGATTCTGAGCCACAATCAGAGATTATAGGTCGCCCGGGCGGTGACATTGGGTCCAACCACGAATCTATGGGTTTATGAATTTTTGGCAAAAGATAGAAAGCCCGTGGTTTTGACTGAAGTTTAGCAAAGAGATACTTATGTTGCTTTTCGGTGATCTTCTTGCCATTGAGCAATTTTTGAAGAATCTCATTAAATTTGCTGCAATTATTTTGCCAAAGTGGTTTGCTTAGTTTCTGGTAATGCTTTGGGTTACTAAGTTGTCGTTGTGCTTCACGTTTATAGTTATCTTTAAGCATTATTACAGTCGCCGACCCTTTATCTGCAGGTTTGATGACAATTTCGCTGTTTTTAGACAATTCAATTAAGGCCTGGCGTTCCTCATAGGGTAAATTTGGTTGATCATTAGGGAATGCAGAATTTTTAACACGTTCTGAAAAGAGTTCTATGCTTTCACCGATCGCTGGGTCCAGGATTTTTACGTTTGGTGCCCAGCCAGTTTTTTCAATGAATGGTGGAATGTTACTATTAGAGTTACGAAAGAAGTCTGCTAACTTAATACGGTGACTAAATTCAGATGTTTCCATACAGCCATTATCTAAAAGAGCATCCAAACCTGTTTTATGTTTTGGTGTTGGGACAAATTGAAGATTTTGATGACGTATCTATCTTCAAGATTCACCACTAAGATTCCTATTGCTATATGTTCGTCTCTGCACTAATCTGTTCGTAAGTCTTTTGCGTTTTGGGTAAAGCTTGTATGCGTAGTTGCTGCGACAACTAACTTTACCGAGAACGCAAAGGATGGATATCAGCTCGCCTCGTAAGTAGATGTATTGAACGATATTTGTATTCGATATCCGGGCCTGATCTGACTGAATCTCAGAAGTTGAAGGTAAGTTACGGTGGTCTTCCGTAATGTCCAGAGTAAATATAACAAACTAGTGCCTTGAAGTTATCAAGGTGATGACTTTAATTCTACACTAACTGTACATAAGAATAAGATGACTTTTACTGTCATAAAATAATAATCTATTTTATATCAATGAACGATACTTATTTATTTAACTATCTTATTTTCAACCAACGCTCCTACTCTATACCAATTTACCGACCTACACTATAAATTCAAACAGAGCTTTCAGCTACTACAAGTTTCTCTCTAGTTTTCTCGACCTCCTCTCACAACTCCAAGCCCTCCTTTTATACTCTTCTCAGTTTCTACTCCATTACGTAATCGTTTCGATAGCACACTGAACGTGGTCCACTGGTTAGCGCCGGTTCTGAGTTTGATGCGATCTGTCAGTTTCTATCAACAATTACTTGTTTCTGATAATTAGCTCGTCATAGCCAGTCGTCACGTGGTGTATATACGCATCCTTTTCTAACAGGATGTTTGTCATTGACTCTAGTCTGTTCAAGTCCTCTTCCTTGCTTTTTAGGCCTATGCCTGTTATCTAGGAAGGTTAATAGCACTGGAGCTCGATGAGCTCATCATCAGCTGATGTTGTTGTGCTTTCTACAGCTACTCGGGTCAGTCAGGTCATCGTTAGTACGCTCGTCATCCTTAACGCTTCACATCGATTCCTCTCAATTTCTATTAACTTACTATTTTGTAAACCATTGTTCTGACCAACTGTTGAATACCATCAATTGATTGCCGATCCCATGGCAACAACTTTCATCGCTAATTCCAACATTTACTGACAGATACCATCCAGCCAGCACCGTCGCTTCTCCCCTATTTTATTTCATTTTCAGTTTTAATACTGTTCTCACTTCATACCAGTTTCGTTGCTGGTGACGTCATCCAGTCAACCAGTATCAGCAGTCCTTCAGTGCAGTCAGTCACTCAGTGCAAACACAGACTACTCGTTACATATAATCATACAGTGTTATCTCCCTTCAGCTCACCTGGTATTTTCAAAAGATAATATAATAATTTCTACCAAGGTCTTACTTGTAAATATAAGATGTCCACCGGGTCATGACTCCCGCTAGACACTCCCATATCTACAGATGCCCACCAACCGAAGTTAATTAACCACCACTTAAGGCCGCGTTCATTACCTCGTTGTATAACATCAACAACAAAACCACACTATACCAGCGGCTCTCCGAACGGATAACACCCCACACCCATACACACATTCACACGAACGCCTATACATAAAGCATTGTAACTAGAAATACGATCGCCTATACATAAAGCATTGTAACTATGAAATCGGATTGTAACTAGGAAATCGGATTACACCAGGAATGGAGTATCATGCTAGACCACCCATCCCCGGCACGACTATACATACATACATGTCCGGATAACGGTACATCATCCCGGAAACACCATAAATCATTAAACCGTGGGCGTAACCCGCCTCACGCGTAATTTTAACAATACAAGCGACGAATCAACGCAATTTAAAATAAGTGAATATCGATTACACAGGGTATTAATATAATTGTCGCTACTGCCAGCAGCGACAACATGGTCAGCAGCGACATTGAGTGTCGTAACGATTCGTTGTCACGACACAATATTATAGTTCAAAAACCTAATCCTACAGTGCAAATTCATTACAGGTCATATAATAAGTCCTACGCAAAGTTCATATATAGTTCAAATATAACGGATATATAGTACCTCACCATTCATTGTTCCACACGCAGCAAATAAAGTTTGTACCACAACGTCACATGGATATGTCCAATCGAGCGACACCCTCATCAGGATCCACCACGTCGTCGTACAGTTCTACATCCACCCAGTCGGCAGCCGTCGGGTCGATCTCAGTCCTTGGAATACCATTAGGCGACGACCCTGTTGCCTACCCCAGCGGCTCCGGTATCACTGCAGTTCTCCGGGACCGCTGGGCCGGAATGGCTGGTGCAGTAATATGAATGGCGGTGTGTTTGTCACTACTATGGGCCGCATGTGGCTTGCATTTTAACCAATTCCACATACGCGAAAGTACTCCACATTTGTATAACACAATTATTATCACAATCACGGTTATAAAAGAGCCCGCCGAATAAGACACAAAAGATCGTACCCCAATGCCATCGACCATCACTGGGTCAATCGTGGACAATGGTGCTAGCGGCACATACTTAGATTTCTGTAAATGATCCCAGGGTTGTAATTTCAAATGCTCCACTATCATGGATTTGTCTAGAACGCCGGTCACATCCAAGTGGGGCATTTCAATGGCCAGGCTAACTCGAGTGTACGTCCGACTGTAAGATGCTACCGGCTCGAATTGCCAACCCTTCCCGCTATAACCACATTTTCCAGACATCAACGCATACACACCATTACCTACGTCACATCTGTCTGTCAGTTTTCCGTCACAATGAATCTCCATAGTTTCCCCGAAGGTTTGCAAAACTACACCGATTTTTCTATTGGCAAATAATCTACTTGCGGTTACGTTGGATTCCGATAATTGAATATTGCAATTTCACTATGCAGGGCACGGGGGTCTTATCGACCCGTGGAACCGAATCCGGCCCCACCCCGTTTGGTAGGATCCCCCGTCGTACCCTCACTTATCTTCGGTATAACTATCTTCTCCATGATCAGCTGCGTGACCCTATCTCCCCTATTCACTGGAAAGCTATTACCACCACAGTTAATTAGAACAATACCCACATTGCCTCTGTAATCCGAGTCAATCACCCCGGCCCCCACATCAATGCAATGATTAATGGCCAATCCCGATCGCGGGGCCACCCATCCATAGCAACCCCTCGGAACCGCAATCCGAAGGTCCGTTCGCACAACCATCCATCCTCCCGCTGGAATTATATAGTCATACGCACTGTACAAATCACACCCGGCGGCGAACTTCGACCCCCTGGTTGGGACCACCGCAAACCTGGTGAGTTTAGTGACACAGAGGACCGCGGATCCCATAGCCACTATTGTTACCTATTTTACCTCACAATCAAAACTTACCACGGACCCTATACTAGTGCGATGCTTCCCGGTCTGTTCTACCATTAGTTTTATATCGGATATTAAGACTAAAACTTTACTGAATATGCGATGCTATACTAGTACGATGCTTACTGGTACAAGGTATAATTCATAATGATCCTCATCTGCGGCTACGTCGCAGTATGACTGCATCTATACACTCGATGAAGTCATCGTATAGAGCACGCCCAAACGCACCGATCCTGAGTCGCTTGGTGTTAGTTTCGACATCAGGTACATGACTGCGCTTGCGCAGAAAGTAGGGATGTGCTGGCAGCGTTTCCATTGGCTCCGGCACACTTTCGGGTACCTCCTCCGATGTGTCCATCATCGCATCAGGAGGAGTCACGTGAGTTTCGGTTGGTGACTCATGGTTTCGAGTCATACTCGTACCAGGTTGACCGATGTTATTATCAACCCTCTTACCCACCTTGCTCACCCTTGGTTCATCGTCAGAAGCGACACGCTTCCTACGAGTTATCCCACTAGGGGTCGCCTTCTTGCCTGTTACCGGCAAGGTTTCAGCCTCAGGGGTCTGCACCATTCTCAGATGATGGCTAGCTTTCGTACCTTTTGTGGGGTTACGAACAGGGCGTGGCCGTACCTTGTCCCAGCACATCTCTGAGTCGACTACGCGTAACTTAGCTATATTAAGTACACGCACCTTCCCAGATCTCTGATGTCGGACATGAGCCACTGGCCCATTGATCTTAAAGATCTCGTATTCGGGGTCACTGCGAGAGGTCAACTTCATCCTCTCTTCAGCCTTTACGACCACCGAATCCCCCACCTGAAATACACCAGCGTTTGCACGCTTGTCAATTTGTTCTCGGTGAATCTCGCGAGACTTCGCCGTTTCACTACGAGCACATAGCAAGGCATTATTGAGACAGGTCAGTCTCTCACTAAGATCCTGCGAAGCATCTACAGGAATCGCAAACGGAAGTCTTGCTCGGCGACCATACGTCAGATAGAATGGCGTATATCCGGTCGTGGAATGACGAGTACTGCGGTACGCTGTCAACGCTGCACCCAACTCGTCTTCCCATGCACGAGATGCATTATTCACCCCTTTCTGGATTAACTCCTTAAGAGTTCGATTGAACCTCTTGGTACGTCCATTGGTCTGTGGATGGTATGGACTTGATCGCCTATGATCTATACCGTGTTCCTTAAATCGTTCTTCCAGAGATTTAGAACAAAATTCTTTTCCCTGATCAGTTACCACTATCTCAGGGACACCATGACGCGCGACGTACTCATTGAAGAACTTGTCTTCAACATTCTGAGACGTCTTAGCCGGAATCGGATATGCTTCCGCCCACGCAGAACAGTGATCAACGATCGTCATGATATACACATTACCCTTACTCGATTCCAACAGTGGACCGATCAAATCCATGCCTATTATCTGACTCGGATAATTGGCCATGGGCATCTCACTGTACCTTGGTCGAGTAGTGACAGGTCGATTGACCTGGCACGTCGTACACCTTTCAAGCATACGCACCACATCTTTCCTTAAAGATGTCCACACAAACGAATCTCTTACCATACCGATAGTCTTCTGCAGACCTTGGTGACCAGCTCGTTCATGAGCCATCCGGAGCACTTTCTCACGGAACCGGGTAGGTAAGACAATTCTGGGGTACTCAGCGTCTAACGCTGAGGGCGTAACTAAAGAATACAGAATACCATTCTTAACCATGTATTCTTCCGGGGTGTTCTTAAACAGCTCCGGGTATTCTTTGGTTTGTTCTATACACAATTCGTCGTATGGAATATCGAATGCCTCCAGCGGGACATGCGGTAACGCACCCTCATCCACATCCGGTATAACAAAATCGCCAGTATCTAAGGTGGCGACCTCCACTGGACGACGTAACCTGGACAACATGTCCGCTCGAATGTTCTTCGAGCCTTGGATGTATTCTATCTTACATCCGTATTCTGCAATCAGTACGGCCCAGCGCTGCACTTTCGTGTTCTTTACCTCTCCCACAAACAAACTCTTTAGGGGTTTGTGGTCAGTATACACGGTAAACTGCGCACCAAATAGATAAGGCCGAAGCTTCTTTAATGCATAGATCACAGCGTAAGCTTCCTTTTCTATTACAGGCCAATTCAACTGACTGTCTTTCAGAGTAGAGCTCACATACTGAATCACTCGCTCTACACCATTATCATCTACCTGTACCAATATTGCACCTATCGCATAGCTAGACGCATCGGTATACAATTTATACGGGGCATTCAAATTGGGATATGTGAGAACCGTCTCACTACACAGCAAGTTCTGTAATTTCTTGAACGCTTGCTGTTCATCCGCACCCCATTCAAAACGTTTATACTTCTTCGTTAATTCTATCAGAGGCTTAGCAATTTCGGCATAGCCTTGCACACAAGATCGATAATAACCTGTAGCTCCAAGGAAACTTCTTACTTCGCCCACATCGCGTGGGGGTGACATTTCCCTAATGACTTTGACCTTTTGAGCCTGAGGAGCTACCCCCTGTGCAGAAATGCGATACCCTAATAAATCAACTGATGGCTTAGCAAAATCGCACTTCTTTTTCTTAACCTGAAGATTATATTCTCTTATCCTACGCATGACCTTACGCAAGTGCTGTGCATGTTCCGTTGGATTTCGTGAATATACGACTATATCATCGACGAAAACATGCAGATATTTTCCCACGAATTCTCGAAAAATATCATTCATTGCCCTCTGAAATACGGCACCTGAGTTCGCAAAACCGAACGGCATACGAATCCATTCGAAGAGACCTTCACTACAGACGAACGCTGTTTTCTCTATGTCTTGGCTGTCCATTGGTATCTGCCAATAGCCAGACTTCAAGTCCATAGTAGAAAATATTGTTGCGCCCCCCATAGAATCAAAAATGTCCGATATATTCGGCAAAGGATAACTATCCTTACGACATACGGAATTCAATTTCCTGTAGTCTATACAAAACCTAGTGTCACCGTCCTTCTTAGGAACCAATGTAATGGGCGACGCCCAGGGTGATGACGACGGTCTTATGACGCCCGCTGCCAGCATCTCAGCCACTTGGTTTTTGACTATATACTGCTTGGCTAGCGGTAGATGGTAGGCTTTCTGCCTTATAGGAAATGCATCTCCTGTTAATACTGTACACTTCACTTTGGGAACCAATCCAAGTGTCTTTGGACGAGCCGTATCAAAGATATCCGCAAAATCTCCCAAGACTTTGTCAATATCTTTATATCCGGTCATTTCCTTACAACTCTCATAGACATAATTCGTGTGTTCTCTATAAGGATACCTAAAGGGATATACCCGGCCAAACCATACTACTACCTTGGCCTGATAATCAATCTTTGCATTTCCCAAGTGCAAAGCATCCGCTCCAAGCAAACATTCATGCCTCAATCTTGCCACTATCGTACTAGGAATAGGCCGGGCGTTCTTGAATTTTACTTGGGTTTCTCCCAACAATTCTATGGGAGAACCATTAACCGCTAAGAGCGTTTTCGCTCTTTTCAATGGCCTAGCGTTTAACATGCTATGCCATACATCTTTACGAATCAAGGATGTGCTAGCACCAGTATGCACTAAGGCATGCAAGTACTCACCCTGATCCGTTAGACCGTTCGAATCTATTTCTAGACGGATTAAAAACCGTTCGGTCAGTGCTTGCACCAACGGTTTTCTCCGTCCTAGTTTAACGGGCTCCTTCTCCTGCTCCCTGCCTCCGCATATGAATCTCACCTCGGTGATGTGTCGCGTCCACCATAGCGACCGTATGCGTCAGTCCCAGGACCGGTTAGAACGAACCCATCCCTATCCTCGTAGTCACTGTCCTGTTGTCGCATATTATTAAAATCCCTCCTCACATTTCGAGAACATTCCCGCGGATTAATCCGTTGCTCCCGATCAACTTCATCGATGTCCCAGTCTTCGTTGGCAGGACGTTTTTCTGCGTGGTGCATTATTTTACGTGGTGGTCCGTTAGGTCGTCCGGACGCTTGTTGTCGTGCTTCCGGTACCTTTCTTGGACATTCGCGCGCCCAGTGCCCTGCATGACCACAGATGAAACATTGTCCTATTGACGGAGTGTTTCCAAACATATTGTCCCCACAATCTCGGGCCATGTGGCCTTCTTTTCCACATCGAAAGCAGGTCATCGGTGGCCTCTGTGACCGAGGATGGGTCACTATCTTACGTGTCGCATTACGGGGTGGTTGTACCTGTTGTTTGCAATCACTCTTGTAATGCCCCGTTCTCCCGCAATTATAACATGTAATATGACTTACATCTCGTGTTTGCGCGGTCCTCCTTACAATCGCCTGCCTTCTCGGTGGTTGTGGAACCACCTTCTTCGCGACTGCCTTTCTTGGCTCTATCGGCTTCGGGGCTGCGTCCGCTGTTTGCAAGTCCCTCACCAGCCCACACAGCTGCTCTATCATTTTCGATTGCGCAGCTATTTGTTGTTTTAGTTTTTTAACAACACTCCAGATCTCCCTCTCCTCAGCCTCCTCTAACATGTTCACTTCCATTTCTTCTTCCTGTCTCCCTCCAATCTGCATTGCTTTTAGCAAATCGTTGCAGGTTTCCTCCTCCTCGGAGATCTCGATTGCTCGGGCCAGGGTGGTGGTTCGTTTTCTTATTATTCTCTTGCTCAACCCCCGGTCATTCAACGCCCTCAAGTATATACCAAGAATGGTACGTCGATTGTCGGCATTCTCAACCGGGTAGGCCCGGCTGCTGTCTTCCTTGTACCGCCAATTAAAAGTAATCACGGTCTCGTTCCGCCTCTGCTTGGTGTTCTCCAGATCATACTTTATTCTTTCGGGCTCGTTTGTTGACACAAAGTTATTAGTTATGTACGTCGCTAACTCTTCGTACGTCACGTCCTCTCTCCCACCATGAAACTGTCGACCGCTCTCGACAGCTGGCCTCTAGCCGCCCTTGTCACGACGTATGCGGGTATCCCGTCCAGTCTTCCCTCATGGGCCACACATGCCCTCCGGGTTTCATCTAGGAAGTTGCGTACCTCCTCCGGCACCACCCCATCACAGGGCTGTATACGGTAGATGTTGTCCCGTATCTCCCTCCTGTACACCCTAGCTGTCTCCCGTCTTTCGCTACTGTTGACGATTTCACCCGCCATGGCAGTCCCCATTTCCCGCATAGCAGCCACGGTTTCTGGCCTCAGTTCTATCGGGGCTACTCTGTCTATTGGGGGTAACGTCGGGTCCGGTCTTCCTCCCCTTTCTGCCATTCTGTTTACTTGTAATGGATGCTGATTATTACCTTCGCTACCCTTGGATGCTCTGGACAGCCTATGTCAGTGGTTATTTTGCAAATTGACGCTGTCCCGTATTCCCGATGTTGGATTACCTGGCACCCCTCCGACTGTTGCGCCTTTGTCAAGAAATCGGCCACCCTGTCCGCAACGTCTTTAACCACTATCGTTGTTGGTCTTCTCGCTTGTTCTTGCGCCATATATTCTTTACGTACTCACTGTTTTTACTCTGTATCCTGGCAGTTGAAGCCAATGAAGATTTTGATGACGTATCTATCTTCAAGATTCACCACTAAGATTCCTATTGCTATATGTTCGTCTCTGCACTAATCGGTTCGTAAGTCTTTTGCGTTTTGGGTAAAGCTTGTATGCGTAGTTGCTGCAACAACTAACTTTACCGAGAACGCAAAGGATGGATATCAGCTCGCCTCGTAAGTAGATGTATTGAACGATATTTGTATTCGATATCCGGGCCTGATCTGACTGAATCTCAGAAGTTGAAGGTAAGTTACGGTGGTCTTCCGTAATGTCCAGAGTAAATATAACAAACTAGTGCCTTGAAGTTATCAAGGTGATGACTTTAATTCTACACTAACTGTACATAAGAATAAGATGACTTTTACTGTCATAAAATAATAATCTATTTTATATCAATGAACGATACTTATTTATTTAACTATCTTATTTTCAACCAACGCTCCTACTCTATACCAATTTACCGACCTACACTATAAATTCAAACAGAGCTTTCAGCTACTACAAGTTTCTCTCTAGTTTTCTCGACCTCCTCTCACAACTCCAAGCCCTCCTTTTATACTCTTCTCAGTTTCTACTCCATTACGTAATCGTTTCGATAGCACACTGAACGTGGTCCACTGGTTAGCGCCGGTTCTGAGTTTGATGCGATCTGTCAGTTTCTATCAACAATTACTTGTTTCTGATAATTAGCTCGTCATAGCCAGTCGTCACGTGGTGTATATACGCATCCTTTTCTAACAGGATGTTTGTCATTGACTCTAGTCTGTTCAAGTCCTCTTCCTTGCTTTTTAGGCCTATGCCTGTTATCTAGGAAGGTTAATAGCACTGGAGCTCGATGAGCTCATCATCAGCTGATGTTGTTGTGCTTTCTACAGCTACTCGGGTCAGTCAGGTCATCGTTAGTACTCTCGTCATCCTTAACGCTTCACATCGATTCCTCTCAATTTCTATTAACTTACTATTTTGTAAACCATTGTTCGGACCAACTGTTGAATACCATCAATTGATTGCCGATCCCATGGCAACAACTTTCATCGCTAATTCCTACATTTACTGACAGATACCATCCAGCCAGCACCGTCGCTTCTCCCCTATTTTATTTCATTTTCAGTTTTAATACTGTTCTCACTTCATACCAGTTTCGTTGCTGGTGACGTCATCCAGTCAACCAGTATCAGCAGTCCTTCAGTGCAGTCAGTCACTCAGTGCAAACACAGACTACTCGTTACATATAATCATACAGTGTTATCTCCCTTCAGCTCACCTGGTATTTTCAAAAGATAATATAATAATTTCTACCAAGGTCTTACTTGTAAATATAAGATGTCCACCGGGTCATGACTCCCGCTAGACACTCCCATATCTACAAAATGTAAGACCAAAATTGAGCAGTGACTGCTCTGCTTCACCTAATGGCGAGCCAGTTAGATTGACAATATTACTGCCCAGTCCTGTTTCCGGGCGGATGTTATCCTGGCCCTTGTCTAGTTTAAATTTAGGAATTTAAGCCAGGCAGAATACATCGAGTTAGCTGTCTTCTCAGTCCAATGAATGTTATCCTTAACAACATTAAATTCGGAGAGTCTGAGTGCAGGAATGACAGTCACAGATTTTGATGATTCAGCCGTCGAATTGAGGGACTGAATCGCCAACTTCTGCTGAGCTGTCAACCGACTTGAATAGTTAAGCTTTGCGAAGTAAATCGCAGTCTTTGGGAATTTGGACTTAATCGCACTGAGAAGCAGCATTAATCTATGTTTTGAACCAGAGATGGGTTCATTCATATCATTAATACCAATGTCAATCACTATTTTCTCTGGTTTAAATGATGCAGTGTACTTTTGAATTAGTCCTCTAGCTGGACACAATTTAGCTCCTGGGTAGCAGGCAACTTGTGTTTCAGGGTGGGGCTCAACATTAATGCGATTCAGGTTCGAAGCTCCAAAGATGAGTACTTTGTTCGTGAGAACAGGTAGTCGCCAGTCAATTTTCTTTTCGATTTCATGACGAAATTTCCAAAAAATGTTTCTCTCCAACATGGTTGGTTGTTTGGGTCTATTTGCAAATTTAATAGGACGCACCTCTGGTGCATTACTTGGACGTGGAGTTGGAGAGAAGCTGGGCTGTGGCAGTTTCCCTGTTGGCGATGGGGTCTTGAGACCCGATGGTTGACTGCTCTGAGGGGATTTCTGAGAAGCGCCAGTCCGTGGACCAGATTTGCTACCATTAACCCTTTTCCTCTGTGGCAAGGGCGGATATTCGTTTGGGTCATTTAGATTGCCTAGTGGAGAGTCAAGTAGTGGGATTAATGATGCTTCAAATAGCATATCTCTAGGGCCAGAATCCAATGGTAGCAATGGAGAGATTTTATTGTCTACTCGTTTTGTGACTGGCGGCGAAGTTTCAGGTGATCTGAGGCGTTTTTTCATTTGTGATTGTGGGGCCACAGTTGGTATCATGACCAGAGGCGTGGCTTGTGCGAGATTTTGAATTGGTTGCTGAGATGGATCTATCGGTCGCACAAAATCGTAAAAAGAACTAATCGCATTAATGTCGAGCTTTCTATTATAATTGTTTTTTGCCCAGCGTATAGCATTGGATTTAGCACGACCTAGGTCTAAATGTGGCATTGCCTGTGTGAGGACTCCTTCAGTTCTAATACTACCAAGTTGTTCATTATAGTGATTTAACATGGCCTTAATGGTAGATTTTGCCCACTCAAAATTCACATTCCAGATGGCAAAGTAGATGTCATCATTTGGTATAGCTGGCTTACAAAATCCATTCAGCTCTTCCACCTTCCTGCTAAGCCCATCAGGGAGAGTTTCGGCATCTAAATGCCTACGTAGCGTAGCAATATGGTGGAAGCAGTGAATTATTTGGTAATACAGCTTTACCAGGCGCGCATGCGCAGATAAACCCCCTTTACCATCTCCATTCTTCCTACGACCATTCTTCCTCGCAATAGCCATTCTGACAGACAATCGTTCAATCTAACTAGCAATCAGACAGGCAGTTGAGCAGGTAAGAACGATTCGGTCAGGCAAACTCAAATTCAAGCACACAAATTCATTCACATCAACTACAAATTGAACCAATATATTACTTACACCTGAAAGACAAATTATAGAATTAACATGTAATATGCAAGGGTTAACAATACAACAATACAATACGCAATATTATAAGTTACTCACAGTAATTATGGACACCGTCAATAGGCTAAATGCATTTCACATGGATGTGCTTCATCAGTAGCCTGTATGACAAATCTGTCAGTCCTTCAGTATAGACAGCTGTATATACGTTTACTGAATTACTCAATCTCCTTTGAAAAACTACTCTATGGTTTAATTTGAACAATTGAACTTTGTGCAAGGTTTGAATTTCCTTTGATTCGGGTTTATCACAAACATCATTAATAAAGCCAATGATTAGTGGACTGGTTTCACTCCACACAGATTAGTGAAATTTTACTCTTCCGAATTGGATTGATAAGTGAGTAGTGTTTCCTTCACGAGATCATGAACCGATCATTCAAAGGTGTTATATGCTTTTGTTGGGACACTCAATTTTGCCTTTAGATTCCTTTTGATCATTTGATGCCGAAAAAATTAATCAAGTTTGGAGGACATATTTTGTCATTTTATAGAATTTTGTTCGCCACACCGGAAAGGCCACTGCAGTGTTTTTAATTAAACTTAGTTCATACATGTAGAAAGAAAGTAGTATTCAGCTCCCTTAATTTTATGTGAGTGAGTGGCTGGACGGACACACAGAGAGCCGGATGGC
Source organism: Chaetoderma sp. LZ-2023a (assembly GCA_034401795.1). Taxonomy (NCBI): domain Eukaryota; kingdom Metazoa; phylum Mollusca; class Caudofoveata; order Chaetodermatida; family Chaetodermatidae; genus Chaetoderma; species Chaetoderma sp. LZ-2023a. The sequence continues at coordinate 5,537,139 of CM067375.1, read as the reverse complement.
TGGCAAGGCAGATGGACAGATCCATCCATCCATCCAACCATCCATCCATCCAGACATCCAACCATCCATCCATCCCACGCCCCCATCCATCCATGGAAGGATGGGAAGACGGGAAGGATGGGGAGGTGGGATGGGGACGGGCATAAAGGAAGGATAGAGCTTAGTCGGAGAGAGGGAGGAAGGATCCATCCATCCATCCATCCATCCATCCATCCATCCATCCATCCATCCATCCATCCATCCATCCATCCATCCATCCATCCATCCATCCATCCATCCATCCATCCATCCATCCATCCATCCATCCATCCATCCATCCATCCATCCATCCATCCATCCATCCAACCAACCAACCAGCCATCCATCCATCCATCCATCCCACACACCCATGGAAGGAAGGGGATTGGGGGATGATTGATGGGCAGGATCCATCCATCCATCCCACCATCCACCCACCCATCAAACCATCCATCCATTCATCCATCCATCCATGGAAGGGAGGGAAGGAGGGATGGGAAAGATCCATCCATCCATCCATCCCGATGTGGAGATGGAATGAGGGATGGGAAGGAAGGAAGAATAGAGTGGGCATGGCTGTATAGAGGGGGAGGACCATCCATCCATCCATCCAACCAACCAACCAACCATCCATCCATCCATCCATCCATCCATCCATCCACCCATCCAACCAACCAACCAACCATCCATCCATCCCACACACCTATGGGAGGAAGGGGATTGGGGATGATTGATGGCCAGGATCCATCCATCCATCCCACCATCCACCCACCCATACATCAAACCATCCATCCATTCATCCATCCATTCATCCATCCATGGAAGGGAGGGAAGGAGGGATGGGAAAGATCCATCCATCCATCCATCCCGATGTTGAGATGGAATGAGGGATGGGAAGGAAGGAGGAATAGAGTGGGCATGGCTGGATAGAGGGGGAGGACCATCCATCCATCCATCCATCCACCCACACGCACGCACGCACGCTCTCACACACACACATACACACACATACACGCGCACGCATGCACGTACCCACATTTACACACGCACGCATGTACGCACGCACACACATAGGCACATGTATACACGCACGCATGTACGCACGCACGCACACACACACCATTCACATTACACACACCCATCTCCCCCTCCCCCCGCCCCACCCCCACGGACGGATGAGAGGCCGGCTGATGGATGGGTAGGAGAGAAGGATAGAGCGGGGATCGGCTGGAGAAGGTGCGGGGTGGGAGTTCGAGATGGACAGACGGGTAGTGGGAAGGCAGAGTAGCGGGAGGGATGGGCAAATGGACCGACGGACAAGTGGACCATGTGACAGCCAGACTAGTGAATGCATGGGTGGATTGACAGGAGCTGATGGATGTGTAGGCGGGTGGACCAGTGAATGAGTGGAGAAGCAGGAGAGTGAATCCGGGAATGATTGTAGAATTTGGTATATAAGTCTCTCCACTGAAAGACCGACAGACTGCCTGACGGTGTCGACGGATATATAAGTTATGTTTTTACAAGGCAATAAAATAACAGAACTGGCACTCGCAAGTATGTAGTCAATATTGTCAACGCACTGGCTCAGAATCTTCAATAATTGAAAAAATTCAAAAATTTAAGATATTTTGGTTTATCTTACTGCCTGAGATTTGTCATTTTGTTTGAGGAAAGCCATATGGCATTAATGTTAACCCTTTACTGGTTCAATTTGTTCAGTAAAATCCAAATATTCGCTTACTTATTTAATGTACATTTGCAGGCACAGACAAGGGCATTCACGAGAATATGCCACTGGAACGACTGTCTCGGTTCCCGAGCCAGTCATTACAGCGGTAAATTTTCAAAAATACTCCAATCCCCGCCGGCAAATGGACATTGCCCAATATCACTAAATTGACCGTTTTTGGCTGACCATCATGCAAGGGTTAATGTTGAATGATTGAGATGGATATTCTGGATAGCTATTTGAGTTTTGCTTTTACCATGATGTCACGTAGATTCGGATTTTCCTTAAACGCAATTACTGGACGCCTGTTAAAGGGTTGTTTCAGTTTCTCCTGTAGGTTTTGATACTCATCTTTCAAAGATTTTGGAAATTTCAACGTTTTTCCGATTATAGGTCAGAATGAATGGAATTTTGTCACGTTGATCAGATAAGCCTGGGTCCGAGTTTATTCCCCTTGGCCACTGTGTTTCGAGTTCTTTAATCCAAAACGATTCTCGAAGTTTTCTTTGTTTATCAGTTTCTTCTGCCGTATCTGAAAGGGGTGGCTGATCAATTGGCATAATTTCAAAGTCACGAAGGACTAAATGGTCAGGAAGATTAAAATGTTCGGAAACATGTGTGTCTTCATCTAGCCTAATATCTGAGAGGTGTCGAGTTGCCCGCCGTCTTAATGGACATTTGGTTTCGCCGACATACTGTTTTTGGCACAATTTGCATGAAATTAGATAAATAACATTTTCAGAGTCACAATCTAGATTAGACTGAAGTTGGAACGTGCTTTTGTTCTGAAAGCTCGTGAAAGTATTCTGGTTTGGGAGAAATTTTTCTAACTTGCACCTTTTCTTTCCGCATTTGCGAGATTCGCCTACACCTATGTAGTAGTAGTAGTAGTAGTAGTAGTAGTAGTAGTAGTAGTAGTAGTAGTAGTAGTAGTAGTAGTAGTAGTAGTAGTAGGGACTGCAGCAGCAGCAGCAGTGGTAGTAGTAGTAGGGGCAGCAGCAGCAGCAGCAGCAGTAGTAGTAGTAGTAGTAGTAGTAGTAGTAGTAGTAGTAGTAGTAGGGGCAGCAGCAGCAGCAGCAGCAGCAGTAGTAGTAGTAGTAGTAGTAGTAGTAGTAGTAGTAGTAGTAGTAGTAGGGACAGCAGCAGCAGCAGCAGCAGCAGCAGCAGCAGCAGCAGCAGCAGTAGTAGAAGTAGTAGTAGTAGTAGTAGTATTAGTAGTAGTAGTAGTAGTACTAGTAGTAGTAGGGCAGCAGCAGCAGCAGCAGCAGCAGCAGCAGCAGTAGTAGTAGTAGTAGTAGTAGTAGTAGTAGTAGTAGTAGTAGTAGTAGTAGTAGTAGTAGTAGTAGGGACAGCAGCAGCAGTAGTAGTAGTAGTAGTAGTAGTAGTAGTAGTAGTAGTAGTAGTAGTAGTAGTAGTAGTAGTAGTAGTAGTAGTAGTAGTAGTAGTGGGCAGCAGCAGCAGCAGCAGCAGCAGCAGTAGTAGTAGTAGTAGTAGTAGTAGTAGTAGTAGTAGTAGTAGTAGTAGTAGTAGTAGTAGGGACAACAGCAGCAGCAGTGGTAGTAGCGTCGTGTGCGTTGTGAGGTGTGTGCATTTGTCTATTATGTACTTATGCGGATGTTATGCGGTTTACAGTCTTGGCTTTTTAACAAATAGTAAGAACTTGCTTGATTTTTTATGCATAGGCACATTGCACATTGATATTCTGACATTCTTTAGTTGTATTCGGGTTTGTACATATGATATAATATTGTGGAATATATTTGGATCGCACATCATTGTATTTAATACACCTGTTTAGAAGGTGACTTTCGTCCTCTATCTCATTACATACGACACAGAGTCGTTCTTCTCTAGCGATCTTTTCCCATCTCTCAGTTTCAATTTTTTATTTATGGTTTAGGATTCTGAAATGAAAATGAATAATCGCTTCTCTGAATGATAACTTTTCAAATTGTAAGTTTTGTTTAATTTCTGTATAGAATGTGAGTCGCTTTGATGTGTTGATTTCAAGTAGAATAATGGACCTTTCCGGTTTTAGCTATGCCCCGCCCATCTCTAGCTAAACTCTACCCACACCTCGCTCGTGTTGGAATCGATCGATCTCTGAACTCCATGACTATCAATTTCCAATAAACTACACAGGTAAGCTGTTGAATATTTTGAAACTAATTTGACTGGGTGCTGTTGCTGCCTTCGCCCAGTCAAATTAGTTTCAAAATATTCAACAGCATGTTTATTAAATAGCAAATAATTACAAAGACATACAATTCATACAACGTGTCGGACTATTTGAGATTTGATGACGGTCTAAATGGAACTCTTTGTGATGTAATGAGTGTGACGTCATCATACTGATTATGACGTCATACGAGGTCAACTGATTGATGGATACTCTGGAAAGGTGAATTATTGATAGCTTCCACATTAGCTGACTTTGGACATACTTAGCCTTGTCCAACATCTTGACAGAAATAAGTTACAGTGAACTTTTGCAATTTGGTTTTTAGTTCAAATGACGGAATAGGCATTAATGGCGGAATCACGTTTTAGCTATGCTCCGCCCATCTCTAGCTAAGCTCCACCCACGCATTGTTAATACACTTTCATGACGGACCATTGCATCTTGCCTGCCTGCCTCTCCTCTCCTATCCCTCTTCCCCTCTCCTTCTTTCTCTCATATGTGCAGCCACGCATTCACGCACTTATGCACTTTAAATCGGTTTATCAATCTAACCAGTACCTAACGTACGTTTACAATTAATTCGCAATTAGTCATCAACTGAGTAAGTGGACAGGAAGGTTCGGACAGCTTATGGCGGTTAGAACCAGTATGCTATCTTTATCTAATCTGGCGCGATATTCTGATATTTATCTTGTTAATCTAATACGTACATATATACTAGATAAGTTACTGATCTTAGCTACAATACGACTGAGAAATAACTTAGGATGTTTTCCAAAACAAAATAAAACGTACGTAGCCTACTGTTAGCTACTGTGGACTTAATTTAGACAGAAATGGCGTCCAATCAAATTAAGTCTAAAATATTCAACGGAACATTTCTTAGATCGTGTCCAAAATTGTGCTAACAAACATATTTCTGTTGTTCCCATTAACATATTTATGAGCTATGCTGCAGGCCCATTGCCTTGCGTAACTTATATAGGTACATCTTATCTCACTGGCTAACTTACCGCGCGACATATTAGTGAACCAGGTGCATAATCAACCAGGTAGCCTTGAAGCGTTCATCAAAGGCCCACACATTTTTCCAATAACGTACCTACTTGAAATTTAAAGGAGTTGTGCAAGTTGACACTGGACGAAACGTGTTCAGGGGAGGAATGGTACCGAGTGTGATTTAGTCACGTGTAGAATTTGGAAAACTGTGCTTGAAATAAGTGTAGGTTCCATCGTCTCAGACAGACCTGGACTGGAGTGTAGAACGTTCGCTGTATACCGCGCATGCTTTACTTAGCTATTTGTATTATATGACCTGTTTTGGCGATTCTCGACAGCGTAATTTCGCTATTTGACCATATTGGACGTCATGGTTGTGTTTCTTAAGCCGTCTCTCGATGCTGAATGGGGCGCCTGTGTCTCAGGTCATCTTCGATAGTGCGTGTGAGACTGCGTTATTTCACCCGTGCGTCAATTCTGTACCTATAGTTGCCACTAAACATGGCTCATTTTGATGATGTGTTGAGACAAATTGGTGAGTTTGGTCGATACCAGAAAGTACTGTTCGTGTTGATGGGCTTAGTGGCGGTACCCGCGGGAATGCATACACTTTCTATGGTGTTTCTTGGTGGAGAGATGCGCTATGCATGCTGGGATCGAGCGCTGTACATGTCCGTCACGCAAACTTCCGCTCAGCATGACGATTCTAACACCGAGTATAAACTGACTAAATCTCACTCGCAGCAAAATAGCAGTTACATACAAAATGCCAGCAGCGATCAGATATCTGCCGCTATGTTTGGAGAACTGATCTTCAAACACAATTCATCATTACAAACGTTAACCCAATACACGTGCTTACGCCCGGTGAATGTTCGTGAGTGGCATAATGGCAGTGATGCATTGTGGGTTGGTAATGCGAGCGACATGCAGGATTGTGAGGCATGGACATATGACCGGTGGTCAGTCTTCTCAAATACTATTGTATCACAGGTATGTACCACATGTCATTCGTCAGGAAGACACGTAGATAACGTGTATCTACAAGTGTAGCTCACTCGTCATCACGCATAGATATGTATCTTAGATCACACTTCATCACAGTTATGTATCTTAGAACATACTTCAGGAAGACTATTCTATCACAGCTATGTACCCTAGAGCACACTGCAAGAACACAAAAGAATGCAAACTTTAAAATCTAGCCGATCTGTCCAGTGGCTCATGCGATATAAGCGTTCAGCATTTATTTAATATTAAATGATATTGTCTAGTTTGAATGTGGTACTTCTTCTGTACTCTGGAAATTCGAATCTCTTTACCCAACCCTCCCACCCCACCCCACCATCCACCATCACCACATCCAGCCCCAGTTTCAGGGTGAAATTACTACTTCATACAGAGCATACTGCATCCCTCAACTCAAGCATTTAGAGTCCTCTGTATGTATCCAGATAACATTACTACGTTGGGCCAACGTTGGCGGTTGGTTGGCACTGTCGCCGTTGGCAATAAAGGGTTGGGTCAATGTTGGTATAAGAGTGGCAAAATTACTTTTGGGTTACTTATAGCCAATGTATATTATAAATGTTATATACATTCGTTGGACCAACGTTGGCATAACAATTGTAAAATTCCATCCAGTTGGGTCACAGTGGTTGGGCAAGTCTACAGTTGCGTTACAGTTATTGGACCAACATTGGGCCAATAACTTATAGCCAATGTATAAAGCCAATAATTGTTAAATACACGTGTTGGCATAGCAGTTACAAACTTATAGTTGGATTACAGTGTTTGGGCCAATGTTGACCCAACAGCATAGGCCAATGTATATTATAAATGCTATTTGCATGCATTGGGCCAACTTTGGTATAACAGTGGCAACATTACAGTTGGGTTACAGATGTTGGGCCAATGTTGACCCAACAGCTTATAGGTAGTGCATAGTATAACTGTTATATACATATGTTTGGCCATCATTGACATAACAGTGGCTAAATTACAGTTGGGTTACAGTGGTTGGGCCAATGTTGACCCAACAACGTATAGACAATGTATACTATAAATGTTAGATGCATGTGTTGGTCCAACGGTTGCATAACAGTGGCAATCAGATCCCTAAACAAAGGGAAGGCTGCTGACTCCATGGGCTTAATGGCAGAACACTTGCAAAATGCTGGTGAAGCGGTCATTCCATATATCACCTCACTAATGAACTATGTCTTCAGTTCAGTGTGCATTCCAGACATCATCAAAGAAGGGCAAATTACTCCTGTACTCAAGAAGGGGAAACCTCCCACTCTACCGGGCAACTACCGTGGAATTACCATTTTAACAGTTCTGGAAAAGTTGATTGAAAAGATCTGGCTGGTCAGGGCAAAGACTACTCTAAATACAAACCAGTCTGAATTGAAGAGGGGATTTAGAGAAGGTAGTTCATGTACAAATGCGACACTAATGGTAACAGAAGCAATTCTGGAGGCGAAGGAGAAGAAAAAACATGTGTGCGTGGTTTATTTAGATGCAGAGAAAGCTTTCGATGTTGTGTGGGTCCAGGGTCTGTTGAGTAAGATGCATCAGCTAGACCTCCCAGGCAATTTGTGGAACATCCTGGAAGAAATGTATGACAAACCCAAGTCAAGAGTAAAGTGGGACGGAAAACTTTCCAGTCAGGTGAAGCTACTGCAAGGCGTGAGACAGGGAGGTATTATCTCTCCCAACTGTTACCTCCAATTCATAAACCCATGGTTGTAGGAGGTAGAGGATATGAAGTTTGGCACGAAAATTGGCTATGTCGACATCTCGGCCCCAACTTGCGCCGATGACGTTATTTGTATAGCAGATTCTCCACTACACATGCAGGTGTTGCTCAATATTGCAAACCAATATACAACCAAAGAGCGCTTCCTACATAATACAAATAAATGCACTAGCATAATATTCAACAAGAAAGGAAACAATACCCCTACCTTCTGGCTTGGGCAAAAGGAGATTCCGCCAAACAATGCGCTGGTCCATCTAGGAGTAACCAGGACGGCAGATGGCAAAGTTGTTATTGAGCCTCTGATAGCCAGCGCATGTCGAACAATGTATGCCCTCCTTGGCGCGGGTCTGCATGGTAAACATGGTCGTAACCCTGCACTGATTCACAAGATATGGCAGCTGTACATAAGCCCCAGACTGACATATGGATTAGAGGCATACTATCTAAGTCACACAGATATCCTGCAACTTGAAAAGGTACAGCGCCAGAAGCTAAAGCAAATCCAGTCCTTACTGGACAGGTGTGCGGATGTCGCAGTATACTCACCTTTAGGTGCTGAACCTGTGGAAGCGGTGATTGATAAGAAGGTCCTTTCTCTGTATGGCAACATCTGCAGGAGCCCCAAGTTGAAAGAGCATCAACTGGCTAGATACCAAATTGCGGTAAAGAAAATTGGAGCAACCAGCTGGTATTCAATGGTGAAAAGGGTCTTGTTCAAGTACAATCTCCCTTCTGCTTGGGCATTACTGGAGAACCCATTGTCCAAGGCAACATGGAAGAACATGGTGAAGAAGGCACTGAGGCAGCACTGGACTGCAAAGTAGCGGTCGGAAATTGAGGAAATGGTCTCTCTAAAATTCCTGAATTCTACTGCTATATGTATGGGGAAGGTGCATCATGTTTGGTCCTCAGTGTGTGATGATCCGAGAGAAGTGGAGAAGGCTGCAATCAAGGCAAAATTCCTGACAGGCACCTGCACACTGCAAGACAACCGGGCGAAGTTCAATCAATATCGGATTGACCCTACCTGTCCTCCAATGTGGTGAAGAAGCTGAAGATCGCTCCCACCTGATCGCGAGATGTCGACTGTACTCTGAATTATGGCAGAAGTATATATCAAGATTATCCAGTATTCTTCAGACAGTCTTACCGTCTTATCAAGCAGAGAACCTGATCAAGGAGATCAACACTTTTGTACAATTAACGCTAGACAGCTCCCGAGTCTTGCCGGATCAATTTGATGCTGCGATGCACTCAACAGGCATTACAGATCACCTAATACAGAAGATAGAGAACTGCAGTTGTGATTTCCTTCACAAGATCCACACCAAGCGATGTCATTTCTTGGATCTGAGACCATAAGACCACCCAATCTATTACTACCCACCTTTCTTGCGGTTGTAGCTCAATATCTGCAAATCAGAACCAGCTAATGGACCTTTCCATTTTAGCTATGCCCCGCTCATCACTAGCTAAGCTCCACCCACACCTCGCCGTGTTTGGATTGATCGATCCCCGAATGCCCTAGCTATCAATTTCCTGAAAACTATACAGGGAAGCTGTTGAATATTTTGTAACTAATTAGACTGGGTGCTGTTGCTGCCATAGGCATATTATTAAATAGTAAAAGCAAACAATTTGTACAACAGCCCATATACGTCATCAAATATGCGTTCGTGACGTACTTATCGACGTCATTCATGACGCCATTCATTATGATGTCATTGTACACACCACGCAGTTCATTATGACGTCATATGTTGGGTGGGTACTCTGGAAAGGTGAATTGTCGCTGTGTTGTATATCCGGTCAATAAAACTAAATACCATTAATCTAGACCTTGACCGCTAAATTTACATTTGTTTATGTATGATTATGCATGAATTGATCTGAAAGAAACATGCTTGCACGGAATATATAAACATATGGAATAAAACAAAATCCAAGCAAAACTGCTTTGAATAGTGAAGTGGTTTGTCTAGCTGCTCCAGGGTGTCGTCATGGATGATGTGTGTATGATGACTACGATATTCAAAAAGAAATTGGAGCGCGGGACTGGTTCTGACCTCTGCCGAAGTTCGAGCTCGCTGTGGACGAGAAAAAGATGAACTCTTCGTGATGCGAGGGACATACAACTGTTGGCTCATGGAGTTGAGAAGAGGAGGTCTGATGAAGGGAGAACTATCAGGTCATGCTGAACATAGTCTGTTATTGATGTCGTGGATGTGGATGTTGATGCTCTTCTTTCCTCAACGCCTAAGGCTGAGTTTCCATAGCCTCATGCCTCACACGTGGACGGAAGAATTAACATAGCAATAGCAATACGACGGTCTCCATAGGCATTATCGCGTCTCTTACTTTCGATTCATGCCTCACGCGTGAGGCAAGGAATGGGCATGTTCATTCGTTGTGAGGTGAATCGTAACTGGTAGCTGTAGCAAGCATTTAAATCGTTGTCATAATACAGGTAATTTCTAGAACTTACTTTCGGAATTATGATTTATAAATATTTTACGTAAAAATATGCGATTTTATTTTTTTAAATTCAACATAAAAGGTTTACTTTCTTCTCCTCCAAGACTATACATGTATATCCAATCTCTCTGAAAATCACACCAGGCAAGTAGAGTCTTTCCAGCCGATAATAAATAGCCGAGATGTGAAATTCTGAAAATTTGTTACTAGTTTTATAGTAAATTCAGAGACACATTCCAGTCAAATTAGTTTCAAAATATTCAACAGCTTACCTATAGGATTGCTTTTATACCACATTGCCAAATTATAGCCGGCACCTCTATGACTGAGCGTATATACTGAGGCAGACACACTAGGCTTTCTCTGATTGGTTGACAAGTAAATCATGACAGCCATCATAGGGTGTAGAGATGTACCAACATTGAACTACTAAAGCCTAAATATCTTTCCTTAGCGGCATGATAAAAAGCTTTAAATTACCTGGATAGTTTATGAGCGGCGTGTTAGATCACCTGAATAGCTATCAAGAGATGGGATTAGTTATCCTTTAAGTTTTGATTGTTTCAGTTGTACTTTTATTTTGCAACCCTTCGTGGACGCACCTCTATAATAGTGCCATGGCTCAAATAACCCCAGGTGAAAGGGTCCATTTAAACAAAACCAACAACAAGAAAATTGTATTACTATAAAATACGTTGTAAACGTTTGGTTTCGCATAGTACTCGCTTATCGCTTATCAGCCTTTTGGATAAGATTAAAGCGTATTGTACCTGTAAACGGATGCGACGCATTTTATGAAACGTGTGCCTTGCTTTTGCCAATGTGATATATTGTACATGTAAAAAATCATATTTTTGCTAATATTTCACTAATATTTCTAAAATGTTGGCCCAAATGTTAGACCAATGATGGGAAATGTCGGGACAACCTAAAGTGTTATTTTGGTCCAATGTTATATAATGTATGGTGGGATAATGTTGGATGTATACGTTGGCCCAGCATGTTGGGCCAACAGACCAATGGGTAGAATTATGTTGGGCTCACCAAGACAGCAAATGTTGAGCCAATATTACACATACGTTGGGCCAACGTTGTACCAATGTGATCTTGTTATCTGTTATCTAGTTAGCAGAGAGGCCTACATATCTTTTATAGTGACCTCGAGAACTGCTCCTGAGCAACTTTATCTAAAATTGTCCAGAGAACATTGATAATATAATCTCGAGTCTTCCATCTGATATATAGGCTAAGTAACTGGCAATTCATCAGTAAAGCAATAGTAAAGCTCAAAGTACACACGCACGCACGCACGCACGCACGCACGCACGCACGAACGCACGCACGCACGCACGCACGCACGCACGCACGCACGCACGCACGCACGCACGCACGCACGCACGCACTCACGCACGCACGCACGCACAAAGCGCGCACAAAGCACGCACAAAGCACGCACAAAGCACGCATCTTGTGGTGACACAATTATGGAAGTTGTGCTTCCTCAACTTTAACATTTATTGAAACGCTCTTCAGCACAGTTGTCAGGAAAGGTTTCCCGTATTAATTGTAGGAACCTTGATGATGGAATGGAGAAAGACCGTAGGTTATGTTAACAAACTTGTAGGAACCGTGATGATGGAAAAATCCTTTTTAGCTATGCCCCGCCCCGCTTAAGCTAAGCTCCACCCACACTTGACTCGTTTTTGGAATCGACCCATCACACAACACCATGACTATCAATTTCCAGAAAACTATACAAGTAAACTGTTGAATAGTTTGAAACTAATTTGACTGGACACTGTTGCTGCCTATGACAGCGACAGCGTCCAGTCAAATTAGTTTCAAAATATTCAACAGCATGTTTATTAAATAGTAGAGACATGCAATTCGTAGGACGTGTCGGACTAGTAAGAGTTAAGGATGGGCCAAATAGAATCAATTATGACGTAATGATTATGATGTCAGCCTATACGCAGCTTAGCTGATTCTGACGTCATATGACGTCAGATGATAGATGGATACTCTGGAGAGGTGAATTAAGCGTTCGTGACGAACTTAGCTTAGCTGTGTCATTCATGACGCAATTGATTATTACGTCATCCTACACGTAACGTGGTTGATTTGATTGATGGATAAATGGAAATCCTCCATTGAATAGAGAATAGCATATGTCATGTTAACCAAATTATGGAGCTTGTGGTTCTAGAGGAAAACACCACCACCCCCACCCCACCCCCACCACACACGCCCACCCCCACCCCACGCACGCACGCACGCACGCACGCACGCACGCACGCACGCACGCACGCACGCACGCACGCACGCACGCACGCACGCACGCACGCACGCACGCACGCACGCACGCACGCACGCACGCACGCACGCACGCACGCACGCACTCACGCACACTGTGTTCTCCATATTGATCAGTGAAAATAAACTTAAATGATTCTAGTTTGTCTGCTTCAATGATTCTAGCTAGGCATTTAATCCCAATCACCCTCGTAGGCACAGGAGTGATGGCATTGGCCTGTCTAGCGGAAGTAATTCAGGGTGTTGTATTTGTTTGGCATATGTTGACGTTTTGCTAAGCTCAGATAATATGAGTAGCACAAAGCTAGAGCATATATATGTGTCTTGACCTCAGCCAAAATCCTTAGTTTCGTCAGGTCCATTCTTGACTTGAGTGTACCGAATCCTGCTTTCTTGAGGTCACCTCGTAGCACGCTTAGCAGATTTATGCAATGACGTCCTCTCCTGGCTCTGTATTTGCTGGCTCCGAGTAGGGCGAATTCCAAGTCTCTCTGTGCTGGTGTGTCTTCTAACATCCTTAGCACATGGCCAAACACGGACCATCTTTGCTGGGCGACTTTTACAGACAGCAGCGACGTATTACACATCTTGTATAGTGCATCGTTGGAAATTATGCTCTCTGACCATCAGTGTCCAGTGATGGTGCGTAGGTGTTTGCGGTGGCAGGCGTCAAGTTTGTCTAGAGCTGCCTTTGGAGCTGCCCAGCTGTTACAGTTATACATCATCAAGGATACGCTGGTTGCATTGTATAAACGTAGTCTTTTTTACCAAGGGCATCTTTGATCTACGAATCCATAGCTTCCAGAAGGGCTGGAAAGCTATGTTCCCCATGATGCAGCGTGCAACAATGTCAGCAGTGCTGCAAAGCAGTGAGCCCAAGATTGTACTTTTCCTCCATGGTTCGCCGCCAAGGAGTGGATCGTCATTTTCTTTAGTTTCATGCTTTGTAGATAGGTATATGTGGGTGAACTCTGTTTTGGATCCATTCATAGAGATTCTCAATCTTTAGTTTGCATGCAGCTATTGGGAGAGATCGTCAATGGGTTTCTTTTCCTCATCTATAAAGTCTATAAAGATTGGCTGGGGGCCCCAGGGGGCTTCTGGGGCTTGGGTAGCGCGATAAGGATGCCTTGGCCTACACCGTCGATGGGAAGGTGGTGCATAAAAGCTGAATTGATTATGTGCGTGATCGGTTTTGAGATAATGTCACTTGCATATTTGAATAGTTCATTGCTCAAGCCATCAGGTCCAGATGCACGTCCGTTTTTCAGGGCTTTCAGTGCCTTCTCAACCTTCGCTGTATTAATTGGTGTTAGTAATGGCCTGGTGTCTCCTGAGAATGGGTGCAAGGGCTCATCATCGTGGTCAGTGAACTGTTCCTTGAACCATTCTCGAATTGCCTCGGCTTTGCCCTGGTCAGTCCCGATAAAGTGTCCTTCAGAGTTGTGTACAGCTAGTGGTGGTGTGTAGTCAGCAACTCTCAGGGCTCGGGCTGCCCGAAACATTTTGTGGCAGTCATCCGTGGCAGTGATTTCATCTACTAGGGCGTCTGCTTGTTGGATAGCAAGCTCTTTTGAGCGTTCGCTAATGTGGCGCAGAATGTTATTGCGTTCCTGGCGTAATTTAGTGCGATCTTCACTTTGGCCACTTTGATATATGCGCAGACGTAACGCTTTCTGATCTGCTGACAGTTTTACTACGAGAGGGGCGTCAGTATACCTAGTTTGGTTGTTTTTAAGAACACATATGGGGCTAGTAGCTGATGGTTCCATAGATATCAATATTTTGGTATGGGCTTCATTTGGATCGGAGCTGACATCGATATTAGCTATCTGCTCTCCTAGGGCCTTTTTATAAGACATTTGAGTGTCAGTGTCTTTGATGAGCTTGGGTAAGTTGTAGGTGATCTACCCTCTTGCCTGGTATGGCGTTTACACATTAGGTAGAGCTGGTTCATATGGAAGTGTGTAATGACTGGCTTATGCATTGACTATGCGACACATAGTGGTGGTGCGCTTTCCCATTGGTATAGCCAGGTCGATAAATGCAACGCGATCACTGACGTATCCAAAACTAATGACATCGTCCAATACCCTTGGTCCGATTACTAAGCCTAATCCACGGTAAGTGGCCAGTTTTTGCTCCATGAGTACTAGCCTATGGCCTGTCTGAAGTTGCTGCTCTGAGTGTTTAGCTACTTTAGTCTCTTGAATGCATGTGATATCGATTTTATAGCGTTCGCAGTCTGCACCTAAGGTTAGCCTCTTTGATGTTGTAGTCAGACCACGTACATTCCACGTAGCTATGGTAAGCTCCTGGGAAGATTGCGTTGTCCGAGGATGTCACAGTTTCTTGTTATGAGGCTAGACATAGTCAGAGTTGCCTCTGTATGCGGATATCAGCCCGCAATCCTTGATGACTTAGTTTCCCAACAAAGTTGGTACTTACGGAGGAGACCGGCGTGAAGGTGTCATCTTTCTCCCCCTTCTCTTTATATATATATTTGTGCTACTCATATTATTTGAGCTTAGCAAAACATCAAAATATGGCAAACAAATACAACACGCTCTCTTTACATTGCACTAGCAGATTTAGTAATGTTTAATGTGGTTGCGGGGTGGCTGGGCACCTCAGAGACAGGGCATGGTATCCAGCCTAGAGAGGATACACACGCCTTTAACCGCTTTGCATCCTTCGCTGATATATATTTACTTTTCGTCTGTTTATTTACTTTTAGTGGGATTTGGTATGCGACAGAGAATGGATGGTTGCCATGGCAACGACTATATACATGATAGGCTTTCTGTTTGGCACAGTATTGTTTGGTTCACTAGCTGATAGGTAAGTTACAAATAATCGTTACAATATATCAGTTACATATAGAAATGTGTCAAAGTTCGTAGCAATATATCAGTTACATATAGAAATGTGTCAAAGTTAGTAACAGTATATCAGTTACATAAAAATGTGTCAAAGTTAGTAACAATATATCAGTTACATATAGAAATGTGTCAAAGTTAGTAACAATATATCAGTTACATATAGAAATGTGTCAAAGTTAGTAACAATATATCAGTTACATAGAAATGTGTCAAAGTTAGTAACAATTCCCATTTAAATTGACAATTCGGACCAGTGTCTAAACATCCAGGAGTAGTAAATTGACAACTCGGCCAACCCGTTCTGGGTACATGATTCATAGTAACCCAATGTCACAGAAACAGCAGAATAATGCAATCAATAGCGATAGTCACATCATCACCCATAAAACTATAATGGATGCTACCCGTGGTGTGCCGAAAAATATCGTTTAGTGCTAACTATGTTTAACGCCTTTAAAGTATCAAGGACATGTCCCCATTCAATACTATAATTAATTTTGCACTCAGTTAACACCAGCACCCCTTGGATCAGTCCAAGTTACGAATTAGAATGGTCCCAACGAAGTTCAATGAAATACAAACTGGATGTGGCGTCATATGGAACCTTCTAGAAAAATCTGATCACGTGACTCCCAATTGTCCATGTACTTAGAAACCCCCCATAGGTTTACTATGGGAGATTTTCGCAGCAAAATCAGGCTGAAGTGGATTGAAGATTTCATACTAATAATCAATGAAACCGTTGAAATTGAACCAATGGAAACTCGGCACACGACATCGATTAACCAATCGGTGGCCGAGATTCTGACCAATAAAATAAGACTAGGCTTTGGGGTATGAATCACTGCCCGTAGCTGTTACAGTCAGAGTCGGTAAAATTAAGTACTAGTGAAATAAAACCATGGCTATGATTGGTTAAGCGTGCATTTGTAGCTCGCGGAGGTACGCACTGGTCCACTATGTCGTTCCGTTCCATCACACCACAAGGGCACGATGTGCGGGAGGGTTAGTTAGCTGTGGTTCTCGGGGTTGTGGTTCCCATTTCACGTCACTCCGTGAAGTACAAAGACAGGCCTCTGGAGCCGGTGGAACACATATATTCCAGTGGGGCCGTGCGACTATTGCCGCCGAGGTCGAACCACGCCGTGTCATCCCTGCTGTTGGTGTCACCAGTGTGTCGGTTCAATTAGTTGTTAGTAACGAAAACAGGCTTTGGCCGCAAGTGGCAGGGCTTACTACCTAACTTTAGATACATTTATCCATCGGGCGCAGATGCTCGGCTTCCCGTAAGTCGTCCTGCATAGCATCTACCTCCAAGGGATAACGTGCGTACATGTTATGGAACAAGGCTCTCGAATCCAATAACGATCCAGTTACCCGGCCCCGCAACAACATATAACATCACCAGACGAGTTTCACAGTTCACATAAGCAAATATTAAAAAGCACCATGTCCTTTATGGTGGGGATGGAGAGACGGATATCCACCGCTAACGTCGTTCCCGCGAGGGCGTGGTGTGCTCTAAGGTCCCACCCAGACACTACAACGAATTGGATGGAGATCCGCATCTTATCCGTCAGCGCGTGCTACGGAGCTGACATTTGACCTGTCGTTATAGTTATTTTCCATGATGCCCAGAGATGCACTGCAGGCCGGTTTTATACATTTTAATTAATATTATTTCGCAGTGCTTCCCACTTTGGCGGGGGATCTACCTACTAAGTATCCGAAGATACGGGGGGGGGGGGGGGGGGTTTGTGTATGTAAATCGGCACTTTAACTATCACCACTCGGAAACCTCCGATAGTTTTCCAGGGTCAGATCCTGTCAACGTGTCGATTGGGAATCCAAACAATTAATAAGCCATACGGCTGGTGGATCGTGGAAAGAGACAATAACTCAATATATATATATAGCGTACACTATGCGTGTCTAACGGAGAAATTGTCCCTAACCACTTTAAACCTATCCTATCGAGCTCAATCGCCAGGTTTAGTTGGTAACATGTTAGGCTCAAGCATTTAGAGCATGATCAGTGACCTCAGTGTAAAATTGATGCTGGAGGGAATCGAGATATATATGTTGTTGTATAGTATTTCCTAGCGTACTGCGGTCTAGAGTGTTTATACATAAACAAAACATAGTAACTAGATGGCTACTTGCCATATGCCAACTAACTAATACACAATCTAAACGGATACGGTAATTAAGAAAACGATGATAATAAAGTATCACAGGTCACAGGACCTTACGGTGCGGCTAGTTGAAAGCACCCACAAGTAAACCAGGATAATATTCACAGTACGAGACAGCAATTATAAGAATGCGGTCTTAGGACCGGTACGGTACCTATTAGTCATCAGTACCACTATACGGAAATAATTATTAAATGTTCAATGGTATAGCTACTTGAGTAGCTATTGGTCAAACTTCATGAGTTACTGAAACTGAGGAGCTAACATATAAATAGCGCGAGATGACACGATCTGTAATGCTGGAAACATTTCCTCAGGAAGACATCCGCAGGCAGGTATCTGCAGGCACGTCTCCACAGGCTGACTTCTCCAGGCAGGATGGATACGGTACACTCTCAGGACAGGTAACGGAACAGTTCAGGAATGTCCACTAGATAATCTCCTAGCTGATACATAATTTCAGTGGTAGTTGTAAAGTTTTCCATCCGGCGACGGAAGTATGAAAGTTAAAAGTAACCCATTAACAGAGAGGGCCACTTATGTAATGATAATGCGTGTACAATAACTGGCACACGGTGCGGGGTACGTCGCATAGCTCTTGTGGTGCACCAGGCAAAGTTTATCCAGACTGGTCGAAAAGTTAATCAATCACACACGACATGCAGTGCGGAAGTTGAAGTCCACTTTTCAGCGTGGTTGGCAGATCCGGCGAGGTATCCACCAAGAATCACCATCGGCTCTACATTCCGTAGATTACACATGGGCCCGCACGATCCATCTGCGGAAAGACTCCCTAGAAAGGTCGGGATGCGGGAGTTCTACTTTTAAATTAGTTTATTACCCCCGGATGGCCGTCCAGGGGTGTACAAAAACTGTGGAAGCCGAGGACTCCTTACCATCGCAGATGAGCTGAAATTCGAATGGCACCAGATGATGTGGGAATCACTGTAGGTTAGCAGTTACACCCGTCTATCCAGATGGTCCAGTCGTCCTCCGCCGGCCAGCTTCCACGCCGGTGATGCTCCTGATTCTCGATTTTTCACCACTTTTATACTAGTCGTGACGTCAGAGCCAGCCACTCCAGCCAATCAAAGGCCGAGCACTAGCCAATCGGCGTGCCGCCAGAGGTGGTGACGTGGCTATCACGTGCACAGCACATTCTCTATTCATTCAATGCATACACGCGATTACGACGTCAAAGCAATATTTCGAGTATACTATCCTACCAAGGGGGTGCGCTCAGAGCGAATCCGGAACGGACGTTCCGTACTCAGCTTAGCTGGGACGGTTGGTACCCGTCCGGTCGATCCGTGCCCCAAAAATGAAGCTGGTGAATTGGAGGGTAGTATATAAACAGCTGCAGAAGCTGTGCTACACTACTCTTATTTGGAGCAGAACTGTCAGATAGATATCTGAAATAGGGTCAGGTGACTCCATAAATATTACCACCAACCATATGTAGCGTGAGGAGTACCGTCACTTCCTCGCTATTTTTCATCCTCACGGACGCTATCGCAGCAGCAAACATACTCTGATAGTGAGATCTAGCGGCAACGAACCTTTATGACTCCTCAGAAGAACATCAAAATCTTCAATATATATGTAATTCGTTCAACACATTTGACATTTTGATGTGCCTCACCATCTGATGTGACTGTGCCAGACATATACCATTAAGAGATCTTAGGCTGATGGTACACCGTCTTGTATCATATGTATCACTCTCTCCAAGATACACTGATAGACGAAGGCTGCCGATGAAAAGACTCTGAAAGGTATTGTTTTAAAGAGTACCTTTGGACTCACTTAGGTTGTTATTTCAACGTGAGTCAATAGCGGTCTTTATTTGGCACTTGCACTTATGTTTGGATGGAATCTCAGAGTGAATCTTCTAACTGTGCCAGGCTATACATTGCGCAAGCAACAAACACTTCCAGTTAGATTTGTTTTCAAAGTCAACAGTGTTTTACCTGTAACAAGCAGTCGCTAATCGCCTTTTTGAGTTGTGTATATATATATATATATATATATATATATATATATATATATATATATATATATATATATATATATATATATATATATATATATATATATATATATATATATATATATATATATATATATATATATATATATATATATATATATATATATATATATATATGTATGTATATATATATATATATGTATATATATATATATATATATATATATATATATATATATATATATATATATATATATATATATATATATATATATATATATATATATATATATATATATATATATATATATATATATATATATATATATATATATATATATATATATATATATATATATATATTGTTTCTAGATTTGGACGTCGCAAGGTATTGGTGATCACCGTGGTAACGGCGTCTGTTGTTGCCACAGCAGCTGCATTCGCTCCAGACTACATCAGCTTTGTTGTGATGCGCTGTGTCGTGGGAGCGTGTACAGGCGGTTCATTCACCACGTGCTTTGTTGTCAGTAAGTGTCCCTTGGATTCATTCCAGAGCTTGTTTGCAGAAATCAAGATCAAGGACCTTAGTTTTAGCTATGCCCCGTCGACCTATGCCTAAGCTCCACCCACACCTCGCTGGTGTTGGGATCGACCAATCTCCGAACTCCCTGACTATCAATATCCAGAAAACTATGCAGGTAAGCTGTTGAATATTTTGAAACTAATTTGACTGGTTGCTGTTGCTGCCTATGGCACCAACAACGCCCAGTCAAATTAGTTTCACAATATTCAACAGCATGTTTCTTAAACATCAAACACATACAATTCGTACAAACGTGTCGGACTATTAAGCGTTAAAGACGGGCTTAATCGAATAATCCATGACGTAGTTGATTATGACGTCATACGATTGAGTCAGGAAATCGATTCATAAATTCTGTTCTGATATATTAGGTGTGTAATAAGATGTATACATGTTCGACAATGTGAAGCGCGGATGGACGAATGCATGATCCCTGAAACAAGTGATTTCTTCCAAGCCACCTAGTCCACATACATGTTAGGATTCACCAATATGCTTCATGTAGAATGTAACTAAGCTATCGAAGAAAAACTAAAATTTCAAAATTACATTTGTCTGGCAACGTGAATGGATATATATAGAACATGAAGCTGAAATTAAGAAAAATTTCAAAATTACATTTGTCTGGCAACGTGAATGGATGGATGGATGAATCACATGAGCGATTGCTGCAAAAATTAAGTGGCTTCCTTCAACACCCAGAATCTATATATATATATAGATTCTGGGTGTTGAAGGAAGCCACTTAATTTTTGCAGCAATCGCTCATGTGATTCATCCATCCATCCATTCACGTTGCCAGACAAATGTAATTTTGAAATTTTAGTTTTTCTTCGATAGCTTAGTTACATTCTACATACTTAAGAAGAGGCATGGCTGTGTTGGATCTCTTCTAGCAGAACTTGTGTCCTGGCTGACATTTTTCTTAATTTCAGCTTCATGTTCTATATATATATATATATATATATATATATATATATATATATATATATATATATATATATATATATATATATATATATATATATATATATATATATATATATATATATATATATATATATATATATATATATATATATATATATATATATATAGAACATGAAGCTGAAATTAAGAAAAATGTCAGCCAGGACACAAGTTCTGCTAGAAGAGATCCAACACAGCCATGCCTCTTCTTAAGTACTCTATAACTAAAGCTTTTCATAAGTATCTATGAAAGGATCTGATTTGTTGTTCAAGTATTTGACGTCATAGTCAAATACGGAATCACTACGTGACGTCACAATCAAATTGACGTATATATCTCAGTCATGATCATCAGAAAGTCCAGCAAGTGTACGAATTGTATGGCTTTGATGGATATACTATTTAATAAACATACTGTCGAATGGTTTGAAACTAATATTACTGGGAGCCATAGGGACCAACAGACCACAGTCAAATTAGTTTCAAAATATTCAACATCTTACCTGTATTATTACTTTGAAAATGGGATTCTGGGAATTCAGGGTTCAAATTATAAAAATCGATTCCAACACACGGAACAATGTGGACGGGGTTACGTAGAAATGGGCGGGGCGGGGCTAGAAATAGATCCCTCTATTGTAAGACATGTTAGCTATTTGGGAACATTGTTTTGGATACGACCAGCGATTTTGTGAGACTTCTGCGTTCTGATTGGGTAATATGCTGCTGATTACTAGAGTAATATCACTCCTGAGGCGATATGCAGCTCATGACGTTATTGTCACCTTGCGCAAAGAGAGACCTCTGATTGGGCTACATGATGTCATTGTCACATGTGCAAAGAGAGACCTCTGAATGGGCTACATGATGTCATTGTCACCTTGCGCAAAGAGAGACCTCTGATTGGGCTACATGATGTCATTGTCACTTGTGCAAAGAGAGACCTCTGATTGGGCTACATGATGTCATTGTCACTTGTGCAAAGAGAGACCTCTGATTGGGCTACATGATGTCATTGTCACTTGTGCAAAGAGAGACCTCTGATTGGGAAACATGATGTCAATGATCTACCAATAAAACACCATCGAATCTAGCCCTTTGCTTTGAATCATCTAAGGGGAGCCAATCAGATGCACCAACATCTGTCCTTTACCAGCATCTGCTCAGTAACCACGATGACTAAACTGATTGTGAAGCTGTGTTTTCACAAACTTTCACCACATCGAGCTGGACACCTTTACGGCCAGCTGGCAAAGTCTCAGATAGTCGATTGCCAATACAACATCCTAAAGCATTATCCCACAACGGTATCCAACATCAATATCCCACATCAACATCACACATCGACATCCCACATCGACATCCCACATCAACATACCACATCGACGTCCCACATCAATATCCCACATCGACATCCCACATTAATACCCACAATAACATTCAACAACAACATCACACATCGACATCCCACATCGACATCCCACATCAACATACCACATCGACGTCCCACATCAATATCCCATATCGGCATCCCACATTAATACCCACAATAACATTCAACAACATCCCACATCAACATCCCATATCAATATCTATCATCAACATCCCACATCCGAGTTAAAATCCGACCTGGCGGGTCACCAATAAGGGAACACGAGAACTGATTATTAATTTAGTGGGTGGTCTTTTAAACAATGAGACTTGAGAGATGTGCCGGTAATTAGGAGGTTGTGTATGATTGGATGGGGTTGGTGTAGAGGGTTCTGGGGGCAGTGACGAAATGATGAAAGATTAGACCACATGTCTTAATAAATATGCATCATCTCTTGGCCATGAAATGCAAATATACGCTATAGATAGGTTTGTATTATAATCATCCTCTGTAGTGCTCTTGTTTTAGTGCTGAAAATGTCCGATCCATCTTGGTGTGTCAATCCTGGTCTGTTCATTCAAGCGTGTTAGTCTTGTTTCTTAGTGATGAAAATGTCTGATCCATCTTGGTGTGTCAATCCTGGCCTGTTCATTCAAGCGTGTTAGTCTTGTTTCTTAGTGATGAAAATGTCCGATCCATCTTGGTGTGTCAATCCTGGCCTGTTCATTCAAGCGTGTTAGTCTTGTTTCTTAGTGATGAAAATGTCAGATCCATCTTGGTGTGTCAATCCTGGTCTGTTCATTCAAGCGTGTTAGTCTTGTTTCTTAGTGATGAAAATGTCCGATCCATCTTGGTGTGTCAATCCTGGCCTTTTCATTCAAGCGTGTTAGTCTTGTTTTTACTGTGATAGAAATGAGCGATCCATCTACCTGACTGACTTGTTCATTCAAGCATGTTATTGTTGTTTCTTACTGCGATAGAAATGAGCAGTCCATCTTGGCGTGTCCTGACTGACGTGGCCTGGCTGGCGTGTTCATTCAAGCGTGTTAATCTTGTTTCTTACTGTGATTGAAATGAACAGTCCTTCCCGGCGTCTCCTGACTGGCATGTTCATCCAACCATGTTATTCTTGTTTATTACAACAGCAATGGAAATGGCCTGTCCTTCGTGGCGTGTTAATGGACCTTTCGGGTTTTAGCTATGCCCCGCCCATCTCTAGCTAAGCTCCACCCACACCTCGATCGTGTTGGGATCGGTCGATCTCTGAACACCCTGACTATCAATTTCCAAAAACCTACACCTGTGAGCTGTTGAATATTTTGAAACTAATTTGACTGGTTTCTTTTGCTGCCTAAGGCAGCAACAGCGCCCAGTCAAATTAGTTTCAAAATATTCAACAGCATGTTTATTAAATAGCAAAGAATTACATACAATTGATACAACGGGTCGGATCATTTGAGATTTGATGACGTAAATGGAACCCTTTGTGACGTAATGATTGTGACGTCATACGAGATCAGATAATGGATGGATACTCTGGAAAGGTGAATCGTGTTATCGTGTTTCGTACAGTGCTGAAAATGTTTGGTCCACCTTGGCATGTCCAGACTGGCGTGTTCATTCAAGCATGTTATTCGTGTTTCTTGCAATGATAGAATGACCGTTCTATCCTGGCATTTCATGGCTGACTTGTCCATTCAAGCGTGTTATTCTTGTTTGTTACAGTGACGGAAATAGCTGGTCCATCTTGGCGTGTCCTGGGTGGCGTGTTCATTCAAGCGTGGTTTGCTCTGGGCATAATGATCCTGTCTGGTATCGCATACTTTGTAAGAGATCATAGAACGTTACAACTCATTGTAGCTGTACCTGCTGTCGCGTTTATCTCATACTGGTGGTAAGTAAGGAGGGAGTCAATGTGTTGCTCAAGTATCTGCCATAATAGCGTTAGATCAGGTGGCTGACGTCAGAACCATAATGACGTACAGCTTCCACATGCAAATCCAAATCATGGGCGAGCGATGTGGATGGGAGACATGGTCAAAGCAGAAGAAAAACTGTCAAGTCCGTATTCACCCCCGGCCACCATCACCCCACCTTTACCGCCTCTATCACATTTACCTGATTATACTGCTCAGTAACTCACAGTATAGGCTCACAGACCTGCTTACACATTTGTGTTATGGTGTATCCTGTCATATTATGACAGAAGTTTAGAAGTGTACATCTCATTGTTGTGTGGCTTTTGTGTTATGCATTTCATACTGCTTTGCATGCGTGCGTGCGTGTATTATGCGTTTTAACTGCAGCCGCCCCATTGCCTTGGTATTGGATGATTTAGCATGTGTTTGTGTTTTAGGATTGTTTCAGTTTACCATCTTTGCCTTGTTAGTGTTAGCTTGTGTTTGTGTTGCAATCTTGTACGTGTCATCTCCCTACCTTGTTAGTGAGCGAGTTAGCTTGTGTTTGTGTTGCAATCTTGTACGTGTCATCTCCCTACCTTGTTAGTGAGCGAGTTAGCTTGTGTTTGTGTTGCAATCTTGTACGTGTCATCTCCCTACCTTGTTAGTGAGCGAGTTAGCTTGTGTTTGTGTTGCAATCTTGTACGTGTCATCTCCCTACCTTGTTAGTGAGCGAGTTAGCTTGTGTTTGTGTTGCAATCTTGTACGTGCCATCTCCCTACCTTGTTAGTGAGCGAGTTAGCTTGTGTTTGTGTTGCAATCTTGTACGTGTCATCTCCCTACCTTGTTAGTGAGCGAGTTAGCTTGTGTTTGTGTAGCAATCTTGTACGTGTCATCTCCCTACCTTGTTAGTGAGCGAGTTAGCTTGTGTTTGTGTTGCAATCTTGTACGTGTCATCTCCCTACCTTGTTAGTGAGCGAGTTAGCTTGTGTTTGTGTAGCAATCTTGTACGTGTCATCTCCCTACCTTGTTAGTGAGCGAGTTAGCTTGTGTTTGTGTAGCAATCTTGTACGTGTCATCTCCCTACCTTGTTAGTGAGCGAGTTAGCTTGTGTTTGTGTTGCAATCTTGTACGTGTCATCTCCCTACCTTGTTAGTGAGCGAGTTAGCTTGTGTTTGTGTTGCAATCTTGTACGTGTCATCTCCCTACCTTGTTAGTGAGCGAGTTAGCTTGTGTTTGTGTTGCAATCTTGTACGTGTCATCTCCCTAACTTGTTAGTGAGCGAGTTAGCTTGTGTTTGTGTTGCAATCTTGTACGTGTCATCTCCCTACCTTGTTAGTGAGCGAGTTAGCTTGTGTTTGTGTAGCAATCTTGTACGTGTCATCTTCCTACCTTGTTAGTGAGCGAGTTAGCTTGTGTTTGTGTTGCAATCTTGTACGTGTCATCTCCCTACCTTGTTAGTGAGCGAGTTAGCTTGTGTTTGTGTAGCAATCTTGTACGTGTCATCTCCCTACCTTGTTAGTGAGCGAGTTAGCTTGTGTTTGTGTAGCAATCTTGTACGTGTCATCTCCCTACCTTGTTAGTGAGCGAGTTAGCTTGTGTTTGTGTAGCAATCTTGTACGTGTCATCTCCCTACCTTGTTAGTGAGCGAGTTAGCTTGTGTTTGTGTAGCAATCTTGTACGTGTCATCTCCCTACCTTGTTAGTGAGCGAGTTAGCTTGTGTTTGTGTTGCAATCTTGTACGTGTCATCTCCCTACCTTGTTAGTGAGCGAGTTAGCTTGTGTTTGTGTTGCAATCTTGTACGTGTCATCTCCCTACCTTGTTAGTGAGCGAGTTAGCTTGTGTTTGTGTAGCAATCTTGTACGTGTCATCTCCCTACCTTGTTAGTGAGCGAGTTAGCTTGTGTTTGTGTTGCAATCTTGTACGTGTCATCTCCCTACCTTGTTAGTGAGCGAGTTAGCTTGTGTTTGTGTTGCAATCTTGTACGTGTCATCTCCCTACCTTGTTAGTGAGCGAGTTAGCTTGTGTTTGTGTTGCAATCTTGTACGTGTCATCTCCCTACCTTGTTAGTGAGCGAGTTAGCTTGTGTTTGTGTTGCAATCTTGTACGTGTCATCTCCCTACCTTGTTAGTGAGCGAGTTAGCTTGTGTTTGTGTTGCAATCTTGTACGTGTCATCTCCCTACCTTGTTAGTGAGCGAGTTAGCTTGTGTTTGTGTAACAATCTTGTACGTGTCATCTCCCTACCTTGTTAGTGAGCGAGTTAGCTTGTGTTTGTGTTGCAATCTTGTACGTGTCATCTCCCTACCTTGTTAGTGAGCGAGTTAGCTTGTGTTTGTGTAGCAATCTTGTACGTGTCATCTCCCTACCTTGTTAGTGAGCGAGTTAGCTTGTGTTTGTGTTGCAATCTTGTACGTGTCATCTCCCTACCTTGTTAGTGAGCGAGTTAGCTTGTGTTTGTGTTGCAATCTTGTACGTGTCATCTCCCTACCTTGTTAGTGAGCGAGTTAGCTTGTGTTTGTGTAGCAATCTTGTACGTGTCATCTTCCTACCTTGTTAGTGAGCGAGTTAGCTTGTGTTTGTGTTGCAATCTTGTACGTGTCATCTCCCTACCTTGTTAGTGAGCGAGTTAGCTTGTGTTTGTGTAGCAATCTTGTACGTGTCATCTCCCTACCTTGTTAGTGAGCGAGTTAGCTTGTGTTTGTGTTGCAATCTTGTACGTGTCATCTCCCTACCTTGTTAGTGAGCGAGTTAGCTTGTGTTTGTGTAGCAATCTTGTACGTGTCATCTCCCTACCTTGTTAGTGAGCGAGTTAGCTTGTGTTTGTGTAGCAATCTTGTACGTGTCATCTCCCTACCTTGTTAGTGAGCGAGTTAGCTTGTGTTTGTGTAGCAATCTTGTACGTGTCATCTCCCTACCTTGTTAGTGAGCGAGTTAGCTTGTGTTTGTGTAGCAATCTTGTACGTGTCATCTCCCTACCTTGTTAGTGAGCGAGTTAGCTTGTGTTTGTGTTGCAATCTTGTACGTGTCATCTCCCTACCTTGTTAGTGAGCGAGTTAGCTTGTGTTTGTGTTGCAATCTTGTACGTGTCATCTCCCTACCTTGTTAGTGAGCGAGTTAGCTTGTGTTTGTGTTGCAATCTTGTACGTGTCATCTCCCTACCTTGTTAGTGAGCGAGTTAGCTTGTGTTTGTGTTGCAATCTTGTACGTGTCATCTCCCTACCTTGTTAGTGAGCGAGTTAGCTTGTGTTTGTGTTGCGATCTTGTACGTGTCATCTCCCTACCTTGTTAGTGAGCGAGTTAGCTTGTGTTTGTGTAGCAATCTTGTACCAGTGTCACATCCCTACATTGTTAGAGTTTAATTTAGTATGATTTTGTTTTGCAGGATTATGCCAGAGTCCCCTCGTTGGCTCGTAAGTGTCAGGCGTCGGTTTGAGGCCAAACGTATTGTTGACAAGATAGCCAAATGCAACAACATGCCGTCCTGTAATCTCACGGATTTAGATAACCAGGAACATTTTGTACCAGTACGTAGCAATTCTCCTTTGAAATGTGCTTCAATAGTACACTCACTGAAGTCACGTGGGATAATGCTGGTGCTTCATTAGTATCATTACTGAAGTCACGTGGCCTAATGCTGGTGCTCCATTAGTACCATATCACTGAAGTCACGTGGCATAATGCTGGTGCTCCATTAGTACCATATCACTGAAGTCACGTGGCCTAATGCTGGTGCTCCATTAGTATCATCACTGGGAGTCACGTGGCATAATTCTGGTGCTCCATTAGTACATATCACTGAAATCGCGTGACCTAATGCTGCTGCTCCATTAATACCATCACTGGAAGTCACGTGGCATAATGCTGGTTCTCCATTAGTATCATCACTGGGAGTCACGTGGCATAATTATGGTGCTCCATTAGTACATATCACTGAAATCGCGTGGCACAATGCTAGTGCTCCATTAGTACCATCACTAGAAGTCACGTGGCATAATGCTGGTGCTTCATTTGTACCCTCACTGAAGTCACGTGGCATAATGCTGGTGCTCCATTAGTACCATCACTGGAAGTCACGTGGCATAATGCTGGTGCTTCATTTGTACCCTCACTGAAGTCACGTGGCATAATGCTAGTGCTCCATTAGTACATATCACTGAAGTCACGTGGCATAATGCTAGTGCTCCATTAGTACATATCACTTTAGTACATATCACTGAAGTCACGTGGCATAATGCTGGTGCTTCATTAGTACCCTCACCTAAGTCACGTGGCCTAATGATGGTGCTTGTTGGTTTAGATAAAGTGTGTATGATTCAGTATATTTTAACTATAGAGTTGAAGAGCCGTATACTGATCATGCCCATAACATCACTATTGGACTAGCTATTCCGATTGACAATGACGTGAGTTCAGTAAATCGCAACTGCGTATGTTCGGGTATCACTGACTGGTTGACGCTGACGATCAGCAGCGTATATAGCCTTCTAAAGGAAAACGATTCTCTTTTTGGTTATTCGAAGAGAACAGGCGCAAATTTATATATAAATTTGCGCCTGTTCTCTTCGAATTACCAAAAAGAGAATCGTTTTCCTTTAGAAGGCTATATACGCTGCTGATCGTCAGCGTCAACCAGTCAGTGATACCCGAACATACGCAGTTGCGATTTACTGAACTCACGTCATTGTCAATCGGAATAGCTAGTCCAATAGTGATGGTATGGGCATGATCAGTATACGGCTCTTCAACTCTATAGTTAAAATATACTGAATCATACACACTTTATCTAAACCAACATCTTTATTCGACTATGTAATACAATTAGTAACAAAAATATATTATTTTGGAGACTATAAATCGGGCGAAACTCCGCCTTTGAGAGTCATAAGCGATTTATGGATATTCAAATTGAAGATTTCTGATGTCTTCTGATTCTATTTAATTGTGATCACTTCGACTTCGGTAAGGCCTGTATGTGTGGTTGCTGCGACAACCGGTCTTACCGACGACGAAAGTGATGGATACAAGCTCGCCTCGTTTGCAGATGAAGGTAACGATATTTCTGTCTGTATCCGGGCCTGATCTGACTATTCTAATCGAAGATAATGGTAAGCTACGGTGGTCTTCCGTAGATGCCAGAGTAACCGCTATAGAAAACAAGGTGATGGCTTTATTCTCTTAATTCTACTTATACAATAATATACTTTGAGCTAAAGTGACTTATACTGTCACAACAGAAGCTACAATAAACTTATTTATTTGATTCAGTTTTCCTACTTACAACGATCTAAGAATTCACTTCAACGTTTTCCTAACTGACTAGCATTACTCTCAGTCGCTCTGATCTGCTATGCTATTCAATTAACTCTTGCCTACTGAAAATACATTCAGCAAGAATTTTGTATGAGGTGCGAGGCGGACCGGACTCTCGATTAAAAGTTAAAGTCCCCCTTTTATACTACTTCAGTTCCTATACTCCCTCCATCTTGGTTTCGCACCGCCGGAGGCTGCTCTGATTCTCATTGGATTATGACATCATTTTGATCAATCAAAACCCCGACCCTCCCTCCCCGGGAGTGTGCTTTCTTCCTAGCACTTGCGGTTTGGCTGGCTCTTGAGTAATGGGATCTGTCGTTCCCCTAACTTTATTTTAGAATTCCATCTGCTTCCCATGACAGAATGACTGATGCTTGTTTGATAGCAAGTTCCGATTTGTGTACCTTACGCTAGAATGACGGATGCTTGTTTGATAGCAAGTTTCGATTTGTGTATCTCCCATGTCAGAATGACGGATGCTTGTTTGGTAGCAAGTTCCGATTTGTGTATCTTACGCCTCTACAATTAATACGTTTTTGATCGTAACTTTCGATTGCGTACCTACCGCCTACAGGACGCTACAATGTCCATGTCATGTGCATTACCTATTGGCCGACAACCTGTGGAATGCTAGAGTTAATTGGCACACGAGTTCCCATGCTTCTGTGAGAACACAGACCGCTATGTAACTAACTAAGCCCGTTTGTCATATCTAATCCCTTGGTCGATTCCAACCTGGTGCTAACCATCATGATTCATACTCGATTCAGTTTCAAAGCTGTACCGCGCAGTGCTGATAATATATAATTTCCTAACATTACATAGACCCTATTTATTAAAGAGAACTGATGTTTGTGTGTGGAACGATAATAATCGTACACAGCAACGTTTATCTCAATACTTAAACAGCCGGATGGAATGCATTTAGCGAGATTAACCCATTCAAATTGAAGGACGAAACCAGTGAATCGATTAACCCTCAATAATTAGTTGTGGTAGTAAAACTTGATAATGACCTGAGTGAAAGTTGTTGCTGTCTTGGTGCTAAGTCGTTTATGAGCAATAATCTCTTTGCAGTAACATAAATGACTGCAGCAACAAACATCAATGAGTTTGATCATGGCAGTATGCAAGTTGTACGAATATTGAATCGTTGTAGATGGGAAGAGAATGTTAACCCTATGTTAACCCTCGATGGCGTAACTTGTTGCGCATTGCTTTTACCGCTGTGAATGGTAATAGCATCCAGCCAGGAGAAGGGAAGATATATGGATGATGATCAGTGCTAGTAACGTATCTAAACATAGCCGCTGATCGGTGCATCTTAATATACATGGTGACATAGTCTATTAGCTCACCTGGTATTCACATATGAATTTCACTCGGGATTTACTCGTACATACAAGATGTCCAGCGGGGTCATGACTTCCCACAAGACAATCCCATATCTACACATGCCCCTCAACCGAAGTTAATTATCCGTCTCTTAAGGCCTAAAGTGTGTGATAATTAACTCATTGTGCATCATCAACAACCTAAACCACGCCCTACCAGAGTCCTCCAGACTATGTCATACATCCGACTACATCATATCTTAAATCCAACAATGTTAACTAAACGTGTCCGTGTAACGGAATATCATGCGCAATTTACCGTCCCCGGAAACATAGGAAAACAGCATAATCCTATACAAAGTACGAACTTGTCCTGGTAATGGAATATCATGCGCAATTGACCATCCCCGGAAACACATTAATAACATCATTAATGCTCTTGTAATTCAAGGTGCAGCAATTAACAATATAACCCTATACACAGTAAATACAATGAAGTCAGTACATAATAACCTTAATCCTACAGTGAAAATAATCATTACTGGTCATACAATAGTTCCTATATCAAGTAATAAAATAATCACCAAATAGTGTTCCAGTAACAGCATATACAGTTCATACCAAAATGTCACGTAGATGATATCTCCATATAGTCCATGTTTGCGTTAGGATTGTCAACGTTAATGTATCCTGCCATCTCAATCCAGTCGGCAGCCGTCGGGTCGATCTCAGTCCGTGCAGTAGCATTAGGCGATGACCCGGCTACCATACTCAGTGGCTCCGGTAGTGCTGCAGGTCTCTGGGGCTGCTGGGCCTGAACCGGTGGCACACAGATATGAATATTGGCATGATTGTTATCACTGCTATGGGCCGCACGTGGCTTGCAACTTATCCAAGACCACATGCGTGACAATACGCCACATTTATATAATATAATCACTATAATAAGCACAACGACGAAGGATCCAGCCGAATATGACACAAAAGAGCGTACCCCAATGCCATCGACCATCACTGGGTCGATCGTGGATAATGGTGCTAGCGGCACATACTTAGATTTTAGTAAATGGTTCCATGGTTGCATTTTCAAATGATTCACAATCATGGACTGGTTAAGAACTCTGGTCACATCCAAATGGGGCATCTCAATGGCCAGGCTAACCCGAGCGTACGTCCGACTGTAAGACGCAACAGGCTCGAATCACCAGCCCTTCCCGCTATAACCACATTCGCCAGACATTAGTGCATACACTCCATTACTCACCACACACCAGTCGGTCAGTCGTCCGTCGCAGTGTATATCAATTGTTTCACCGAACGTTTGCAACACAACGCCTATTTTCTTATTGGCAAATAATTTGCTAGCTGTTTCATTTGATTCGGAGAGCTGAATATTACACGCACTGTCGGTCGTATTGGTTAATAGGCTTACAATGCATGGAACGTGGGTCTTGTCGACCCATAGTGGACCATGACACACCCAGGGCTCCTCCCCATGACATTCGGATGGTGCGAAGTACCATCCAGTCTTGGTGTCGAGACCGATGCTGGTCCGCGCGATCAGTACTTGCATGTAGTATCCCCTCGCAATTAACGGTTCCGGCCACGCATGCAACCCGTATTCGATATATTCGCCCCCGTCGATTAGCGGTAATGTCGCTATGTAATGGAGTCGTGAGTCGTCTTTCCATAGCGGATACACGACCATGTTGCGGTAGTACCACTGATATGGACGTATCAGTCGATTTCCTATACTAACTTGTTTGGCCACGGAATTAATGTCAGCAAGACTGAATAATTCTTCCGTTAGTCTACCTAACTCTAGGGATGCCGTTTGTCTATGAAACTGTGCTGCTGCCTTCTGGTAGCTATACACCACGCTTTCGGCAGAGTCAACAATGTGTCCAAGCCGCACTAATGCGTATAAGTTGGCTTGTCAGGCGGCATGCAGCTTAAATCTATCGCTCACGTTTCTAGTTAATTCCACTAGGCCAGCGGTAATTTCGTTGATACGGTCAACGTTGGTGTTGATCCCTACGAATGCCAGTTTCACATGGGACGCCAGTTTGTTGGAGAAATGTACCAAATGATTCACGTTCTTCATAGCGACTTTGACTACCTCTTTAATTGCATCTATATCACTAGAGGTAGCGGTCACGTCTAGCATTGTTCAGGTCCATTCTGACATTTCTCGAACACTCCCGTGGCGTCGTTCGTTGGTCGTTCACCGCATCAATGTCCATGTCCACGTCTTCTTCTCGTCGTCTCTTTACGGTGAGTCGAGGTCGGCCATTCAACGGACTCGATGGCGTACGGTTTCCGCCATGCTGTGTTTGCGGGCAATCTCGAACGAAGTGTCCATTCTGACCACACCCAAAACACTTTATCATTACGTCAGGAGTCGGCTGCCGTTTCATGTACTCCCCAAAACAATGCTGGGTCACATGTCCTTCTCTCCCGCACTGGGAACAGGTAATCGGCGGCACCCATCGCGGTTGTCGGAGTCGCTGGGCAGCCTGTCTACTGACGTTCTTCCTCGGGTGCCGCTTGACGACAGTCACTTTTGTAATGGCCGACTCGGCCACAATTATAGCAGGTAATATGCTGCAAGTCTCGTCCCATTCTGACTGGTCGGGGCGAGGGTGGGGCGCATTGCTTTGCCTGCTGGGCTGTCTTCTTCTTGGGCTGGGCAGCCCCAGCCACCGGCTTCTGCTCTCTTAACTGCAGGTCACCGACCAAGCCACAGAGTTGCTCAACCATTTTACTTTGTTGAGCTATCTGGTGTTTCAACGTTCGCACCACACCCCAGATCTCTTTTTCCTCCTCGACACCGACCATGTTTACATCCATACTTTCTTCTTGGCGATCCTCGATCTTCATCGCCTTGAGTAGGTCATCACAGGTAGCCTCCTCTTCCGCAATTTCAATCGCTCGGGCCAAGGTGGTAGCCTTCTTTCGTACGATTCGCTTGCTAAGGCGATGGTCAGATAGACCCTTGAGGTATATTCCCAGCACTGTCCGATGGTTGTCGGCGTTCTCACGGAATCGTCGGTTGAAGGTTATGACCATCTCGTTCCTGCGCTGTCATATGCCCTCTAGATCGTACTTAATGCGTTCGCCCTCGTTGGCCGATACGAAGTTCACGGTGATGTATTCGTAGAATTCGTCGAACATGATGTCTTCTCGGACTTTGCCTATCAAGAACCCATCAATGGCTCTTGATAGCTGGCCGCGTGCCACTCGGGTGATGACGTAGGCTGGTATGCCCTCTAGTCTCCCCTCGTTTGCGACGCACGCTCTTCGTGTTTCGTCCAAAAATGTTCGTACCTCCTCCGGTACCACTCTGTCGCAGGGCTGAATGTGGTAAATCGTGTCCTGGATCTCCCTCCGGTACACCCGCTCGGCTTCCCGACGGTTACTGCTTTCAATAATGGCTCCTGCCATTGCTACACCCATCGTCTGCATAGCGGCGACGGTTTCCGGTCGAAGCTGGTGTGCTACTGGTACTTCCATGGGTGGCACGGCGGGGTCAATGCCTCGCTTGGCTGGTGTTGCCATTCTTCGTTTTTATTGATAATGAAAGCTGACAACGATTCTTTGAAGACGGGGTTGCTCGGGGCAGACTACTTCTGTAGTTATCTTCACGGCAGCACCCGCGCAACACTCGCGATGCCGTATGATACGGGTGCTTTCTGACAACTTTGCAACATTTATGAATTCCTGTACTCGGTCCCTCAGGTCCTCTAGTATTACTACGCCCGGCCGGTCTGCTTGGGCCATATGCTACGTACTCACTTACTCTGGATCCTGGCGGTGGCTCGCCACTGAAGATTTCTGATGTCTTCTGATTCTATTTAATTGTGATCACTTCGACTTCGGTAAGGCCTGTATGTGTGGTTGCTGCGACAACCGGTCTTACCGACGACGAAAGTGATGGATACAAGCTCGCCTCGTTTGCAGATGAAGGTAATGATATTTCTGTCTGTATCCGGGCCTGATCTGACTATTCTAATCGAAGATAATGGTAAGCTACGGTGGTCTTCCGTAGATGCCAGAGTAACCGCTATAGAAAACAAGGTGATGGCTTTATTCTCTTAATTCTACTTATACAATAATATACTTTGAGCTAAAGTGACTTATACTGTCACAACAGAAGCTACAATAAACTTATTTATTTGATTCAGTTTTCCTACTTACAACGATCTAAGAATTCACTTCAACGTTTTCCTAACTGACTAGCATTACGCTCAGTCGCTCTGATCTGCTATGCTATTCAATTAACTCTTGCCTACTGAAAATACATTCAGCAAGAATTTTGTACGAGCTGCGAGGCGGACCGGACTCTCGATTAAAAGTTAAAGTCCCCCTTTTATACTACTTCAGTTCCTATACTCCCTCCATCTTGGTTTCACACCGCCGGAGGCTGCTCTGATTCTCATTGGATTATGACATCATTTTGATCAATCAAAACCCCGACCCTCCCTCCCCGGGAGTGTGCTTTCTTCCTAGCACTTGCGGTTTGGCTGGTTCTTGAGTAATGGGATCTGTCATTCCCCTAACTTTATTTTAGAATTCCATCTGCTTCCCATGACAGAATGACGGATGCTTGTTTGATAGCAAGTTCCGATTTGTGTACCTTATGCTAGAATGACGGATGCTTGTTTGATAGCAAGTTTCGATTTGTGTATCTCCCATGTCAGAATGACGGATGCTTGTTTGGTAGCAAGTTCCGATTTGTGTATCTTACGCCTCTACAATTAATACGTTTTTGATCGTAACTTTCGATTGCGTACCTACCGCCTACAGGACGCTACAATGTCCATGTCATGTGCATTACCTATTGGCCGACAACCTGTGGAATGCTAGAGTTAATTGGCACACGAGTTCCCACGCTTCTGTGAGAACACAGACTGCTATGTAACTAACTAAGTCCGTTTGTCATATCTAATCCCTTGGTCGATTCCAACCTGGTGCTAACCATCATGATTCATACTCGATTCAGTTTCAAAGCTGTACCGCGCAGTGCTGATAATATATAATTTCCTAACATTACATAGACCCTATTTATTAAAGAGAACTGATGTTTGTGTGTGGAACGATAATAATCGTACACAGCAGCGTTTATCTCAATACTTAAACAGCCGGATGGAATGCACTTAGCGAGATTAACCCATTCAAATTGAAGGACGAAACCAGTGAATCGATTAACCCTCAATAATTAGTTGTGGTAGTAAAACTTGATAAAGACCTGAGTGAAAGTTGTTGCTGTCTTGGTGCTAAGTCGTTTATGAGCAATAATCTCTTTGCAGTAACATAAATGACTGCAGCAACAAACATCAATGAGTTTGATCATGGCAGTATGCAAGTTGTACGAATATTGAATCGTTGTAGACGGGAAGAGAATGTTAACCCTACGTTATCCCTCGATGGCGTAACTTGTTGCGCATTGCTTTGACTGCTGTGAATGGTAATAGCATCCACCCAGGAGAAGGGGAGATATATGGATGATGATCAGTGCTAGTAACGTATCTAAACATGGCCGCTGATCGGTGCATCTTAATATACATGGTGACATAGTTTATTAGCTCACCTGGTATTCACATATGAATTTCACTCGGGATTTACTCGTACATACAAGATGTCCAGCGGGGTCATGACTTCCCACAAGACAGTCCCATATCTACCAAATGTATGGTTTTACCTAGATGCTATATGTAGTCGCATTGTGATAGCACACAGCTTCTCAAGGACATGGTGTCTAGGCAACGTCCAGTTCGGTGATTAAATTTCCTATACATTATTCGATGATGCATCCTCAGTATTTTGATATATAGGCTAACTGTAATTGGCGGCTGAATGTATTCATTGATTTAGACCTTCATTGATTGTGTGACAATGTTAGTGTGAATGCAGCTCAACTCGATCTATCGATTGCCGTATGTGACAGAATTGTCACACTGAAAGATAACACATTGAGGTTAAATGTACATCAGTATGATTGCTAATTAATTCTACCATAAATTTTAGTTAGTTGTGGTAAAAGGTGAGGTTGTGTCTTTGTTTCCACAGCTGTGCTCCTCCAAAAGATTGCTACATCCAATATTGACAATGCATTTACCATCCTTCAATGCTTGTTTTATAGGACTCAACATTGTCTAATTGTGCCACGCCATGGCATAGGGTTCCATTTCCTCTTTTCCAGTGTCTTGCACAGAAGTGTTCCTAAGCTCCACTTCTACTACATCTACAAACATTCTCAACAGACAGTCTGCATTCATATTTTCATCGCCTTTCTTATACAATATATCAAAACTATAGCTACTTACGTCGACCTGTTGAGACATTTTCCTGATTGATAGTCTGTATATTCAGGAACCGTTTGTGAGCTGTAAATATTGTAAATTTCTTTCCACAGATATATGGACAACGGTGCCTCACAGCCCAAACAACAGCATAAATCTCTTTATCAAATGCACCCCGATTTCTTTCTGATTTCTTCAATGTTGCACTAGCGGATCCAATAACGCTTTCCTCCCAATTCTGATTATGTGATAAAATGGCATAACAGATTGAAGATTTTCGATCCTATTTCTTCAACTTTGATGACACTACTGTTCTAATTGATTATGATATCTTTTCCGTCTTGCGTAAAGTTTGTATGCTAAGTTGCTGCGACAACTCACTTTACCCAAAACACAAAAGATTGATATCTGCTCGCCTCGTAACTGTATGTAACGTACGATATTTATATAGATATCCGGGCCTGATCTGACTAAGTCTCAGAATGATGAGGTACGATACGGTGGTCTTCCGTATGCTCCCGAGTTAAACACAACAAAACTATTGCCTTGAAGTTATCAAGGTGATGACTTTAATACTACGCTAACTGTACAAAAGAAGATGACTTTTACTGTCATAAAATTATGAATACATTTATACTACGTTAAAAGCTTGTAACTACTTATCAAACCATTCTATTCAATTCTAAAAGGATTACTCTCAGTCGAGCTGATCTGCTATCCTAACTAGTCACTACTTATTACCGTCTACAATTATTTCAACCAACGTTCATACGCTCTACCAATTTACCGACCCTATTCAAAACTCTAAGTGCTCCTTTTATACTCTCTGAGTTCCCGCTACCGCGTTCAGAATTCTATCCGCCATCCCCTGATTATGACATTTCCCCTGCCCAAAACTACTTCCGGAAACGACACCCCACTGAACGTGGTCCAACTGGTTCGTGCCGGTTCTGGCTTGATGCGATCTATCGGTTTCTATCAACAATTACCCATTTATGATAATTAGTGATCGACTCATAGTCCATACACACATCCGTTCCCAACAGGATGTTATGTTTCTGACTCTATTCTGTCCATGTCCTCTTCCTTGCTTTTTAGGCCTATGCCTGTAATTTAGGAAGGTTAATAGCACTGGAGCTATATGAGCTCATCACCAGCTGGTGTTGTTGTGCTTCTCTATCGAGATTCGGGTCAGTCCGTTCGTTGTTATTCGCTCATTATACTTAACGCTTCTCATCGATTCCTCTCGATTTCTACTAGCTTATTATTTTGTAAACCTTTGTCCTGACCAACTGCTGAATACTACTAACTACTTGCCGATCCCATGGCAACAACTTTCATCCCTATTTTAACCACTTACTGACAGATATCATCAGCATGTACGTGGATGTGGTACCGTCGACTATCCCCCTATTTCATTTCATTTCAGTTTTAATACTATTCTAGTTTCCATACTAGTTTCACATCTGCATCATCGCTGGTGACGTCATCCAGTCACCCGGTGCAAACACCTACTACTCTACTCTCAGTTTCCATACTAGTTTCACATCCGCATCATTGCCGGTGACGTCATCCAGTCACCCAGTACATTCAGTCACCCAGTGCAAACGCCTACTACTCTGTATTCTCTTAATACGATGTTATCCCTCCTCTAGCCAATCTGGTATTTTCAAAAGATAATAATTTCTACCAAGGTCTTACTTATAAATATAAGATGTCCATCGGGTCATGACTCCCATTAGACAATCCGATATCTACAGATGCCCACCAACCGAAGTTAATTGACCACCTCTTAAGGCTTTAAGGGTGCGTCAATTAACTCGTTGTATAACATCAACAACAAAACCACACTATACCAGCAGCCCTCCAAACGGATAACACTCAACACTCAAATGTATCATTCACACGAATACGATCGCCTATACATAAAGCAATGTAACTAGAAAATATGATCGCCTATACATAAAGCATTGTAACTAGGAATATGATCGCCTATACATAAAGCATTGTAACTAGGAAATCGAGTCTACACCAGGAATGGAGTATCATGCACGACCACCCATTCCTGGCACGACTATACATACATACATGTCCGGATAACGGTATATCGTCCCCGGAAACACATTAATATCATCATTAATCCGTGGACGTAACCCGTCACACGCGTAACTTAAGAATAAAAGCGAATAAGCGGTACAATTTAAAACAAGTGAATATACAATGTATTAATATAAACTGCCGCTACTGCCAGCAGCGACAACATGGTCAGCAGCAACTTCGCGTGTCGTAACGATTCGTCGTCACCCGACACAACATGATAGTTCAAAACCTTAATCCTACAGTGCAAATTCATTACAAGTCATATAATAAGTCCTACTTAAAGTTCATATATAGTTCATAGTATTACGGATATATAGTACATCACCATTCAATGTTCCACACACAGCAAACGAAGTTAGTCCCACAACGTCACATGGATATGTCCAGTCGAGCCACGCCCTCATCAGGATCCACCACGTCGTCGTACAGTTCAACTTCCACCCAGTCGGCAGCCGTCGGGTCGATCTCAGTCCTCGGAATACCATTAGGCGACGACCCGGTTGCCAACCCCAGTGGCTCCGGCATCACTGCAGTTTTCCGGGGCCGCGGGGCCTGAATCGCTGGTGCAGTAATATGAATGGCGGTGTGTTTGTCACTACTATGGGCCGCATGTGGCTTGCATTTTATCCAATTCCACATGCGCGAAAGTAATCCGCATTTATATAACACAATTATAATCACGAGCACAGTTACGAATGAGCACGCCGAATAGGATACAAAAGAGCGTACCCCCAATGCCATCGACCATCACTGGGTCAATCGCGGACAATGGTGCTAGCGGCACATACTTAGATTTCTGTAAATGATCCCATGGTTGTAATTTCAAATGCTCTACTATCATGGATTCATCTAGAACGCCGGTCACATCCAAGTGGGGCATTTCAATGGCCAAGCTGACTCGAGTGTACGTCCGACTGTAAGACGCTACTGGCTCGAATTGCCAACCCTTCCCAACTATAACCACATTTTCCAGACATCAATGCATACACACCATTACCTACGTCACACCGGTCTGTCAGTTTTCCGTCACAATGAATCTCCATAGTCTCACCGAATGTTTGCAAAACCACACCGATATTCCTATTGGCAAATAATCTACTTGCGGTTACGTTGGACTTCGATAGTTGAATATTGCAATTTCTATCTGTGGAGTTAGTCAGTATACTGACAATACATGGCACATGGGTCTTATCGACCTAGTTACCACCAGTGGAACCGAAACCGCAGCCACCCCTTTCCGTTAGCTCCACCGCCGCGCATTCGCGTATCTTTGGCATAACCATCTTCTCCATAATCAGCTGCGCAACCCGATCTCCCCTACTCACGCGAAAGCTACTATTACCAAAGTTAATCAGGACAATACCCACATTGCCCCGGTAATCCGGGTCAATCACCCCGGCTCCCACATCAATGCTATGATTAACGGCCAATCCCGATCGCGGGGCCACCTGTCCGTAACACCCCCTCGGGACAGCAATCCGAAGGTCTGTCCGCACCACCATCCGACCTCCGGCTGGGATCGTATAGTCGTACGCACTGTACAAATCGCACCCAGCGGCAAATCTCGACCCTCGGGTTGGGATTACCGCAAACCGGGTGAGTCTGTGAACACGGAGCACCGTAGATCCCATACCTAGCCACTGTAATTTATCCGGCACAATCGATATGTACACTTGACGCTATGCTTATCGCGATGTGTTACCTTTACTTTCCTATCTGATACTAAAATTTAACTTTTTACTTAATATGCGATGCTACACTAGTACGATGCTTACTGATACAGGGTATTATTTAGAATGATCATCATCTGCGGCTCCGTCGCAGTATGACTGCATCTATATGATCGATGAAGTCATCGTATAGAGCACGCCCAAAAGCACCGATCCTGAGTCGCTTGGTGTTAGTTTCGACCTCAGGTACATGACTGCGCTTGCGCAGAAAGTATGGATGTGCTGGCAGCGTTTCCATTGGCTCCGGCACACTCTCGGGTACCTCCTCCGATGTGTCTATCATCGCATTAGGAATAACCACGTGAGTTTCGGTTGGTGACTCATGGTTTCGAGTCATACTCGTACCAGGTTGACCGATGTTATTATCAACCCTCCTACCCACCTTGCTCACCCTTGGTTCATCGTCAGAAGCGGGCCGCTTCCTACGAGTTATCCCACTAGGGGTCGCACTCTTGCCAGCTACCGGCAAGGTTTCAGACTCAGGGGTCTGCATCATTCTCGGATGATGGCTAGCTTTCGTACCTTTTGTGGGGTTACGAACAGGGCGTGGTCGTACCTTGTCCCAGCACATCTCTAAGTCGACTACCCGTAACTTGGCTATATTAAGTACACACACCTTCCCAGATCTCTGATGTCGGACATGAGCCACTGGCCCGTTGATCCTAAAGATCTCATATTCGGGGTCACTGCGAGAGGTCAACTTCATCCTCTCTTCAGCCTTTACAACCACCGAATCCCCCACCTTGAAGACACCAGCGTTTGCACGCTTGTCAATTTGTTCTCGGTGAATCTCGCGAGACTTCGCCGTTTCACTACGAGCACGTAGCAAAG
Organism: Chaetoderma sp. LZ-2023a; assembly: GCA_034401795.1. NCBI lineage: Eukaryota > Metazoa > Mollusca > Caudofoveata > Chaetodermatida > Chaetodermatidae > Chaetoderma > Chaetoderma sp. LZ-2023a. The sequence continues at coordinate 5,495,155 of CM067375.1, read as the reverse complement.
CGTTATTGAGACACGTAAGTCTCTCACTCAGATCCTGTGAAGCATCTATGGGAATCGCAAACGAAAGTCTTGCTCGTCGACCATACGTCAGATAGAATGGCGTATATCCGGTCGTGGAATGACGAGTACTGCGGTATGCTGTCAACGCTGCACCCAACTCGTCTTCCCATGCACGAGACGCATTATTCACCCCTTTCTGGATTAACTCCTTAAGAGTTCGATTGAACCTCTCGGTACGTCCATTTGTCTGTGGATGATATGGACTCGATCGCCTATGATCTATACCGTGTTCCTTAAATCGTTCTTCCAGAGATTTAGAACAAAATTCTTTTCCCTGATCAGTTACCACTATCTCAGGGACACCATGACGCGCGACGTACTTGTTGAAGAACTTGTCTTCAACATTCTGAGACGTCTTAGCCGGAATCGGATATGCTTCTGCCCACGCAGAACAGTGATCAACGATCATCATGATATACACATTACCCTTACTAGATTCCAACAGTGGACCGATCAAATCCATGCCTATTATCTGACTCGGATAATTGGCCATGGGCATCTCACTGTACCGTGGTCGAGTAGTGACAGGTCGATTGACCTGGCACGTCGTACACCTCTCAAGCATACGTACCACATCTTTCCTTAAAGATGTCCAAACAAACGAATCCCTTACCATACCGATAGTCTTCTGCATACCTTGGTGACCAGCTCGTTCATGAGCCATCCGGAGCACTTTCTCATGGAACAGGGTAGGTAAGACAATTCTGGGGTACTCAGCGTCTAACGCTGAGGGCGTAACTAACGAATACAGAATACCATTCTTAACCATGTACTCTTCCGGGGTGTTCTTAAACATCTCCGTGTATTCTTTGGTTTGTTCGATACACAACTCGTCGTAGGGAATATCGAATGTCTCTAGAGGGACGTGCGGTAACGCACCCTCATCCACATCTGGTATGACAAAATCGCCAGTATCTAAGGTGGCGACCTCCACTGGACGACGTAACCTGGACAACATGTCCGCTCGAATGTTCTTCGAGCCTTGGATGTATTCTATCTTACATCCGTATTCTGCAATCAGTACGGCCCAGCGATGCACTTTCGTGTTCTTAACCTCTCCCACAAACAAACTCTTTAGGGGTTTGTGGTCAGTATACACTGTAAACTGTGCACCAAATAGATAAGGTCGAAGCTTCTTTAACGCATATATCACTGCGTACGCTTCCTTTTCTATTACAGGCCAATTCAACTGACTGTCTTTCAGAGTAGAGCTCACATACTGGATTACTCGCTCTACACCATTATCATCTACCTGTACCAATATTGCACCTATCGCATAGCTAGACGCATCGGTATACAATTTATACGGGGCATTCAAATTTGGATATGTGAGAACCGTCTCACTACACAGCAAGTTCTGTAATTTCTTGAACGCTTGCTGTTCATTCGGCCCCCATTCAAAACGTTTATACTTTTTGGTTAATTCTATTAAAGGCTTAGCAATTTCGGCATAGCCTCGCACACAGGAGCGGTAATAACCTGTAGCTCCGAGGAAACTTCTTACTTCGCCCACATCGCGTGGGGGTGACATTTCCCTAATGACTTTGACCTTTTGAGCCTGAGGAGCTACTCCTTGTGCGGAAATGCGATACCCTAACAAATCAACCGATGGTTTAGCAAAATCGCACTTCTTTTCTTAACCTGAAGATTATACTCCCGTATCCTACGCATGACCTTACGCAAGTGCTGTGCATGTTCCGTCGGATTTCGTGAATATACGACTATATCGTCGACGAACACATGCAGATATTTTCCCACGAATTCTCGAAAAATATCATTCATTGCCCTCTGAAATACGGCACCTGAGTTCGCAAAACCGAACGGCATACGAATCCATTCGAACAAGCCTTCACTACAGACGAACGCTGTCTTCTCTATGTCTTGGCTGTCCATTAGTTTCTGCCAATAGCCAGACTTCAAGTCCATAGTAGAAAATATCGTTGCGCCCCCCATAGAATCAAAAATGTCCGATATATTCGGCAAAGGATAACTATCCTTACGACATACGGAATTCAATTTTCTGTAGTCTATACAAAACCTGGTGTCCCCATCCTTCTTAGGAACCAATGTAATGGGTGACGCCCAGGGTGATGACGAAGGTCTTATGACGCCCGCTGCCAGCATCTCAGCCACTTGGTTTTTGACTATATACTGCTTGGCTAGCGGTAGACGGTAGGCTTTCTGCCGTATAGGAAATGCATCTCCTGTTAATACCATACACTTTACTTTGGGAACCAATCCAAGTCTCTTTGGACGAGCCGTATTAAAGATATCCACAAAGTCCCCCAAGACCTTGTCGATATCTTTATATCCGGTCGTTTCCTTACAACTCTCATAGACATAATTCGTCTGTTCTCTATAAGGATACCTAAAGGGATATACCCGGCCAAACCATACTACTACTTTGGCCTGATAATCAATCTTTGCATTTCCCAAGTGCAAAGCATCTGCTCCAAGCAAACATTCATGCCTCAATCGTGCTACTACCATACTAGGAATAGGCCGGGCGTTCTTGAATTTTACTTGGGTTTCTCCCAACAATTCTATGGGAGAACCATTAACAGCTAAGAGCGTTTTTGCTCTTTTCAAAGGCCTAGCCTTTAACATGCTACGCCATATATCTTTACGAATCAAGGATGTGCTAGCACCAGTATCCACTAAGGCATGCAAGTACTCACCCTGATCCGTTAGACCGTTAGAATCTACTTGTAGACGGATTAAAAACCGTTCGGTCGGTGCTTGCACCAACGGCTTTCTCCGTCTTAGTTTACCGAGCTCCTTCTCCCGCTCACTGCCTCCACGTATGAATCTCGCCGAGGTGATGTGTCGCGTCCACCATATCGACCATACGCGTCAGTTCCCAGACCCGTTAACACGAAACCATCTCTGTCCTCGTACTCCTGGTCCCGTCGCGAATTGTTGTAGTCCATTCGCACATTTCGCGAACACTCCCTAGGAATTATATGTTGTTCCCTACGGCCATCATCTACTTCGTCCACGTCCCAATCCTCATTGGCAGCACGTTTTGGCGCTCGCCGCATTATCTTATTCTCCGACCGTCTGATAGGCGGGCCTGTCGCCCGTTGTCCGCTTTGTTCTGGCCCTCTATTCGGACAATCTCGAGCATAGTGTCCCATATGTCCGCAGCCGTTTTGACTATGGACGGCGTACTCCCAAACATTTTATCACCACAATCTCGGGCCATGTGGCCTTCCTTCCCACACCGAAAACACGTCATCGGCGGCCTCTGGGGTCGAGGACGCGGCGCTATCTTCCGTGGTGCATTACGGGGTGGTTGCATTGGCTGGCTACACTCACTTTTGTAGTGTCCCCTTCTCCCGCAATTGTAACATGTAACGTTACTCACATTTCTTGACGGGGCGGTTCTTTTTGTGGTGACCTGTCTCTTCGGTGGTCGTTGGACCACCTTCTTAGCAATTTGTTTCCTGGGCTTAATTAGCCCCGGGGCTTCTTCCTTTGTCTGCAAATCCCTTACTATCCCACACAGCTGCTCGATCATCTTAGACTGTGCCGCTATCTGTTGCTTCAGTTTCTTGACGACACTCCATATCTCCCATTCCTCAGCCTCCTCCAACATGTTCACCTCCATTCTCTCTTCGCGTCTCTCTTCTATCTGCATTGCCCGCAATAAATCATTGCACGTTTCTTCCTCCTCGGAGATTTCTACTGCTCGGGCCAAGGTGTTGGTTCTTTTTCGCACTATGCACTTGCTCAACCCCCGGTCGCTCAAAGCTCTTAAATATATCCCAAGAATGGTACGTCGATTATCTGCATTCTCAATAGGGTATGCCCTACTGCTAGCTTCCTTGTACCTCCGGTTGAAGGTAATCACCGTCTCATTCCTTCTCTGCTTCATGTTTTCTAGATCATACTTGATCCTTTCACTCTCATTGGTGGATACAAAGTTGTTGGTTATGTATCCCGCCAACTCCTCGTATGACACGTCTTCTCTCCTTTTCCGCACCATGAACCCGTCGATCGCCCTCGACAACTGTCCCCTAGCCGCTCTCGTTATCACATATGCCGGTATACCATCCAATCGTCCTTCGTGGGCCACACACGCCCTCCTGGTCTCATCCAGAAAGGTGCGCACCTCCTCAGGCACCACACCATCACACGGCTGTATACGGTATATGTTGTCACGTATTTCTCGTCGGTATACCCTAGCGGTTTCACGTCTTTCACTACTGGTGACAATTTCCCCCGCCATGGCTGTCCCCATTGCCCTCAAGGCTGCTACCGTTTCTGGCCTAAGTTCCATCGGGGTTAGTCTTTCTATTGGGGGTAGCGTCGGGTCTGGTTTTCCTCCCCTTTCTGCCATTCTTGTCGCTAACTGTAATGGATGCTGATTACTATTCTTGCCACCCTCGGATTCTCTGGACAGCTAATAGCAGTGGTTATTTTACAAATCGAAGCGTTCCCGTACTCCCGGTGTTGGGTTACTTGACAGCCCTCTGACTGCTGCGCTGCCACCAAGAAATCTGCCACCCGGTCCGCTATGTCTCTAACCACTATCGTTGTTGGGCGTCTCCCCTGTTCCTGGGCCATCTATTCTTAATGTACTCACTGTTAACTCCGGATCCTGGCAGTTGAAGCCACTGAAGATTTTCGATCCTATTTCTTCAACTTTGATGACACTACTGTTCTAATTGATTATGATATCTTTTCCGTCTTGCGTAAAGTTTGTATGCTAAGTTGCTGCGACAACTCACTTTACCCAAAACACAAAAGATTGATATCTGCTCGCCTCGTAACTGTATGTAACGTACGATATTTATATAGATATCCGGGCCTGATCTGACTAAGTCTCAGAATAATTAGGTACGATACGGTGGTCTTCCGTATGCTCCAGAGTTAAACACAACAAAACTATTGCCTTGAAGTTATCAAGGTGATGACTTTAATACTACGCTAACTGTACAAAAGAAGATGACTTTTACTGTCATAAAATTATGAATACATTTATACTACGTTAAAAGCTTGTAACTACTTATCAAACTATTCTATTCAATTCTAAAAGGATTACTCTCAGTCGAGCTGATCTGCTATCCTAACTAGTCACTACTTATTACCGTCTACAATTATTTCAACCAACGTTCATACGCTCTACCAATTTACCGACCCTATTCAAAACTCTAAGTGCTCCTTTTATACTCTCTGAGTTCCCGCTACCGCGTTCAGAATTCTATCCGCCATCCCCTGATTATGACATTTCCCCTGCCCAAAACTACTTCCGGAAACGACACCCCACTGAACGTGGTCCAACTGGTTCGTGCCGGTTCTGGCTTGATGCGATCTATCGGTTTCTATCAACAATTACCCATTTCTGATAATTAGCGATCGACTCATAGTCCATACACACATCCGTTCCCAACAGGATGTTATGTTTCTGACTCTATTCCGTCCATGTCCTCTTCCTTGCTTTTTAGGCCTATGCCTGTAATTTAGGAAGGTTAATAGCACTGGAGCTATATGAGCTCATCACCAGCTGGTGTTGTTGTGCTTCTCTATCGAGATTCGGGTCAGTCCGTTCGTTGTTATTCGCTCATTATACTTAAAGCTTCTCATCGATTCCTCTCGATTTCTACTAGCTTATTATTTTGTAAACCTTTGTCCTGACCAACTGCTGAATACTACCAACTACTTGCCGATCCCATGGCAACAACTTTCATCCCTATTTTAACCACTTACTGACAGATATCATCAAGCCAGCACCGTCGACTATCCCCCTATTTCATTTCATTTCAGTTTTAATACTACTCTAGTTTCCATACTAGTTTCGCATCTGCATCATCGCTGGTGACGTCATCCAGTCACCCGGTGCAAACACCTACTACTCTACTCTCAGTTTCCATACTAGTTTCACATCCGCATCATTGCCGGTGACGTCATCCAGTCACCCAGTGCATTCAGTCATCCAGTGCAAACGCCTACTACTCTGTATTCTCTTAATACGATGTTATCCCTCCTCTAGCCAATCTGGTATTTTCAAAAGATAATAATTTCTACCAAGGTCTTACTTATAAATATAAGATGTCCATCGGGTCATGACTCCCATTAGACAATCCGATATCTACAAGATGTATTTAATGCATCTGTTGTTAAAATAAAGCGTTCTCTGACGTTTGGAAAGGAAAGCACTTGATATTTCTCAAGAACTTCTCTTAAAGTTATGAAAGATGTATTACATACATATGTCCAAACAAATGATGTCTTATTTCTAGCTAATGCGATCACACATTCAGCCATTTCTGTAAATAATTGCACAAACCGACGATAGTGATAAAAAAAAAAGGCTTTGCTTCTTTGACTTACGTTGTGGTAGAAAAATTATTTACCTTGTCAATATTCCGTGGATCATGTACTGTACCATTGTTCCGGATGACCTAGATATGTTATCTGCCATTGAAACAGTTGGCACCTACTCAGCCTACGCTTGAGGACTGCTTTCCTAAGTTATAATACTATTTTCGTTAACAGAGATAAGTGATCTTCTACTGTCTTCCTGTAGAAACTGATGCCACACATGTAGACCAGACCAGATAACTAAATTAACCCAAACCGAACAAAATCCATCAGTCTCTTAAATGTTGTAGGGGCGTTCGTAAGACGAAGTGGCATAACTCTGAACTGAGAGATTTGCCCGAGTAGAGAAAACTGTTCTAACCATCTGCCTCATCTACCTCCACTTGCGAATACTCTGGTATACAAGCTAATTTGCTGAACACAGTGACTCCGCTCGCACCATCCAAACTGTTCTCCAGGTGTTGCAGAGGATAATTGTGTTTGTGAGTTAACAGGTTCATTTGTTGGTAATTAACACATAATCCAAGGATTTCATAATGTCTTCTTACTAACACTGCTGAAGAACTCCCTGTGATCACGTGTTCCTCTATAATAACACTTTGTAACGCATATATGTTTGTTTCTCAATTTATTATCTCAAATGGACAGAAACACAGAGACATTGTTGTTTAGTGGGTGGATTAGCAGCAGTACCTATTGCATATTTGAAATACATTCTTATGTCTCCCTAATGAAGCCATAGCTCTCTGCTTCTCTTGCATCAGCAATGATTCATCTAAGTTAATATTTGGGCATGGATGTGCTTCATGTAACTTTACAAGCGGTGCGTAGCCTAGCAATTTGTGCATCTTATTTCATGGCTGTTCAAAAAGGAATTATCGGTGTACCACTATGCCAGTCTATTGGAGATATTGAGTAACAATAGCAATGCATGCTAATGCCAATCCATCCTTGACGTTACAGATAATAATACATTGAGCATCAGAGCTTACTTCCTTATTGATTGATAATTTTCTCCATAGAAAGACGAAATACTTATGAAAGAAAAAGGACCAAAGACTGCAACTATATTGGACTTGTTTAGAACGGCCAATCTGCGCAAGCGCACTCTTCTAGTGTACTTTAACTGGTCAGTATGCTGCATTATAATTATACATTTAAATGTTGTTAAATATCTGATCATTCATTTTGAATGACAAGAAAGCCGGTTATATATATATATATATATATATATAATATGTTAGTGTATTAGGACATCATTAATATAGTTTAGTTGTGTTGTTGCTGTATTCTGGCATCATGATTTCAGGTTTGTGGTGTCTTTAGTATATTATGGCTTGTCGCTTGGCACTGGGTCTTTGGGCGGAAGTATTTATCTGAACAGCTTTCTCTCTGGCCTAGTTGAGATTCCTGGCTACGGGATCGCAGTGTTTAGCATGAACCGGTTTGGAAGAAAGAAGGCGCTTATCGTATGCAAGTTAGTGGCGGGTTTAACCTGTCTGGCCGCGAGCTTCACTATGACGCGTGAAGGTTAGTTTAAAGGGACATATTCAAACCCGAATGCTTGAAAATAAAAAAATTTAAATTGTATTCTTTTATAGTCTTAAATTGTGTACCCCAATGTAATGAAGCGAAATAAATCTTAACATTTGATGATTTCCTTTCGTATGAATTGATATATTTTTGTTGTAGTCTATAAGTTAATTTCACAACTTAAAATTTTTTTTATTAATTTATATGTTTACGTTATGACGTCATATTATCGATCCATTTTGGATCCAGCCATCGCGTCATATCTTGCTGACGATATCTGAACAAGCCTTTATGGTTAAAGAGCGCTGTCCCGAGCTGCACTATGACGCAGTTCAAAATATTCAACATAATTTTAGGCCTATTTAAATTGGAAAGTAATAAAAGACATACCATTCATACACTTTCCTGGTGGACTACTTCGCCTTGACGATGTCCCTATGTTATTTTGATTGTAACATCAGCAAACAAGTGACGTGTACGATTATGCCGTCAGATACTTGAGTGGAAGATCGGATTCCTACATTGAAGGGGCGGATCCAGAGGGGTGCATGGGGTGCGCGTACACACACCCACACACACGCGCGCACGCACGCACGCACACACACACACACACCCACCCACCCACCGACCCACCCACCCACCCACCCACCCACCCACGCACGCACGCACGCACGCACGCACGCACGCACGCACGCACGCACGCACGCAGACATACATTAACTGAATGTGTGAAGTATGTGGCGAGAAGCCATCAGTCCATATTATATAATGTTTTCTGCAGACCTAGAAGCTTTGACCATCACTCTGGCAATGGCCGGCAAATGTGCAATCTCAGGTGCCTTTGCTATTGTCTACATATACTCATCTGAGGTGTTTCCTACTGTCGTGAGAAATGTTGGTGTCGGTTCAGGATCAATGTGTGCCAGAATTGGCAGTCTTCTATCACCACAAATAGCCAGGCTGGTAAGAGACAGCAGATACCTAACATTTCTTCACATAGTCTATGTTATCTGTCTTCTATCACCACAGATAGCCAGGCTGGTAAGAGATTTGGCTTCAATTATTGTGTCTAACACGCTAGTAAAATAACCTATCTTCAACATTTAACACGATCTGAGTATCTGTAGCATATTTTCCGACATACAATACCATAGGACCCATATTTCTCTGATTTCACAGAAAATGGTATGGCCACAACTGCCTTTCCTGATATTTTCCTTGACGCCATTGGTAGCAGCTGGCATGATCTTTTTTCTGCCAGAGACGTTAGGTCGACGCCTGCCTGAGACTATTGATGATGGAGAGCAATTTGGCGAGTATGCAATGATATTCATCTTAAGCTAACGGTAGTACTTAGTGAAGTAAATTGGCACTCGAGTTGCTGTCGTCATAATCAAATGTGTCACTTGTTAGCTGACGTCACAATCCAAGTGAAAGTGGCAATGGTCGATCAGAATGGTTTCTGAATTGTATGTCTTTGACGAATTTACAATTTAATAAACATTCTGTTGAATGAACTAATTTGACATGGAGCTGTTTTTTAGATGTCTTTGCCAACATTCCTCAGTCAAATTAGTATTAAATTATTCAGCATCTTACCTGGACCTAGGCTTGCGGGATTACTGCGCTGAGAGATCGCGATCGATTATTAAAAAATAATCGTGATTACTCCATTAATCAGCTTGGATACGAATTACCAAGACATAATAAATAATATCAATGACCAAACATGCAATGGTGTTTAGAAAAGTCCATTCGCATGGCAAGAGATTTTTTTTGGAAAATGTATCACTGGAATGCCTGGCTCGATTCTCGAGCCAGGCGTTCTAGTAATACATTTTCAAAAATAGTCTTCTCTTGCCCTGCAAATGGACATACATTCACTAAGTAAAATGCCATTTTTCATGACCGATCGCATTAAAATGTAATTGAAAGTTAGGTTTTGAAATATGTTATGCAATAGAAAATACTCACGATTATTCGATTATTTAATTTTTAATCATATAAATTCACGATTTAAAACATAATCGCGATTTTCGATTTAATCATGTAATCGCGCAAGCGTACCTGGATATAGTTATGTTGAAATTTAGATTCAAGAGATTCAGGTTTAAAAGTTTCAAATCCAACACGCATCCACAGTGGATGGAGCTTGGCTAGATATTAGTGGAGTTGCATGTAGAAATGGGTCCCTATATTGTGGCGAGGACCTTAGAAGGGGGTAAAGATAATTTCGGTTGAAACAGTTACAATGATTCAAGAGACTGGCTCTAAGTAATATACCTTTCCAGTTTATCCATTCATCATCTGACGTCATATGACGTAATAATCAACAACCTGACGTATAGGATGACCTTATAATCAATGACATCATGAATGACGTAGATAAGTTCGCCATAAATACATAATTGGTGACGGCTAAGCGTTGTTGTACGAATTGTATGTCTTTACCATTTTATAAATATGCTGTTGAATATTTTAAAACTAATTTGACTGGGCGCTGCTGCAACCATAGGCAGCAACAGCACCCAATGAATCAGTTTCAAAATATTCAACAGCTTACCTGTATAGTTTTTATGGAAATTGACAGTCAGGGTGTTCAGAGATCGATCGATCCCAACACGAGCGATGTGTGGGTGGAGCTTAGCTAGAGATGGGCGGGGCATAGCTAAATCCGGAAAGGTCCATTATCTAATCATTGTCATTATTGCTGTTGGTATGTTTTGCATGTTTTAACACAAACCATATCTACCTTTTGTAGCACGGATCGACCGGACGGGTACCGGCCGGCCCCGCTAAGCTGGGTACGAAAGGCTGTTCCGGGTTCGTCCTGGAGTGTAACCCCCACCCGCCCCCCTGGGTAGAATAGTATGCGTGTATGGGCCATATAGGAGAGGTTTTCGTCGAAAATTACAAAGTCCGTTAAGATGCGTAGTGCGCATGCAGGCGCGTCGGAGCTTCCCTGGCAACATGTGCGAGTGCGTACTTATAGTGTACCGAGTAGATGCTGGTAATTTATTTAAACTGCACCGTTCTCGTCGTTCCAGGTACCTATCAGGACAGGAATGAGGCGAGGATTACAATGCTTTTTAGTTTTAAAATCGGTCAAGAAATGGCCGAGTTATCGTCGAAGCTCCCCGCTAAATTATACTCATAATATTTGACGTGTTAATCGCGTTTATATATTAAACAGAATATAGAGTGTGCTGTACACGTGATCGTTACGTCACCACCTCTGCTGTTCACTGATTGGCTACAGCTTGCTGATTGGTTGAGACGCCTGGCTCTGACGTCATGACGGGGATAAAAGGGGTGAAAAATCGAGAATCAGGAGCATCACCAGCGTGGAAACCAGCCCGCGCAGGACGACTGGACCATCGGGTTGACAAGTGTAACTGCAAACCTACGGTGATTCCTACATTATCCGGTGCCTCTCGGATTTCAGCTCTTCCGCGGTGGTAAGGAGTGTAACTCGCTGGGTAGCGTCGGGCCATTCCGGTGTCTGGTGTCGACTCACCACATCGCATGTACACGACGAGTGATGACTCTGGCTAGCTCCCGGTCTCGGGGTTACGGATCCTATGCGACACTGCCCTATGGGTAACGAAGACTGGCTCCTAAGGCCGGTGGAACTCAATCATTCCGGTGGGGCCGTGCGACCATCGTCGCGGACATTAAACACTACTGTATCATCCCATGAGTCGGTGTCACTGGTATGCCTGTCCATAGCAATTCTATAAACTTACAAGATTTGATGGTGACCTAACCTAAATAAGCCTATACAATTAGTTTACCTAAACAGACCATCAAGTTTGCTAGATAATAATGAGCATACCAAAATACAAGACATAGAGATAGCCTGATGAACTTCTAAACGTGGGACTTCCGGAGGTACCACACAGACTCGCAGGTCCGCAGAGGTACCCCTGTAAAGGAGGTTCCCGCATACGAAATTACTATTTAACTTAATTTAAGGTATTATACCTCTAAGCTGAAAAGGAAAGAAAAATACCTTTTACCGTGGCGAGAGGCTATATGCCTCGCGCAGGCATTACTTCTGATGCTGTTGTCCTGGGTGAGAAGTAGTAGTCTCGTGTGGGCCGCCATCACTGGATCCTTGTGAGAGGCAAGTGCCTCGCGTGGGCCTCCGTCATATTCAACCAAAGTGCTGAAAAGAAAAGACCATCCTAGTGAAACTAAAACTAAAATGTTGCATGCTGTCTTACGTGAAGACGGGACGAGCGATTCCCGAGGGATTTCCCCCTCACCGTCTTATGTAGGTCCAAGATACTGTATTAGTTGGTGCCACTTGTATTTCTGTGGGCCTTCTTCTATGCCTAACTTACCATCTAAGCGTTTAGAGACAAGAACTATTTTAGGCCGCAACTGGCGGGTTTCCTCCCTATCTTTGAACATGGCTGTCCGAGGGCGCAGATGCCCTGCCTCCCGTGAGACGCCTTGGAAAGCATCTACCTCCAAGGACAGTGCACGTACATGTTACTAGGTAAAACATCCGAGCTTGGTGAAAATCCAGATGCCTGACCCCGTAACCACATAAAACGTCACAGGACAATGGCTACTTTTCACATAAGCAAGTTTGAGCGACTGACATATCGTTACGGTGGGTGTTGGAGAGATGAATACCCACCGTGAATGTCCTTCCCGTGAGGGCGTGGCAGATCCCAACATCTTGCCCAGACATTCTTACAGAATTCGGTGGAGATGCGCATCTCGCCCATCACCAAGTCTTACGGAGCTAAACTTTTGACCTGATGTTAGGTTTATACACAAGTTGCCCAGTATGCACTGCGGTGCAGAGAAGATCTCCTAAGAGATGTAAAATGATTAATAATATGTTTTTGCAGTGCTTCCTACATTGGCAAGGATAATTACCTACTAGGTATCAGAAGATACACGGGAGGTGTGTGTGACACTACACGCTGGCCATCACCGCTCGGAAACCTCCAATAGTTTCCCAGGGTCGGATCAGTCCATGGTGTGGGTAGGGATATCCGAACAATTAAGAAGCCATAAGGCTTAGTGGAACATGAAGAGAGACAATAACTTTATAACAGTGAGGCCCTATAGGCTTGATGGCCAATTTTACACAACCTCACCAGAGTGCGGTGCTAGATTATCACAACTACCAGAAATGAGACGTACACTATGTGTCTCCTAATGAAGAAATTGTCTCTAATCATATTAAACCTATTCTATCGAGCTGATAGTAGGTTTAGTGGGTAGCATGCCGGGATAAACAGAGTTATAGCACAGACAGCGGCCTCAGTGAAAAATTGTTGGTGGCGGGAGAAGGTGATGCATATATAAATGTTGCTGTATAGTGTTTCCTACATGCACTGCGGTCCTAAGTTTTCTACAAATAAACAAAACATATCAACTGATGGCTACTAGCCATATACACAACTAACCAAATACAAGTAATAACAATGTAAATTGATCAGGATAACACTAATGATACATGTTGATAGACCTATTGTGGTGTGGTTAGTGAGAACACCTTACAGTAAATAAAAATAACTATGAACAGATAAAGAAATTATAACTAGCAGTCCTAAGACCGTTACGGTGCCTTTTAGTCATCTGGGCCGTTTACAAAGACGGGATACAATTATTACGGTTGTTATTAACAGAATAATTAAAGATGTTAAGCATAGTTACTTGAATAGTCGGTAGCCATTCTTAAGGATGGGCTATCGTGTTACTGAAATTGATACGTCACCGTTGGTGTGACGTGAGTCGACACATTCTCTGGAAGCTGGAAGAGTTTCCGCATGCAGCTTCCCGCAGACAGGATTCCCGCATGCTGATCCAGGACGGGAGCGGTGTGAACTCAGGATGGTAATCACAATATAAGAATGTTTAACGAATGGTCAGTAAGTTCTACAATAACATTACTGCTAGGCGAAAGGTTCCCGCCCAATGATGGTAAATATGAAAGTTGAGGACAACCCATTAACAGGAGGGTGGGAGGGGGGTATTGTTGTTGAATACTGTGGAAAGATACATAACTAAGCTTACGGTGCGTTGTATGTCAGTTAGCCCTTAAGACGTACCGGGCAAAGTTTACTTGCTGCGGTCACAAAGTTTAAATAAATATACACGACATCAGGGCGGTGGTTGAATATCCACTTTTCGGCGTGTCCAGCAGATCCAGGGAGTCATCCACCAAAGAACATCGCTACCTCTACATCTGTAGAATCACATTTTTAGGCCGAAGAGGCCTCACCGCAATATTTTGTTCCCTGTTGGTTCTTGGTTAGATGGGAACAATATTATTTAAAGTTCTAAATATGCCCCCCCCCACCCACCCACACACACACCCCCACCCCGAACGACAGCCCGAGAGCTTACAAAATTTGAGTTGCGGAGGGTCGGAGAACTGCTGCAGTACTGGTGAAGAGAAACCAGCTGAGACAGAGGTGAAATGCTTACTGACTGTCCTGGCTGGTCGGAGCTGTACGCAGAACCAGTCTGTTCGGCCCCTGGCCAAGGATGTTCTCGATCTCTGGAATTTATTTCCTTTTATACTACTGGTGACGTCATAGACACAAGACTCAGCCAATTAATGGCCGAGCAATAGCCAATTAGCGTGCAGCAAATAGTGACGTAGACGAATGCTCTAGAATATTCCAGAACTTCTGCATACATGTGGTTATGACGTCACGGCAATAGTTTGAACATAATTTAAAGGTGTTTTCTGTGGATAACTCGGCCATTTCTGAACCGATTTAAAAATACTAAAAAGTTTGCTTTAAATGAATTACCAGCATCTACTCGGTACATTATAAGTACGCTCTCGCATCCCATCTCGGCACATGTTGCCAGGGAAGCTCTGAAAATATTATAAGCACCAGCTTGGTACACTAAAAGTGCCACCCGGTCTAGGCCGTGCTATACATGCTCCGTCAACACAGCGACAGACGCGCGCATGCGCGCTACGCATCCTAACAAACTTAGTCGTTTTGATGACGAAATCTCTCTCATAGGCCCATACACGCTTATTGCCCTACCTAGACGCGTGGTATAAGTAACAGAGCACATAGAGGTGCCGCAGAGGATTGGGGAGGCATACTTTTAGTTTTAATTTTTGACCTGGAATAATTTATTCAGGTCTTTTCTTTTTTTTTCTAATTTTCATTTCTTGGTGCGTGCTTACTTTTATTTCAGATTATTATTGATTTCTAAAACAATAGCTCGCATGGGTGTTCTCTTTGGGTGCGGATAATTATTATTTCCGCAGAGAACACCGAAGCTCCTACATACTACAATTAAGTTTTATATATATATAAAATAATATAAGAAAAAATATATGTTTAACATACCTATAACGAGTATATAGAAAAATAGTAATAATAATAAGTAAAAAGCCTAGGTTTGTCAGGCAGCCCCAGCGTAGCTGAGACTGTATGACGGGATTATGACGTTATTGCACTGCAGTGTGTTGTTTATTTTATGTCGCACAAGACATTCTTTCAACAATATTTACAACACAGGAGTCTGCAGTGCTCATTTATGTGTGAGACACCGCTGGGCAAGCACGTTGCACAGCTGTGTAGGGTAACCGTAGTTATCCTAGGGACGGGATTCAATTGATCTAACATAAATAATAATAAGAAAAGAATTTCAAAAATAATAAAAAGTAAGTTTTCATGAGTCACACCACGTATATATTCTACTGTAAACTTTGAGCAAGAATGATCACACCTCCGCCGAAAAATTTTCCCATCGAGTCTGGGTTCCACGACTGGTGGTGGTTGGGCCTGGCGGATGTACTTCTACTGCTGAAATGTTTCTATTATTACTGGCGCTTACTGGAATGTCTGAAGTGATTATTGTGGGAATATTTGGCACAGTGTTTATAGTGTCTATGTCTCCGTCGGTGGTGATTACTGCGGAAGTAGTGGTGCTTGTTCTAGCGGCCACGATGGTAGTGGTTCTGACTGGCGCAGTGATGCTTGACGTGGCTGGTGCGGTGGTGGTTGTCGCAGGTGTTGCTGTGGTGGTAGTGGCGAGTGTGGTGAACCGTATTGCAGGTCGAGGTAGTGATGCCAGAGCTGCTACGGTCTGTGATGACAATTTCCACATTTTAGCATACTTCAGGAGTCGACTCGCGGTGACATTTGGCATGGGTAGTATGTCTTGAGTGTGCGTGATTCGCTTCCTCCCCACGTACGGGCGATCACGTGTTGTGCCCTTTCTGATTGCCGGGTTGGTATGACTAGATTGTGAGTGCTGTATGTGGCGTGATGCTGATGGTGGGTGGCTCCGGTTGGCTTGGTTCATCGTTTATGGTCAAGTCGGGCGGAGATGGTTACTGCGGATAACTAGGTATATCCATCTCCGTGGGCGCCATGATGACTACTGCTATCAGCTGGATGGTCGGGGATGCTTCTGCTGATACGGGTGCGGGTGCGGGTGTGATTGTCGTGCTGCTGGTAAATGAAGTGATTCTTGCAGGTGCTGCTGGACTGGTGTTGACGGACTGGTGTTGACGTGGTAACGGGTTGTGGCGTAGTGCTAACTGTCATGACTGATGGTTGAAACTCAGGTCGTGTTGCCGACACGTTTGCTAGTGTGACTGCGCAAGGATGATTGCTGCGTGTTGTGTGCTTCGTGCGGGCCATTTTCTTGGTCGGAAGTACTTTAACTGGTAACTGAGATTTGAAACGGGTTGCTAGAGCGGCACGATCTTCGCTTTTTTCACCGGGAACTAATGTCACTTCCAAGACGCGGTGCTTATGACGGAGCGTGTGCGTTACACCGTAATGGGTGGATGTGTAGAGATACTGACACGTCACACAGAAGGCTGTCTGGAGAAGATGGTCCTTGTTGATATGAAGAGTGAGGTCTGAATTTCGCGTAAAGGTTCGGGTACACAGTTCTCCGCTAGCCAATAACGAACAATACGGGAACCTCTTCAGAGCTGGTACCGATTCTTCAGATGAATCCAACAACGCTAAGTCTTCAAGGAGTGAAATCTCCTCCCCGCATAGTAGCTGTGGTGCGGGTACCTAATTAAAAGCTAAAACCCTATCTCTTCATTTAACTTTTCAGGCCTACTATGTAATAATGAAAAATAATAATAAAAGATACAGCAGAATTTAGTTTTCGACATGAAAGAACCCTAATTCTATCTGTTCTTCCCTGGTATCGAGTTTTGACGGGAAGACGAAGTTTCAAAGCGCGATTCCCCTTTTTATGCGATTTAGTGATGTCACTGATGGGCGGATGACCACACCTGGAAGTTTTGAAGGTGGATCGGTCCTGCCTTATATGGAAAGTTTTCACTTTCCTCTTGTCGGAGTCAAGGGATTAATTCCTCCCATATAAAGGGAGTACTTTTAATTATAGGAAGAATGGCTCATTAACCTCGTCTTATTCTTGCATATTTGCAAATCTCTGATCAATGTAAAAACCTGGTACTACTTATTCCCGTGGAGCATCACCTTTTAATTAGAGCGGTTTTACAGATTGGATGCTTATAAACTGTCTCAATTCCAGGATGGAGCGCCCGATGGGGTGTGTGAGTGCGATGACGTCAGTGGCCTATGCCCCGGCTCTCCCTCGCCACTCCTCCATGCTGCTGTGGTAGTAGTGTATTTAGGCGACTCTTTTGTTTATGGCCTTGTTATCCAATTTTACTGGAAATGATAAGTATGGGTCACATGTTTCTTGTTTTAAACATGTGGTTGATCAGAGATTATAATTATGTATTATGTACGGTTTTTGTACTACTAGATAGTTTCTTGTTGGGTTTTTTAAATGGTGGAGCATTGATGCTCTAAACATATCCCTATGTTGTGAAAGGTGGAAACATATATGTTTGCTCCACTGTTCCTTGAAACAGCGTCCCCGTTATGCGCGAGTTCTTTATTATGCCCTTGACTGGTCCGTACCATGTTGTTTTTTCCCAACCATGTTGATTTGTGGCTGGAATTGCAGGTAAGAGAATTTTTGAAATTCTCTGCGTGATTATACTGTTGGGTTTTTGATGCCGCATTACCGGCCCGTGAACTAATGATTGGTATACACAGTAGGGCAGTTGTGCTCTTAATCAAAAACATTGACAGTAAAGCTGTATGTAGTTTGATGTGTGGTTTAAACAGTTCTATACTCGCGGTAAATCAACGTTACTGACCCCGCCGAGATAACTGTGTTTTCTGAGCTGAATGCCTATGTTTCTGTTTTGTTGGTGAAAATGGATTGATATGCGTGGCTGGTTATCTGTGGATGAGTCTTGCGCTGTGGTGAAAGTGTGGCAAGTTTACAACCCTCCTTTTGCGGGAAGGGGGGGGGGGGCCTGCAGTGCGATGTCAACTTTATCGGACATGATGTATTTTGTTCTGTAATGGCCGAGCACCTGGGCGGGACAGAGTTACTTTAGAGCACGGATGATGAAAAAGGTGGCTGTCATAACTTTGATCAATCCATTATCGAATTCACGTTCGGTAGCAAAATTCTACTGGTGAGTGATGACAGACTGCTATTACGTGTAAATGATGCATAATATTCTTGGCTGTTTCCGTACGATGTTGCGGGAGAGGAGAGGGGAGGGGTGGACGCTTCTCCCATGGCGCATACTGTAGATGGCTGCAGTGCATTCCTTCTATCTGCATGATCAGTTCTCCCATAACTAGATAAGAAGGTGTGTGCGGGAGAATTGTTGGCTGTTGTTTGTTGACGATAATATTGTTGTCGGGAAGTCCGGGCTGCTGTATGATGCTAATGCTATGCGAGATGGGCATATTCCAGTTTTCCATGCTGGTGAATGCCGAGTCTGTTTTTATTGCGGGAGGTGAGTGGTGTGGGAGATATTATTTCTTCCATATCTTGTGTGGATGGATCTGTCGCGGAAATTTTATGTCTCTAAAGGTGCTTAATTAAAAGCTGTTAGGTGCTGCTAAGTGATGTTGTTGCCTGTGTTGTATGTCTCTGTTATGCTGAGTATAACCGAGTATGTGGGCGATGTACACGCAACGATGAATTGACGTATCCAGTCCTAAAGGCAAGTGTGTTCTGTATGCAATTGGCGTTCTGTCTGCGGTGTGATGTCCTGACTGCTCACGGGGGAGTATGCTGGGCCTAAGGAAAGGGTGGCCCTTGGACAGGGGGAGGTGGTTGTCTCTCGTTACATGATGGTTGGTGCCTTGTCGTAGTTTTTAGGCACTGGGAAAATTTGAGCCGAGAGTCTGCTGAACAGGCGGTTCTAACTGTGGGAATACTTGTTTCCATAGAAATTTCTGTCTGGGTACCGGTGCACGGTGAACACCCAGCTCGAGCTCTGGTGCCGGGTCATCACTGACACAAGGTTTAAGTCGATCGAAGTGGATGACTGAGGTCAGGCCATCCGAAGCACGAATATGGTAGGTCACGTCCGACGTCTTACCTACTACCACATAGGGGCCTTTCCACTGGTAACTCAGTTTACTTGGCACATTTGCAGATCACCGCGAATCATGTACTCATACCATTCATGCGGCTTCATAATGATTTCCATGCACTCTCCGGTCGTGCCATGTCTTTTGCCGCTGGTGTGCAGTGGATAGTGTTGTTCTCACTAACTCATGGACCTGTCCTATCTGTTGCCGCGAGAGTTCATCATAGAGAGAAGGTGAATTTTTCTCACCTGGTATCCGAGGCATTGCCAGATCCATGGGTAAGGCTAATTTATGGCCTAACATTAGCCGAGCAGGGGTGTAACCCGTGCTGGAATTTACTGAAGTGCGGTAAGCCATGAGCACATATGGGAGTCGTAGATCACAATCTCTACAATCAAGACGTGTTTCCTTCGTCAACATCTCCGCTAACATGCGGTTGAAGTGTTTCACCATCCCCTCACTTCTGGGATGTTATGGTGTCGTCCTTGTTTTGACGATATGAAACAATTTGCAGAGCTCCGCTATGAGTCGGCTCTCAAAATTATGTCCTTGATCAGTGTGTAGTTCATAGGGCATACCGTAACGGCAGAATACATTACTTGCCAAGACCTCCACTACGCTGGATGCCTCTTGGTCCGGCAAAGCAAATGCTTCTACTCACTTCGTAAAATAATCTTGCAATACGAGGCTGTACTTGTTCCCGTCATCTGTCGTATTCAAGGGTCCGAGCACATCTATAGCCACTCGCTCCCATGGTGCACCGACAATCTTAATTTGAGATGGTGCGATATGGTGCTGACCTTTGATATGGGACACATTTGGCCACCCATGCCTTCACACTATCGCGAATCCTGATCCAGTGGAATCTTTGTTTAACATGGGTAACAGTCCTTTCCATGGCTAGATGCCCTGTGTTATCATGGAGTTGTTGTAATATTTTATTCTGATAACTTTCCAGGATTACCAGACGGTTGTTGATGTAGAGAACATTGTTGTGGAGGTGACATTCTTCAAACCGCTGGTAGTAATATTTTGTCGTGGCGGATAATGGTGTTACCGATTCCTTAGAAGGGCATACCCCCTCCTGGATCCACACGTATATATGTCGTGTTTGCGCATCTATTTCTTGTGCATTGGCGACATTCTCCAGATTCCACTCTACGCACCGCAATTCGGGGAACTCCAGAGATGGCTGTGTAGATTGTGTCACGGTTTCGGCCTGTTCGTGTTCATCCCCTTGCCCAATTCTGCTGAGGGCGTCGGCATTGCCATGCAATTTGCTGGGATGGTGAACAACGTTAAAGTTATAGGCCTGCAGGGATTCCTGCCATCTCGCTACCTGGCCCTCCAGATTTTTAAGGTTTCTGAGCCAGCGTAGTGAGGCATGGTCTGTATGGAGTGTAAATGGGCGACCGTACAGAAAATGTTTATAATACTTGACGAAATGAACCGCAGCAAGTAGTTCCCACTTGGTGGTGGCATACCTCCTTTCGGTTTTATTTAGTGTATGCGAACCATAACCCAAGACCTGCTCCATTCCATCCTCCGCGACCTGAGATAGAAACGCGCCAATAGCGTAAGCCGATGCATCAGTGTTCAAGATGAAATCAAGATTTGGATTAGGATGGGCGAGAATTGGGGCGATCGTCAAGAGTTCCTTCAATGCCCTGAAGGAACCTTCACACTCACTCGTCCACTCGAATGGTCGATCTTTTTCAGTGATCTGGTATAGATGTGAATCAATCTCACTGAAGTGATGGATATAGCGGCGATAGTATTGACAGAGCCCGAGGAAACTTCGAGTTTCTGTAACCGAAGAGGGCATTTGCCACCCTGCTACTGCCTTTGGTTTTGATGGCTGAGTAGCCACTCCATCACCGGATATGACGTGTCGCAGGAACTCGACGCTCTGTCTGAAAAGATTACATTTCTTTGGTTTAAGTTTTAGGTTTGTTGTGCGGAAGCGTGACAGCACAGCATCCAAGTCGGTTAATGTTTATTCAAATTTAGGACCAATGACTATTATGTCATCAATGTAACATAGACAGATCTCTCATTACAGGTGGTCAATACCTGCTCAATGAGATGCTCAAAAGTTTCAGGAGCGTTGCACAAGCCGTAGGGCATCTTGCGGAATTGGAAAAGACCATCCCTACAAACGAATGCAGTCTTTTCCATGGCAGCCTCATCCATGGCTACTTGCCAGTAACCGATAGCTAGGTCAAGGGTACAAAACCATTTGGCTCTGGAAAGATAATCGAAGGCCTGATCTATTCGTGGGAGCGGATATGCGTCCTTAATGCTAAGATCATTAAGGCGGCAGTAGTCAATGCAAAACCGCAAGGATCCATCCTTCTTGCCTGCTAGTACTATGGGGCTGGCCCATGGAGGTGCAGATGGTTCAATGATACCAGTCCGCAATATGTCATTTACTTGTTGGTGGGCTTCTACTTCCTTGTGAATGGGAAGACATCATACTGGTTGTCGCACGGGTGGATCATTGCCCGTGTCGATGGAGTGCCATACAAGATGTGTTTCTCTGAGATCCATGTCTCCGGATGAAAAACTATCGTGATATTTGTAAAGTAATTCCCGTATTTGATGTTTCTGAGATTGTTGTAATCCTACTGTGGCATGTAAATACAAATCATGAATGTGTTCAGGTAAATCATCAGTCATTTCGATGTGTGGAGTGGTAAGTGTGGGTGTTTCCAAAGAGATCACGTCCACCAAATGGCCACAGCGTATTCCTGGTTCAAGAGTTATGGGGTCTGCGGTGCCATTGAACACACGAAAAAGTTTGTGTTCTTTGTTGGTGGTGTCCACGATCATACGGGGACTTGTGCATTGTAATGCGATCATGTAATCAGGGTTAGGTTCCAGCATGCCAATGTGAGTGTTGCTTCCTAACTGTGGTGCGGTGGCCCATAAGATTTGTTCCTGTCCCGGCTCAACTGTGGCTGTACTTTATAGTATCATCGCACACCGGTCCAAGGGGGATCTGACGCCGTGTATGTCGAGTTTGCAGTGTATCACAGCTTCGCTGGCACTGAGAAAATCAGAGCCAATAAGGGCATCATTTTGAATAGGGGCAATAACAACTCGCTGTATGAATTGCATCTCCTCTATTTGAATAACAAGATTAACTACACCAGCCACGGGAACATCAGCCCCCGTGGCTGTCTGTAAGTATATATTTGTAGTCTTAAGGGGTGGCTTCTTATGAGGTGGGATGCTCTCATATAAGCGCTTGTTAAAAACAGTGATAGAAGCTCCAGTGTCAATGGTGGCACTAGTGGAAATACCGCTAAACAGACAAGCACACTTATATATAACCTTCCGATGTGCCTGCGGGAGAGTCTCCAATGATACCGTTTGTGACAAAGGAGTTGGAACGGAATCATTCTGTATATATACGGTTTGCTTTTGGATTGCTTCTTTTTGGGTTGCTGGTAGCTGAGTGAGGAAAGGGCCAGTTCGTCGTCGCTGCTGCTGTGAGTGCTGTGGCGACGACGGAACTGGTGGCAGCAATGGTGGTGGAATAGTTGCTGGTACTGTATGTGCAGAGTTAGTGTAGACGGCAGTGGGGATAGGAGTTTCACAATCACGGATGAGAGCTCCCTGTGTGAGCCACTTATGTGTGATGCTTAGTAGATGCACAGAAGAAGCAGCGATGCCGAGGAATACGTGGTGTTGTTAGTGAGAACACCTTACAGTAAATAAAAATAACTATGAACCGATAAAGAAATTATAACTAGCAGTCCTAAGACCATTACGGTGCCTTTTAGTCATCGGGACCATTTACAAAGACGGGATACAATCATTACGGATGTTATTAACAGAATAATTAAAGATGTTAAGTATAGTTACTTGAATAGTCGGTAGCCATTCTTAAGGATGGGCTATCGTGTTACTGAAATTGATACATCACCATTGGTGTGATGTGAGTCGACACGTTCTCTGGAAGCTGGAAGAGTTTCCGCATGTAGCTTCCTGCAGATAATATTACTGCTAGGAGAAAGATTCCTGCTCAATGACGGTAAATATGAAAGTTGAGAACAACCCATTAACAGGAGGGTGGGGCGGGGGTGGGTTGTTGAATACTGTGGAAGATACATAACTAAGCTTACAGTGCGAGGTACATCAGTTAGCTCCTAAGATGTACCAGGCAAAGTTTACTTGCTGCGGTCACAAAGTTTAAATAAATATGCACGACTTTTCGGCGTGGCTGGCAGATTCGGTGAGTCATCCACCAAAGAACATCACTACCTCTACATCGGTAGAATCACATTTTTAGGCAGAAGAGGCCTCAACGCAATATTTTGTTCCCTGTTGGTTCTTGATCAGACGGGAACAATATTATTTAAAGTTCTAAATATGCCCCCGAATGATGGTCCGGGAGCTTACAAAATTTGAGTTGCGGAAGGTTGGAGAGAACTGCTGGAGTACTGGTAAGAGAAACCGGCTGAGACAGAGGTGAAATGCTTACTAACTGTCCTGCCTGGTCGGAGCTGTACGCAGAACCAGCCTGTTCGGCGCCTGGCTGAGGATGCTCTCGATCTCTGGATTTTATCTTCTTTTATACTACTCGTGACGTCATAGACACAAGACTCAGCCAATTAACGGCCGAGCAATAGCCAATCAGCGTGCAGCAAAAAGTGACGTAGGCGAATGTTCTAGAATATTCCAGAACTTCTGCATATACGTGGTTATGACGTCACGGCAATATTTTGAACATAATTTAAAGGGGTTTCCTATGGAAAACTCGGCCATTTCTGAACCGATTTAAAAATACTAAAAGGTTTTGGAAAGCTCGTCAAATTCTGGTACTGATCGGTACCAAGAACGATGAGAAATATGTAAATTAAAGATATTATAAGTACCCGCTTGGTACACTAAAAGCGCTCACGCTCTTGGCCATACTATATGTGCTCTGTCAACATAGTGACAGACGCGCGCATGCGCGCTACGCATCCTAACAAACTTAGTCGTTTTGAGGACGAAATCTCTCATAGGCCCATACATGTTTATTGCCCTACCCAGGGGGTGTGCTTACGGGAACAACTCCCGACCAGGCGGCCCATGCCCAGCTTAGCTGGGATGGCCCATACCCATCGGTCGACCCGCACTACACCAGTCCTCGGCTTTTCACAGTTTGTGTACACCCTCGGACGGCCATCAGAGGGTAATAAACTAAATTAAAGTTATATCTCCCACATCCGGATCTTCTTAGGGAGTTTTCTGTGATAGGGCTGTGCGGACCCAGGATGTAATTCTACAGGATGTAGAGACGATGGATCTGCCAACAATGCTGAAAAGTGGACTTCAACTCCCGCACTGCATGTCGTGTGTGATATAATTTTACCCTTCGATCAGTTTGGGTGAACTTTGCCTGGTTCCCCACAAGAGCTATGCGATGCACCCCGCACCGTGTGCCAATAATTTACATGCATTAATTATATAGATATAAGTATCCCTCTCTGTTAATGGGTTATTCTTAAATTTCATATCTCAGTTGCCAGATGGAAAACTGTATACCTTCTGCTATGATTATGTATCAGCCTTAAGATTACCTAGTGGACATTCTTAAACTATTCCATTATCTGCCCTGAGTGTGAACCGTATCCAAGCTTCCGGAGAAGTCAGCCTGTGGAGACCAGCTTGCGGAGATCTGCCTGCGGACGTCTTCCTGTGGAAATTTTCCCTGCATTGAGAATGTGTCAATTTCAGTAACTCATGAACTTGTTCCGTACCAATGACTAATAGGTACTCAAGTAGCTATACTATTTTGTTTTAGTTATAACATTTAATTTTTTCTCATAAAGGTACTAATTACTAATAGGTACCGTACCGGTCCTAAGACTGAATTTCTATACTTTCCGTTTCATTACTGTATATATTATTCTTGTTATAAATTCTCTGTGTGGAGTCTTATAGTGTACGCCTCTTTTCCGGCTGCTGTGGTAATGGAGCCCCATGCACTGGCAAGGTTCTGTAAAATTGGCCAAGTGACCTATAGGGCCTCATATATATATATATATATATATATATATATATATATATATATATATATATATATATATATATATATATATATATATATATATATATATATATATTAAATTATTGTCTCTTTCCGCGCTCCACCAGCTGCATGGCTTAATAATTGTCTGGACTCCCATCGACACGTTGACAGGATCCGACCCTGGGAAACTATTGGAGATTTCTGAGCAGTGATAGTTAAAGTGTCGATTTACATACACGCCACCCATGTCTCTTCTGATAATTAATAGGTAGACCCCCCCCACCCCCCCCCCCCCCACCCCCCTTGCCAAAGTAGGAAGCACTGCGAAATAATGTTATATTAGTTTTAGGAGACATAGTACCGGCCTGCAGTGCATCTCTGGGCGACATGGAATGACAGCTAACGACCCTAACGACAGGTCAAAAGTTAGCTCCGTAGCTCACGGTGACGGACGAGGCACGGATCTCCATCCAACTCGTTGTAGTGTCTGGATGCAGCCTTTGAGCCCATCACACCCTTTTGGGAAGGACGCTCGCGGTAGATATCCGTCTCTCTACCCCCACCTTAAACGACATGGTGCTTATTAATATTTGCTTTTGTGAACTGTAAAACTCCTTTAGTGATGTTATATGTGGTTGATGTGGTTGCGAAGCTGGATGGCCAGATTGGTATCAAGATTCTGGGACCTTGCTCCGTAACATGTACGCATGCTATCCCTTGGAGGTAGATGCTATGCAGGTCGACTCACAGGAAGCTGAGCATCGCACCCGATGGATAAAGTGTATCTAAAGTTAGGTAGTAATTCCTGCCACTTGCGGCCAATGCTTGTCTTCATTACTAACAACCAATTGGTAGGTTAGACTGTAGCAGAAAGCCCGCATAAATAAAGCGGCACCTAACGATGCAGCAACTATGGAACTACATAAGAGGGTGACCTGGGGATTCTTCTGAAATCGTTCGTCCCGTCTTCATGTAAACCAGCATGCAACACCCTAACTGTAGCTTCACTAGGATTTTCAGCACTTAGCATTTTCTGTTGAACAAAAGAGTGGCCCTTTTTGCCAGCTCTTTTCCTCTACTTCAGCGTTGAAGGCATTTTCCTGTGACAGAGGCCCGCGCGAGGCACTTTCCTCTTGGAAGAACAATATTTTCTTTGCTTGTGTGTTAGGGGTATACTAGTTTATATTAAACTACCCAGTGATCTCGTTTCCATGCTCTCTTACAGGGATACCTCTGCAGATTTAAGGATCTGTGTGGTACCTCCGGCGAAGCCATGTAGAAAGAACACCAGCCTGGCTCTATATTGTGTATTATTGTGCTCATTTTACTGTCAAACGTATAGACTGTTTGTATAGTATAATCTAAATTTGTGACTGTTTAATTATTAACATCTTGTCCGTACTCTAAATTAGAATGGACCGACATACCAGTGACACAAATAGTTGGGACGACACGGTGGGGTTCGACCTCAGCGGCAATGGTCGCATGGCCTCACCGGAACAAATGTGTTCCACCAGCCTGAGGCATCGGTTTTTGTACTCAGCGGTGGAATGGCAAACGGCAACCGCTACCCTGAGAACTGAAGCTAACCAGCACTCCCGCACATCATGCACTTGCGGCGCGATGGAGCGGAACAGTATTTTGGCGGACCAACACATACCCCCGCAAGCTACATTTTCTACAAAATAGTTGGAAAACTAGAACATACCTACTTTTCACCAGTTTCTCCTAAGAAATCATAAAAATTCAATTCTAGATACTCTCATTAAATTTTCCACCTTTTATACATTTGAATTTGTTCAAACCAAATGAATTTGTTATAGGAATAAATAACTTTATATAATTTGTTATGAATTTCTATTGAGCAAGGAGAATGTGTGTTTATAATTTATAATCGACAAATCATGTTTGAAATCTGGAATTGTTATGAATTTCTATCTGACATAATGCACGTCTGTAATCAACCAATCAAATTTTATTATTAAAAATATGAATCGTTGTCAGCCAATCTGAATGTGTGCCTATAATCGATGACTAACGAAATTTGAATTTCGAAAATGTTGTGATTTTATATCAGCCAATGAGAATCTATGGGTTGAATATGTTGTTTTAGCGCGAGTCATGCGTGGGTTGAATATGTTGTTTTAGCATGAGTCGTGCCTGGGTTGAATATGTTGTTTTAGCATGAGTTGTGCCCGGTGTTGAATATGCTGTTTAAGCACGAGTTGTGCCTGGGTTGAATATGTTGTTTAGCACAAGTTGTGCCCGGGTTGAATATGTTGTTTAGCATGAGTCATGCCTGGGTTGAATATGTCGTTTTAGCATGAATCATGCCCGGGTTGAATATGTTGTTTAGCATAAGTCATGCCCAGGTTGAATATGTTGTTTTAGCACGAGTTGTGTCTGGGTGGAATTCATGCAAGCCATTGTTGTAATCTGATAATAGTTGCAATTGGGGAGGCCAGAGTAATTGATAATTTAACTACATTACTTTTGCAATAAGACACTCAAACTTCATTTTACCTGAAAAGACTTGTTTGGAAACGTCTAAAATATATCTTTTCTTGTGATGACATTGTGCAAATTTAGCATGTTACATCTTTGAAAACTTTAAGAGGAAGATTTGATTGCTTATTGGGTATCACAGGCTATCGGGTATCACAGGCTATCGGGTATCACAGGCTGGTTACAGTATATAATTCAGTGCAATAGTGACAAACCTAAGACGAGCTGCGTCATGATAAATAATGCCAGGAAAGAATGCTTGAACGCCAGAGGTACTTATTTGTAGATGTTTGTTAGCAATAACAATGTTCGTTGGCTTAGTGTTATGTTAGTAGTTCCCATGTTGAAGTGAAATTGTTATTCTTTTCAGATATGCCCACTACTAAAACTTTTATGCATCCCCAAGCCAACCACGCCTGTTGGTGTAAGATTAATCAAATAATCGTGATTATTTGTTTAATCACTGTAATGTGACCTTGATTGAAAATTGCATAATCGTGCAAACCTATGGGCATGCCAAGAGAGCAATTCAGTCTCTCTGTCACATATATGATGTCTTAATGAATGACGTCGTGTGTAGGTTAACGTCACAATCAAATACGACATGAATGGCATATCTAAGTTGATCATAAACGCTTAATGCTGTGTCAAGTCGTACGAATTGTATGTCTTTACTATTTAATAAACATTCTGTTGACTATTTGGAAACTAATTTGACTTGGCATATGGCAACAACAGCACCCGGTAAAATTAGTTTTAAAATATTCAAGAGCCCCCATGTATTGTTTTCTGGAAATTGAGATTCAGGGTTTGATCGATTCCAACATGGACAAAGTGTGGGGTGGAGCTTAGCTAGGAATCGGTGGGGAAACGCTTAAACTGGATTCATCCATTAAACTGCAGATTTATCTCACACCAATACTGCTACGTATGTCGCTTCTGCTTGTGTATATTATGCACCATATGCATATAGGGCAATATGTTCTGCTTTACTAGGAACAGTATGTCATACGACGTGGAGGAAGATGGGCAAGATGAAGGCGTCCAAACGCCATTCAACACAAACCACGAAGATGAAGCAAGACAAAGACA
Source organism: Chaetoderma sp. LZ-2023a (assembly GCA_034401795.1). Classification (NCBI taxonomy): domain Eukaryota; kingdom Metazoa; phylum Mollusca; class Caudofoveata; order Chaetodermatida; family Chaetodermatidae; genus Chaetoderma; species Chaetoderma sp. LZ-2023a. The sequence goes on along the minus strand of CM067375.1, from coordinate 5,466,214 downwards.
ATCTGGTAACACAGACCAGCAAGATCATGGATGTCAAATACAATCTGGCAACGCAAACCATCATGATTTGATCGTGTCATCTCCTACGAGCAATACATAACAATGCCATTATTCAGTATCACAAAACATACCCTGATCTATATTATACCAGATGCATCAATCAGTGGCATTTAAATAGGCACCAGATATTGATGTTTAACACGAAGAAACCAATAAAATATGTGCATAAATTATACCTTTCTCTTCTGACAATAAATTCTTTGTGATAACCCTAGGCTGAAATAGTTTTCCTAGTACCTAGAGTAGTAGTAGTAGTAGTAGTAGTAGTAGTAGTTTTATTATTGTCAAGTATTAGTTCTAGGAACCCTGTCATTGACGACGCACTGGCACTAGGATATAGCACAGACGATATTGGAATGTAATTTTTACATTTTTCAATTTTCGAACTCAGCCAATTTTATGTCACCGATTTGCCTAGCGTTTGAGAGCCGAGTACGCTACCTACTGGTCCACCATCCAGAGGACAAAATCAACTTTCACCGGACCAGCTTTCAACTACCCGACTCTCAACCACACGAATTTACTGTAACTGATAGTGTACATTCCAGACGTAACATATCTCTAGGTACTGACATGTATGTAGTTTTTTTATTATTGTCAAGCATTAGTTCTAAGAAGCAGAACAGCAGTAGCCGCTGTAGCAGCAGCAGTAGCAGCAGCAGCAGCATTTCTAAAGGTATTCGTAGATCACCCCTTAGATTAATTTTATACATATATTATAATGAAATTATTAAAACTCAAGCTTAGTTTTATTAGTGTATATGTAATGTTGACTGAATGATGCTCAATCTTAACTCTTATATCCTGCTGTGTCTCTTTCGAATGCTTATATTTAATTTCCGAATGTCATAGTATAGCCATAGTCCATGATGTCTAACCGTACCTTAACTTCATTAAATTTAGCCGAATTTAACGGATTTAGATTGGCAATTAAAAATTAATTCTGTAGTCTATTAGGGTAGAAAATTTCTCGAGGTATGCATTTTGTATAGCTTGTTCTTTATTGAATCGTGATACATTTGCTGTTAATTTCACCCTTCTCTTTTTATGTTGAGTGTTGATGCACACATATATTATGCATGTAGTTAACTTCGGTGGTTCTTGCCGATTATGGACAGCCATGGTTATTTGATGTTTTGCATCTGTAGATTTGTATAATATGTGTGTGTATCTTTTGTACGTACTACATACACAATGCATTTATTTTCAGAAATTTTATGAAATTATAAAACAGTGGTCCATTGTAAAAGTCAAAAATTGGAGATCGATGGTCGCTGCATCTGCTTAGGAGAATGTTTAGAAATTTACCATACATCTTCTCCCGGCCTCCCTATTTCTGTGACTATTGAGCCAGGCTGGAAATGATTAAATGGACAATCCATGACCTGCCAGTGTTAGAACAATGTTAGTGTGATTAGAACCCGACAAAGAATATGTGCAGTCTGCAGAGATAGTGATGTTGCATACTAGTGAGCATACAAGACTGCGCCAGTATCCCTTTCCATATTTTCACTGGACCACAAACTCCAGTCATACTTGAAGCTGATAAGCTACACAGATGCCTGTTTTAAAGTTACTATAGTACATCTACCTCGTGTGCAGCACACACACACACACACACACACACACACACACACACACACACCACACCACACACACACACACACACACACACACACACACACACACACACACACACACACACACACACACACATTCCCTGCTGTTGAATATTTTTGGAATTAGTTTGACTAGGAGTTGGTGCTGTCTATGACAACAGCAACATAATCCAGTCAAATTAGTTTTAAAAATATTGAAATAAGAGCTTTCTTGTGTAGTTTACTTATAATCGAGACGCTGGAATTTCAAGGGTTAAGTGCCAACAGACAGTTGACCTAGTTTGCCGAGATCTTTGTTGAATGACAGAGGATTGCTATTTACGACGTAATTTGGCAATGTACATTTTGTTCTTTCCCACGCATTAGACTACTTGTGTTGGGTGGGTGTGTAGGATATATATAATACACATAAAGAATTTACTACGAATGTAGTTGATGGTCTATGATTGTATTATAATAATCTTTGAGTTTGCGAACATTGCTTGTCTGTTAGAACAAGTCGCCTCTTATGACAGCGCGTCAACGTTATTTCACTCAGCTGGTTCAGGCAAGCTCTGCCGATCCCTGAAATGACGTCACGCGCCAAGGTCATTCTCATTTCGTTTTTCAGCGAGTTGGCGCAGGATCGCTGAATTTAAAATAAATCCGAATAATATCTTCTAATAACACATTCTATTTCATTCTTTAATGCCCAATGTTGTATATGAAAGCCACTTTCAAGCCATTGTACTTCTTCTTTAAACTTATATACCTCATTTCTCTGGCTCTGACTCCAAAGTAATATTTTCTTCATCCTTTCTATAGTAAGTATGTGTATTCGGGGCATAACAATAGTGGTACTTTTAGCTAGGCGGTCGCATAACCAGTTATCTAAAAGAACCTCCATCATAGTATTGCAAAGCTGTTTAACATGCAGCGAGTGAGTATTTGTTGGTGGTGCAATGGTCATTACAGACCTTTTGCTAGCATGCTATTCTGTGTTTGAAATCCTAATGACATTATCATCATTATAATGGAGGAATCCAGATTTAGCTATGCCCCATACCTCACTAGCTAAGCTCCACCCACACATCACTTCTGCTGTGATCGATCGATCCCTGAACTCATAATAATTTACTACATTGCGTCAAAACTGTTTTCCACTGCACTATTGTCTTTATATTCCTCAAGTCATTACATATTGACACACAAATGCAAAAAAATTTACTCCGCTCTCATTTAGCACTTCCTCTATATACATAGTAAAAGCTGAGTTGGAAATGATGCCACTATGACATCATAATCTGAGTTGCAAAATGACAACACTTGTATTTAGACTTCAATGGCACCAAGGATTTCAAAATCCACAGGACAAAATATCACCAGTAAGTGCCCACGGAATTACAATAGGAGAAGGACTACGTGTAACTTTGCCAGTTTGCTTCATATTTGCGAAAAGCTTAACCGAAACCATATAAACATAAATGCACAGCACATGGCGGTGCATGCCTTTCTGACCTTCGTCGAAATATAGCTTGCCGCGAAATTGACATCTGTATGGCACTAAACATTGGTTCAATGGTAAACTATGGTTAAGCTTAGCCTCAGGTTAACTAACACAGGTTTAATTAAACTACCTTTCAAGCATACTGATTTTGTTAAACCACATACAGTGATTTTACTAAACTAAGTTTAGCTTAAACTAGAATAAAGTTACACGCCGTTTATGCATATGGGACCTCAACTAAATAGTCTCCTAACACACGTGGTGTACATGAGACCAAGAAATCAATCATCCCATCCCAAAGTACAATCATTGATAGATCTGGCTTGAGTTGCATGCATTGCCACACCCTAGATACAAGTCATAGAAGATAGAGAAATCGCCATGACAATAACACGAATATCCATTCCGTTAGTGAAAACATTTCAAGGAAAGGATAACACCTTCGCATCGCCCTCATCTGCAAGTGCCTTCTAGGAAACTAACGTTGTCAAGGATTGCTGGCTTGTAACAACCTACACCAACCACACCCGATGTTGGTATTAATGTATAAATCAAAATTCTTCGACAAAACGCTTGCTGAACTCGAGCACCTGGCCTAATTTTGAGATCGTTCTGTCAACACATAACGTTCGCATCTATCGACTATATACCATGTATGGTGTGTGAAATCACACTATATGGGTCACGTGATACTTTTATTAATATTTAATTTAATGTAGAAAACATGGATGTGCTGGGTTAACTTAGTGTTAACGCCTCTTCCCTTTCCATTGTCCATGTGTTCCACAGCAATGACCATGCACTAATCGCCCGATTGTCTCTGATCGGAGAGTTCCCAATTCATATGCTAATTAGGCTGTGAATGGTTACCACAGGGCAGAGAATAGCACGATCTGTTCTATCGGCATAAGTCCCCACCCCTCACTATGTAGCTCGGTGAACTGCTGATTGGTCTAGTCTTTTTTGTACAGTGTTTTACGAGAAATGGCTGACCAGTTTCCGCAAATGCAGTCTAATTAAGCAAGGTGGATGCCTCTAGTTAGCGGTCTTTCAAAGGCGCCTAAGATGATATTTTTAGAACACAGATAGTATTGCCTACATAGGCCTAGTACCACAGCCTGTAGTTTAAACCAGGTTTCGTCTGTTTGCCCTGAGTGAGTTCTAGCCTCCCGTAGGATTCGACTGTGGAGCAAACCCAACAAACAGGCTGTGCGTTACAGATGCTACTCTGAGGACCAAGATGAAGAGCGACTCCCAGCCTGTGTCCACTAGATCAACCACAACCAGACAAGACAAAGACACGACAATACAAACGCATTTAAAAGCACTGTAATTACTATTTAAGGCTTGTCCGAAGAAACACTTAGCAAACATTGATGACTTTATGTTAAAAGGCATGGAGGTCCCACTTAGCCCTTTTCAGTTACCAGAGAGTTAGCTTGCTAAGCACATCTTTTGCCGTGAGTGCCGGAATCAAGTCGTATAGACCTCATTCCTAAGATCTAATGTTTATTCCTGCATTTGGTTTATACTTGAAATTGCCCAAGATTCACTGCTAAGGCCGATATAATGAATAATTAATCAGTGGCGATACTAAGGGAACTGTGGTGCATCTCAGTTAGGATTGAATCTGCTGAGAAACCTAAGCAATTTCTGCCATGGCGCAACCGAACCAGAAGGGGACTTTATATATTTTATATATCTTTTGGTGGCCCGTTTTGGACTATTTTAATGGTATACCACCAAATTTTGTGGCACCAGAAACGAGCTTTACAACAAATAGCCGTTTTGAGCAACTGCCTCAGCTTGCTACAGACTTCTAGCACAAATACCTACATATGATTTTAGCCAAACCGTTGCCGGTTTGGGCACAGAAAGGTTCCTAGTGCAGTGTGTTGTTATAAAAATACCTAGTGTTAATACACTATTGTTGGTGCTTTGGATAAGAACGGCGAATGTGATGTACAATATAATATAATGATTAAGATAAAACAGTATAAATATACAAGTTCAAAATGAATGGCACAGGATGCGAAAAGGCTACTAAAGAAAATTTAGCGATGGGCCGAATCTGGTCTTAAAATATGCATAATAGTCATCGGCGTAGTATCAACAAAAGATGGAGGCACCTAGTAGTAACTGGTGAAAAATAAAGTAAAGTTGTAATTATGCCTAATAGTCGTCAGAGCAAAAAAAGTACAATGTGAAAAATATGTGTCTTTCAAGTTGGCCTAATAGTCATTGGTACATGAAAGTACGAAGAGGTGCCGAATTATAAATGACACACAAGATGTATACAATGTGATAAATTGAAGAGGCAGAACAGTTGAAGAACGTTGATCCGAATATTCAATCGAGATGTTTATTCACTACTGGATGTTAAGTTGGTGGATTGTGTGGTACGTGTGAAGGATCGACGAAGCCTTCTGTGAAGAGTTATGAGGTTCGAGGTTGACATGGATGAAGTCGTTAGTATTGTCGGTATGCAGTCGAATCAGTGGATAAATTTAGCAGTAGTTAGTCCTTAGTTTAATTTAGGCCGCAATTTGTTGGCTGCCTTTATAAAAATTAGGTTATCAAACTAAATATGTGGATGCTGCTTCCTATGGTTCTGCATTGCAACTTCAACGCCATTTCTAGACCGGGGAGTGCAGGGACAGACCATTGACCATGGTCAATACCGAGGCAGCTGGAGGACAATCTCTTCGCCACTGTTTTCTAATGCAGACTGATCAGCTTTTATACTCTCAGCTGTGCATCTCATTAGCTTTTCAATGAATGGGAAGCTTTCTTTAGTGAACAGTAGCCAATCGGCAGTCATTCATAAAGTCAACCTAGTCTCTATAGAATCTAGTAGCAGCCAGAGAGTTATGTTTAAGTTGTTTTCTCTCCGGGGGTGTCCGGTAATTCCTAGATTACATGTTGCTGTTTCTCTGTCTTGACCTATTATTGTCATGGTGAGGAAGGGGAAATATCAGGATTTCCAAAGGTACCAAACAGGTTCTCGGAAGTTTTTGTGATCATGGCCATTAAGCATAGAAGAAGTCGTGCAAAAATCATACTTGCAAGCTAAAAGTGTCCACTCAGCCAAACAACACATTAGAAAGAAAAACTTGTCTATTACGGAGTGTCTATTACGGAGGTGCGCCCAGTAGCCTGGCGCATGTGCCGAAGGGGTGAATCATGTCTTAGACGTTTTTGCCATCGTGTGTGCCTTAGATACAGGCATCCCCAGAGTTGTCATAGCACATCCTGGAGAGCGGATTACCGTTTCCGTGTTGTTTAGTCCTTCCCATAACCTGATCACAATAATTATGGTGCAGGGGAGAGGGTTCACCAAATGCTCTCAGAAGTTTCATCGATTTCTAGTTCGTTTTTTGCGGAATTTATGATCGCGCCAGAATTTCTAAGAAAATTGATTCTGAGCAGCGTGTCTGTGGCAATATTTGCTACTATAGTTTGTTGGATGAAGCATAGGTTTTCGATTTGGATTTTGAAATTATAAATGTCAGCTACATATAAAGGTGTTCCAGCAGCACTGCAGAGGTGGACGCACAAGGCTGTAAAGGGGGATGCGTTTGCGCAGGCAATAGGTCATATATGCAGAAGCTAAGAATGGTGATGATGGCTCCGGTGTCGACAGTACTGAGAGCGCGAGTCCCCTGAATGGTACAATGGCAATGAAGGGGGCTATTCTTAGGAATGTGAATAGTCACTATGACCGAGGGTGGTGATTCTAATGGAGTTTGTGCATCGAGTATGGACTTGATATTAGTTGCAAGTTCCAATGCTTCGGCCGAGGAGGGGTGGTCGAAGTATAGGTGTCTAGTCCAATTTTCGCGGGAAGCGGTATCATTTTTAGCAGACGAGACCTGATCCGAGGGAGACAAAATGGGAATCCGTTTGAAGGACAGTTCCGGCAGCGGTATTTCCTGCAACATTTCTCGCATAGCTGGAGAGGTCGGAATTTCCGTGCTGATAATATTAGCGCAATTTCGCCATTCATGTCCAGTTTGGTGGCATCCTGAGCAGATTCGTTGAGGATAACGCACATCAGTAGTCCATGCGTCAATGGTTGTCATTGGTGTTGAACTCTATGACGAAATGGGATGCGAGTTTGCAGCTTGTCCAGTGGTTTGCACAATCGTGGCTGAACTGCCAAGGGGTTTTGAACCAGGATCTCGCTCCTGATATATGAGGCAAATTTACAGAGGGGGTGGAAAATCTAGCGTGCTCTGGCCTAGAGACCGAGAAAATTTAAATCACTTGGTGGGTATTCAGAAGCGGCTTCACAGTTAACAATACTCGACGATAGGTTCCGTACATTCAATAGCACGAGCCGAGTGTGAAACTTCTCAAGTGGTGTGTGGACAATTGGCAGCCCAATGTCCGGGTTGTCCACAGTGAAAGCAGTGGTCCGATTACGGATGTGGGTGCTGATCTGGGAAGAGGCGGGTGGAAAGGCATGCAGGTTCCAGTTGTTTAAATACAGGTTGTAGTCGGGTGGGTTAAGCAGTAGAAATTTGATGGTTAGCAGGGTTTTGGAAAATTCGCTGCGTCCATGCAGCAAAATCCATCATAGTATTTTGCATTGACGCAATGTGGCTGTTCAAGTCAGCCATGTGCGTAATGACCTTGCTTTAGGTATAGGTATCCGAAGGGCAGCCATAGCGTGTCCTTAAAGAGGTGGGTTACCAGTTCCGGGTTGGCTAGTCCTTCCCATCATCCAGTGACATAGAGGAATGCAGTCGCCCAATCAATCACATGATGCCATAAACATCCACCTCGCCATGGTTGATGTTATAATCTATTGTGTAACTAGCCTGTTAAGTTGTATGAATTGTATGTCTTTACTATTTAATAAACATTCTTTTGAATATTTTGAAACTAATTTGACTGGGTGCTGTTGCTTCCATAGGCAGCAGTAGCACGCCATACAGATTAATTTAAACATATTCAACAACTTACCTGGATAGTTTTCTGGAAATTGCGATTCATAGTGTTCAGGGTTCAATCAATCCCAATGCGGGCAAAGTGTTTATGGAGCTTAGCTAGCAATGGGCGGGGCATAGTTAAAACTAGATTCCCAGGCAGACTGCAAAGGTATCATGGCTTTTTCACGAAAGCAACCTTTCTGTAAGTGTTCGCAAGCATGCTTGGAAAGAGTACCTTGCCACGGACCAACACATCAAACATTTTGGCATCAATCTAGGCTACAAACTGATATGAATAGATGAAGGCGCGGTCCATCAGAAAGGTGTGTGCTATGAGGAAGCCACACGGGGATCAAACTCCTGAGAAAGGTCATTGCAGGTATAGTGCAATCGGATGTTTTCCTCACGAATGTAGGTGTGGTCCAGCCAATCCAGATCGCGGTGAGATTCTAAAACACTAGGTGTGGTCTCCAGAGCCATTCACTGTCAGAATAAGGACCAGCACCCTTACACTCGCTGGAAAACAAGAACAGAGTTATGCCATACAGTAATGCCACACACAAACTCCTGGCACTGAAAATCCACCAGAGTTTCCAGCGAAGAAGTGAATACATGCCTACCTTGATGGCTTTGCTGAAAAAGCCATAACAAACATGGTTCTCTCTGTTCCAATCTCAAAGCGGAAGTGATTACTTTCCAAGCAGCAACTGACCACCTAAATCCCTTAGAGGAACGACCAGTCAGAACTGTCCTCCTCACTGACTCGATGTCTGCTCTACAATCTCTTGCAGCAAGGTGCACCACAAAGCTGATACACATCATAAAGAGAACCTTACATGAACACTCCAAGAAGTATCCCATAGTGATTCAGTGGATACAATGACGTTGTGGTAACACTGGCAATGAGAGTTCAGACAAACTGGCAAAGGAGGGGAGGATCCACATAGCACATGCCAAATCCTTATAAAAAGCAGCTGGACATCAGCCTTCAAGAAAGGAACCGGCAATTACAAGTTCATTCAAAGCCCCTGCATCATCTTAGCAATGTAGAACATACAGTCAACGTCCACCTCCATACACTGCGGTGTGAAAGATTAGTATCATATCATCGGCTCTATGTAACTGTGGCAAGTCAGATTAGTCTCCACAGCACATGCTTCAAGCGTGCTCTCCTCTCATCCCACTGCATGATCAGATGTGTCCAAAGTGCATCACCCTGCAGGAAGAGCTCTGGGGTACTACTCGGCACCTGCACCGAGATTTCCAGTTTACAACAACAATGGGCATCAGACAATGACACAACAGTTGAATGAAGGGCACTTGCATTAGTCCCGGGATCATGGAACCAAACTATACGACCCTCCATATGAAGGCCAATTCTGTTTAAAGAACAGTTTTGTAAGGCCCCCCTGGCTCTGCTCACAGACAGGTCCTCGTTTGGATAGGAGCAGAAATTGATCTTAGCTATCTGATGAGCTTGGTTACATCGCAGGTGATTCTGTCATTGTGCCTACTATGACATTTGTACATTAATCCCCGCTCGTTCAAACCTCAATCCTAACACTAGGTTGGTCATTACATGCCTTCAGATTAATAATCTGCACGTAATGTACACATGTTTGATGCCCGTTGTTGTTGTGAACTGGAAATTTCCTTGAAGGCTGATGTCCAGCTGCTTTCTACGATGATTTGCCATGTATTGGCTGAGCTCTCATTGCAAAAGATACCACAATGTGCTGATATCCACTGAAGCACTCTGGCATATTTTTTGGTACAGATATGGCTTCAGAAGATCTTCCTGTATGTTGGATGACGATCCACTGTCTCCGTTTCTTATGGCTTCTTTAGAGTCAGCGCTTTGTTTTAGCCTGTAACTTCATGTGGAGGGGGTGGTCCTTGAGTCCCTTTCATTTTTACCCCAAATCAGACGTTTTTTCTCCCTTCTGGTTTCCCGTGGTTGGATGCTGGCCGTCTCTTACATTTCATGTGTCGGAGTACTGTTTTCATTGTACCAAGGATGCATCTGAGTCCAAGGTTTGACACCTTGTCTAGTTTTAATTTGCTCATCTTGGATGCAGTGTTACACGTGCTTGAGGCATATTCCAACACAGATTGTACTGCACCTGTATAGACTGTTCTCAGGATCTTGGAATTTGATCCCCATGTGGTTTACTCATGCCTCCAACTTTTCTGATGGACCTCGCCCCCATCTCCTATGTGGGTTCATATCAGGCGGTAGTCTAGATTCATGCCGAAAATGTTGGTGCGCTGGTTTGTGGTAAGATACTCTCTCTCTAAGGATGAGTGAGAACCGAGCATATTCTGGATACAGTCCATTGAGTTCTATCTCACAATTTATGTCCCCCGTATTAGCTTAGTCACTCACTCCTGTATTATATAGCCTGCTTCAGTGACATGCTCTGCGGCACTCCAGATTGTCAGGTCGTCAGTCGACCAATGGACATTATATGGATTTATCCACTCAATCATGTTTGGCTTTATACCCCTCTCCGTGAATTAACCTTAAGTTAGAGGAGTGTATCAGGGTATTTAACCCCGGATTAGCCACTGTTACGGTTCAAATTTGATTTGATTGTTATGCCATCTAACATTTGATCATATTGTTCTGTGTGGTCGTAGATGTGCTGCACTAGTTCATGAGAAGTGGCCCATCGTCACTTAATCAAACAAAACGCATGAACGCACATTACATTATCATATGTGGAGTGCAGCACTAAGACTGCGGAGGTGATGGTGTTGGTGTTTGTAGAGCCAAAGACCTGTAAGCTGCTACAGCTATGTCGCATACATGTATTTGTAAATTGGATGCCTTGGTATATGTAAATATATTGCAGCCAAGCCAAAAAGAGGGCTGGTGTTTATTAATTAATACTATGACAAATGTGCCTACTACACCAAGCTAAGTTTATTTCATCATAGATTGCTATATTATAAGATAATTTAATAACCTGATCACGATACTCCAACTACTGGCGGAATATCTGAAGAAGAGGAAATGACATGAGAAAATGACAGAAATCTGAGCTCAGTACATTAGTATGTATGACTATTGTATTCTGCTGCTGTAGTAGTAGAAACATCCTACAGCTGCAATCAGTCCTTCTTCACGTTTGCCAACTGTGCCTTGTCCTCAGCCGAAATCCTTAGCTTTCTCAGGTCCATTCCTGACTTGGGTGTATCGAGTCCTGCTGTCTTGAGGTCACCTCGCAGCACGCTTAGCAGATTTATGCACTGACGTCCTCTCCTGACTTTTTATTTGCTGGTTTCGAGTAGGGCGAATTCCAAGGCTCTCTGTGCTGCTGGGTCTTCTGGCATCCTTAGCACGTGGCCAAGCATGGACCATCTTTGCTGGGCAACTTTTACAGACAGTGGCGATGTATTACACCTCTTGTATAGTGCATCATTGGAACTTATGCTCTCTGGCCATCGGTGTCCAGGCATGGTGTGTATGTGTTTGCGGTGGCAGGTATCAAGTTTGTCGAGAGCTGCATTTGAGGTACATCACTGGAACTTTTGAAGTATCTGCTAGTAGTTTTCCTAGACCAGAGAGACGGGATCTACACTACATATAACAAGTAAGAAGAAAATCCGAAATCCTGTCGCACGGCAGCTATTTTAATAGCTGCTGTACAAATGAAAAAGTTCATAAAGCATAGATCTACATTTAACATAACACTAAATAAGCAGTTAAAAATAGGATATAGGGAGGAATAAAGGGCAGATAGGCGATTACAATTCTGAATTGGCGATCGTAGAGGCAGTGTATCAGTAATAAGCACGGCACTAAAGCGTGTGTAGTAGCAGTAGTAGTAGTAGTAGTAGTAGTAGTAGTAGTAGTAGTAGTAGTAGTAGTAGCAAGCAGTATTAGTAGTAGTAGTAGTAGTAGTAGTAGTAGTAGTAGTAGTAGTAGTAGTAGTAGTAGTAGTAGTAGTAGTAGTAGTAGTAGTAGTAGTAGTAGTAGTAGTAGTAGTAGTAGTAGTAGTAGTAGTAGTAGTAGTAGTAGTAGTAGTAGTAGTAGTAGTAGTAGTAGTAGTAGTAGTAGTAGTACTGTACAAGATATGTAATGCATCGCCGCGGTCCGTAAAATGCGCCCAGCAAAGATGGCCCATGCTTGGCCATCTGCTAAGGATGCCAGAAGACGCACCAATGCAGAGAGTCACCCTATTGGAGACCAGCACATGTAAGCCAGGAGAGAACATCATTGCCAAAAAACTGTTATGCGAGGTAACCTCAAGAAAACAGGATTCTGTACACTCATATCAAGAATAGACATGAGGAAGCTAAAGCATTTGGCTGAGGACACAGCACAGTGGTCAAATACAGGAAAGGACTGATTGCAGCAGTAAGGTATTTCAACTACTACTGTAATCATGTAATATTCTTGTAATATTGGAGCGGGCACATATACATAAATTAGATGGTGCGTTCCATCGATGCCTGTGCATTGAAGTACCAATCTGCACAATAGACAATGGCATATAGTGTAAGCATATACATTTTATCTGTCTATGATCCTAAGTTGCACATTATTCTGTAGAATGTTCCGATTATATACGTAAGACTTCATTAGCGAAGTATTGAGATTTTATGGAATCTCATGGTTATTAATTAGATTAAAACAAAGTTAGCTGCGTGGCCGTCGGGTCTGGGTCCACAAGATACGTAACGTATATGTCACGAAATTCATCTTCAGTAATATCTCCATCTCCGTCTGCATCAATAAGTGTAAATACTTGTCTCGCTTTCGCCATGTTTGACTCACTGTCACCAAACTGTTGTGTGTAGTAATTCTGAAACTCGTCAAAGCTAACAAAACCATCATTGTCTGTATCTGTGGCATGAAACATTGCTGTATAAAACGCATGGACTTTCTGTTGGAACACATCGAAATGGTTACGCCAGTACGAACCATGTGCCTCTACATATTCCGATTTCGTCAGTCCTATCTTTGTGGTGTCCACACCAAAATACTCTTCTATCACATCATTAAGCATCTGACATATCCCGTTTATACCATGTATCTGCTGTGCCGAAGGAGCGTAATAATCGATCAGTTGCTGAATGTAAGAGTAACATTCTTCCACAGTATAGATGCCATCTCCATTGATGTCGACAAGGTCAAATGCGCTTCGCCAATTGTCTTTGACCACGTCTTCTTGTCCTTCCTGTCGGAGAAAACATATAGGTTTAATAATGAAACTGACGTAGGCCTTCATTCATATCTCTGTAAATGGCCATAATAATATGAAGCAAGAAAAAGTAACTAAGGACATGTGGTCTAGACGCACATGTTAACTTTGTAACAGAGAAGCAATATGTAGGATGGATGTCAGACTATCATAATTTACACTCTGTGTTTTTCCAAATAGAACTATCTCAGCCATGAAGTTGAATACAACTGTTTCAAGACACTTTAATCTACTAGCCATGCGCAAATACAGAACAAAATAGATAAAAGTAGAGGCGTGACCAATTAATTTGCATCACTATCCCCTTTTTTCCTTTGATCTTTGCCGCCTTTGCGTAAAGATGTGAAAACAGATGACCAGCTCTTCCCCATTCTGATTGGATGTTAGATGTAGAGAGTGACCATAAGCCCCGCCCCTCGTTATGTCACGTGCCTCCTGTCACCCAATGCGGTGAGCTTAATGGTAATTATCATAATGCTTGACAAGGGTTAATGACTGGGTAATTAAGGATGATTGACAGGTTACCTGTCTGGACCCGTCCGATCATGAAGCCCCGCCCCCTCGTTAAGTCGCGTGCCTCCAGGCATTCAATGAGGCGATGGTTAATGGGTGTAATTAAGGCTGATCTCTTGGGGCCATGCCAAACGCTCAATGGCTATGTATTATGTAATGAGGGCCGACCGGGTTACATGTCTGGACACATCTTTTCCTGGGAACTCGTTCGATGACGAAGCCCCACCTCCTCGATAAATCACAGGTCTCCAGGTATCCAATGAGGCGAGCTTAATGGCAATTAGTGTAATAATGAGGGACGAGCGTTAATTGATACGCATAAGGCGGATTGACAGGCTACATGTCTGAACACGTCTTGGAACTCGTGCGATCATGGGAGATTCTAAATGGGCGAGCTATATGGTAGGGGGACAATTGTGGAAGACATCTCCATTAGTCTAACGGGTTGATCATTATTAAACATCTGAACCTCGGCTCTTTTAGCAGGGTCAATGTACAAGGGTCGATGTATAGCGTAAGGACAATCGGTTAGTTATTACCATGACAGATTAAAATTAACTAGTCAAGCTTTAAAACAACTCCGACAGCGTGTAAAAATCATCTGAGTTCAGAGTTCAGCGAATCAATTTTCAATCGTGTTAGGGAAATAACTACTGATTACATTTTAACAGTCCTGGAGCAGCCACACAATATTTGAAGAGAAAATAAATGTCAGCCTAAGTTGACTCAGGGCTTGGACGGTGTATAGACTCGGATTTCTATCAGAATTTCTTCAATTAAAACAATACGAGTCGATTCACATTTCACAATTTTTTTAAAGTTCTAAAGTTTCAGTAAATCTATACAGAGGATAAAATATACAACCGATAAATATACAGATAATCATATTATACATACGAATAAGTTAGAAAATATAAACTAAATATATGTAAAACGAATACAAACAATAATAATTTAATTAAAATATAAAATTTACACATGTTTCGAGCGAGATCCAGAACCCGTAAAAGTTAAGCGATAGACGTATAGAATGATTCATTATGCGAAACTGATTTAGAGCTATTATTTAAATTAATTTGAAACCAATCTAAGTAATACTGAACCCCCTAACAGGTTGGGTGTAAAGACAGGGTCGATAGGGATTTGTACAGAGGAAGGGGTTGGAGATATTAACTTTCAAAGCATTAGGAGGAGGGTGTAGGGCATATTTTAAATAGCTTAAATAATGGTTTTAAACAAACGGCTCAATGTATGAATATATAACAATTTACTCGAGGCACCCCCTCCTCCCACCCCAACCCCTCACAATATGACTACGTATCACCCTCCACACACGTGCACAGTTCTAACAGATAATAATAATAAAGTAGAACATTACTTACCCCCCCCAACCCACCCTCAGTGAAGGGTCTGCTAGTAATCTTCTACATTACGAGTTAGAGAACATTATACATAGTACAAACATGACAGCTCAACCGTTTCCCCACCACACCCCATTCTAAAACTAAGTATCGCCCTCTGCACATATCTAATCGATAATAAAGCAGAAGATTACTTACTCCCACTCGATGAAGGGTATGCTAGTAATCTCTACGCTACGGGTTAGAATATTATACATAGTATAAACATGACAGCTCAACCGTCACCCCACCCCCCCCCCCCCCCCCCCCGTTTTTCCAATTCGGTCATGCTCAAACCCGCATGCACCCTCAACTTTCTCATCATTCCCCACCCCCACCACAGGCTATCATAAAATTAGATCCCAGTGATACCCTGAAAGCCATATGGTTTAGTATGATCGTCGTTAAAAATTATACGTTTTTTGTAAGCAAATCCGAAACGTTTCTCAGTATCCTTACTCAAAAGTATATAATCTTTATTCCTAATGATAGTATTAGGATACTGAGCGAACGTTTCAAGATTGTGCTCGTTGACCGTGGCTAACAGAGTATCGAATCCAAACCACTTATTCCTGTAATTCAACATTAAGCCCTTAATTTTGCAGCCATTCTTGATATCCCCAGACTGTCCGTCTAGCTGTCTGTATGTGTAACTCTTCGGGCCAGTGCTGACAAACTCTGTTATTTAACTGCGGGAAGGAACTTCGTCAATGAAATAACCGAGTCTGTCATGATAAACGGGGATTAGGTGACGTTTATCACGTTTATGAACATATGCGATAGAATCTGTATCGTGATAAATGCAACTCGAGCCTACAGCTACAAAGCTTCGTAGCAAATGAACCCTGGCATGACTCATGACAAACGCAGCGATCACGACATTGGTGCAATTATCTGCCGGCACGAATTGGTTCAACTCCCGATAGCGCATTAAGAGAGTGCTGTCGTTGCATACACATATATCTTTGACAAAAATCGTTTTATCCGTCAGCAACTTCAACATGGCGCTATATGAATCGACGTATTCGTGCTTAGGGTAGGGGCTGAGGGCGAAATAACCCCATAAACAATTCAGCACCTGTTTTGTCAGGGTTCTAAGGCCCTTGTTTTGAACGGTCACAGATTTATCTAATTTAATCCCTTCATGTTCAAAATATTGCAGAACGTACGTGTCTTTCTGCGCATCTGTGGCCGCATCCTCGGGATACCCCAATGCTTCTTGCTTAATTTTCAAAAGGTTATCGATGTATCCCTTCACCGCATCCTCGGGATACCCCAATGCTTCTTGCTTAATTTTCAAAAGGTTATCGATGTATCCCTTCACAAGCATATCAGTACATTCTTCGTAGTGCCATATCTCGATAAACTCCATGATATGGTACCCACTACGTACCGACTCCATCAACTCCACAGACGTCCATACACAGTGTAGAGCGCGCTCATGATTGCTATGAGTACATTCAGCACTCTGCAAATCGTGAGCGCATTTATTGCGAATGGAAAGAAAGAACAACCGTTCATTACATCTGTACGGGAGGATAGGATAGGAGGCAAACAGGTGCACTTTATCAGACTGAAGTAGGACCCTAGCTCATCTACCAGTTTAAAATCTCTAACGATTACATCCGGTTCACCCAGAGGGTACGCACGTGTCTTACAAATGTAAGGAGATAGCGAAGTGATATCCACGCACGCAATATACTCATCTTCAGCAGCCTGGTGATGCAAACGTATGGCATTGGTACAGCCACCAGTCAGAGCGTGTTTAGTAAACACATTCTTAGAATGTGCCAGGTAATCTAGCCACTTACACACTTCTACGGAGTAATGTTTCTTGTTACATAGGTCAACATACCCCGGAGCAGGCGGAGCTACTAGCTTATGCTCGTTTAAGTAGTTATCCCTCAACACCTTATTACATATTGACGATAACGTCATAGATGACACAAAAGGCGGTATCCCTGTTTCAGGGATGAACATTTCATGAAACTTACCGCAAGCCATGCATAGAATATCTATGTCAGACCTCCAGTAAAGTTTCATGGCATCCCTGAAAACGCCGTCTTTAACCGAGTCATATCACGAGTCGAACTCCTTATGCGCTGACACAGACATACTGTCAGTGCCATAAGTGTCAATCGAGTGGTACGCACCAACATAATCAAAGAATATGTTATTGTCTAGGAGATATGGACAAAATCCTTTCTCGCTAGGTAGATTGAATATTGCCGGTAGTTGACACAGTTGAAACAAAAGAAATGCTAGACTGTCCTTAAAATGAATGTCCCCGACATACAAATACACCACTTTATTACCGTTCCTTATTATGTTATGTCTAAAGAGCCACTCCATCACTAGATGCAAGTCAAAACCACGGCTATTATGAGCTATAGCGATGTAGTCCCAAAAACGTAGAACATTGGTCTTATGCTTACTCTCGCACTCGATTTCGTAGCTAATAACGATTGCATGGAATCGATTAGAGCATTAGAACCTTCGAAAATAGCATCTCTTCGACGTTCATCGCATTCCGAGCAATTATGAGGTTTGTTAAAGCATATGGAGCAAGATATCTGAGCCACGACATAAATAACTTCATGAGGCTTTGTTACTTGATTCATTTCAAAATCATAAAAGATGAAATGTTGAGGGATGGACGATAAGTCCTTATTCATGTGTTAAGGTCGCGTGCCTTACGCTTCGCCACTAAGCTCATGTGTTCTTCGTTATACCTCTGCATATAACAAACGTGGTCACGTAAATCAACTTCAGTCTTGCAACTAGGACATTTGCCCTGCCCGCAATGATGTTTAGAGCGAGAAGCAACGTCTAGAAGCTCCACAAAGTCCCCGCAAGAGTTACGCATAGCGCACATTCCAGAGTTGACATGATTGTTGTGGCAACCCTCGCTCTTAAACCATCTGCTACAAGCATCACAATAGCGATTAGTGATCTGCTTGGAGGGCGGAGCCGCTTGACATAAATGACAGTGTTTTATGCAAGAGTGTTGATCGTGGTTCACGTAAGCTACGTCGCAATCGTAGCAGTAATAACTGCAACCTTTCATGGCCTAAACACTGGTTACGTATGTGTAGCGATCATTATACAGACGCACATACAAGGAAATAATGAGTATTCATGAATAAAGCTAGGATTAAGGACAGTATGATTGAAGACTGGATACACTATCATACCTGCCAGACCAAGATATTATGCGTTCTCTTGATATAGGTATTAACATGTGTCCATATTTGGTTGCAATGGGGTAAAGAAATCCAGAGGTATAAGACAACACGTAGAGTTAATTTACAGAAAACTTAACGAAAAACCTAACTAGAAAAACATCGATTATTGTTCAAGGTCACGATGACATTGACCTTGTGACCTCACTATCATTTTTGCACTACCTCAGGGTAACTAGGTGACCACATTTAGTTACAATAAGGTAATCATGTATCCAAATTTAGTTTCAATATGATTAGCGATTCCTGATATAAGACAATATATGCAGGGCTTAAACCATTACCAAGAACTTAACCACGGCTGGAAGCCGACAGACAAACAGATTTACAGATTAACCAAGGCAATCACTGTATTGGTGAAAATTCAAATTTTCCCTAATAACTATTGAACATTTTGATTCCAATCAGTTTAGTTTCAAAATATTTAACATAATAAAGTGGTAAAAATGGTACTTAATCTTGGTATGCATGGCTGAAATTGGTAAATATCTTAGGAACAAACCAATGGATCAGAAAATCTATAGATTTATTAAAATAATAACCTGATAAACAAGAGAAATCAGAGATTCCAGACCGTCACCATCGCTTTTCCCGATTTCTTTGATTTTTGATTTTTTCGGACCATAACAAAAGTTGTGAATCCTAAGTGTTAAACTTTAAGCCAAATCGGACCAGCAGTTTCCGAGATATCCATAGATCCAGAATTTGATCCAATCTGGGCCCAGTTTGTTATGCGGCACACATGCCTGGAAATCTTCTTGCATGGCAAGTTCCTTCGATACAGCTCCGGACACACACGATCGCAATTCCATCTTCCCTTTAAGTGGCGAGTGTAATTAGACGCATGTTTACAAAAATACACAATAGCTTCGCTGTGAAATAGAGATACCCAGATACTACAGGCAATAATAACAAATATTGTGTTAACCATTTAATGGTCAAGTCAGACAAAATAAAATCTGCAGTGGTCTGAAGGAATGTCCATTTGAAACTTTACGACTGAAATGATTGTCTCGATATTAAACAACGCAGTCACCCTAGAATGTCTAGTGGTAATTAAAGAAAATGGCCCGCTCTTGGCATATGAATCAATGGGCATTCACTAAGCAAAAATTGTAGGTAAAATTTTCTTGACAAATCTTGACCATCAAAGGTTCAAATGATGTCTATGACGGCTTCAAGTCATATTGATTTCAAAGTATTTCAAAATGTCATCATTCTACCTGTATGCTTGCTTTGAAATTGAATTATGAAGCATACCTGCAATGCGTAAATTAAAACATTTCTGGCGATAAAGTGATGGTGGACAAAGACAGTTTCTTTGTATATTATATATATATATATATATATATATATATATATATATATATATATGTTTTTTAAATGATATATTTACCATCACCGTCACTATATTGTTATATCATTATATCATTATACCAAACTACAATTACAATACAATTTCGATTTATTTACAAAACCAGGTCATATTGTCACATATGGGATACTCAAATGAACAATATTTACAAATAACTATGTACATATTATCATTACAAACATTATCATCATCATTATTACAATCAGTAGTACCGTTACCATCATTATTATTTAATAGTATTATTTAGATTATTATCATGACAGCATCATATCATTGACATTATTAGGCCATTATAACAATATACAGGGTTTACCATTCTTAGGGGCTTTGAAGTATAAATTCCCTGACATTGCACTGACTTTTCCCCTGATATTTATAAGATTCCAAGTCACATAGGTCTTTATAAATGTTCATTTGTAGGCCCAGAGATGATAATTTAGAAAATTTACCATTGGAGCCCATAAATTGCTAACCAAGTTATTTCAATGGTAAAATTTTCAAAAATAGCCTTCTCCCATCCTGTAAAAGGACACTTGATAAGCACAAATATTTAGTTTTTCTGACAAATTCTGACCTTTAAACGGTTATTTATCCTATGTTCTAACATTTAACAATGGCTAAGATTAGTCAAGAAAAGCTAATTTTGCTGAACGATACGAGTCTTGTCCATTTGCAGGACAAGACTACTTTTGGAAATTTATCACTTGAAAGACTGGTTCTGCTACCGAGATAGTCATTCCACTGCTAAATTTTCAAAAAAAATTGTCTTCTCTTGCCATGCAATTGGGCAATCAACACTCAACAATAGCGTTTTTCTGACAAATTATTACCTTTAAACGGTTACTTATCATGTTCAACCATTTAGTAATCAAGAAAGCAAGAGTTCCGCTGAATCAGAGACCATCTGCAGGAGACATTTTTGAAAATTTATCACTGGAATGACTGGGTCTGATACAGAGTTAGTCATTCGAGTGGTAAATTTTCAAAAATGGTCTCTTGACATATAAATGGAAACTGTCCAATAGTTAGACCACTACAGTCTGGTTGTGCTTATAATAATGGTCAGTGTTCATACACATTTGAAATCTAAACATGCTAGATGCATTCAGATGGTAGGTCTATTGCCTGCGTTTCTTTTTTTTGTCATGACAATTTTTATAGCATAATTCTACACAGTAGTGGTTTTCTGATTTTTCATCACTTTTCCATGACTTAGATGAAAAAGTAGAGTTTTACATGTTTTCCAGGCCTGAAATTTTACTTTTAATGTTCCCTGACTGTCCAGCTTTTTCACGATCCATATATGAACCCTGTGATCAAGATCAGTAGATACATCCAGCTTTCAACCTGCTTCATTTTCAGTGATGGCTATACCCTACAGGAAACAGGCAATAGTTCCCCGTTAGCAACTTCCTCGCCGCATGCAACACATGAAATATAGCACAACACATTCATACAGTGCATATGAACAATTCTACTTACTTAATCATCATAATGTCATGTAGCATAATGAAGCGTCAGTAAAAACACTAAGTCTAAATATAAAACTGCGTTCTCACCAAAATGAAGTTCATATGGGCCTTCTGCAGAAATTCCATACTTTCTCCAGACCTAATTTACCTATATCCAGACAGACTTTATCAGTGTCTATTTAAAAAATGGTAAAATTCTGCAGAAAAATGTCAGCATTAGCAGCCAAGATTGTCTATATTTTGAACATTATTTAATAATTTGCAGGTGAGTATCACACCTGGCAATATTTAAATTGTTCATACTTTGAAGTATATTACAAACCATTAGCAGAAAATGTTGAATTTTACATGTATTTCAAGGACTTGAAAAATATCAATTTATCAGGAAAACAGTAGTTACTTTTGCAAACTACATCATTATCACATTGTTGCACAGAGAGAGAGAGGGGGAGAGAGCGAGAGAGAGAGAGAGAGCGTGCGTGCGTGCGTGCGTGAGAGAGAGAAAGAGAGAGAGAGAGAAAGAGAGAGAGAGAGAGAGAGAGAGAGAGAGAGTGAGAGAGAGCGTGCGTGCGTGAGAGAGAGAAAGAGAGTGAGAGAGAGAGAGAGAGAGCGTGCGCGCGTGAGAGAGAGAGAGAGCGAGAGAGAGAGAGAGAGAGAGAGAGAGAGAGAGAGAGAGAGAGAGAGAGAAGGGGGAGGAGGGAGGGCGAGGGGGTTATAAACCTCTTATAAGTTAGACCGAAATTCGTAGTTCGTAGTTCGTAGTTCGAAATTCGACAGGAGCAGGCATTATAGGGTAAATATTAGATGCTGGAGATTAAGCCATAGGCGGCAGGTCTAATGCGCGCGTGTGTAGACACAAATAGTATGCATGCCTACATATAAACTGAATAACGAACTACGTTCTAGCAATAAGATGCAATCTGAATTACTGTCTGGACTGTAATTCAAGCTGAATAAAATTCCAGAACGATGGCGCGCATGTGTATATAGATTGTGCAGGCCGATCTATAGACTTAACAAGTACACATATTGATGCAAGGTATCAATGGTAAATAGCGTGGCCGGAGATTATTATAATTCAAGTTGAGCTTCAAATTAATTTTATATATAATATACAATTTGCAGTAGCACAACAGGTTCTCCACCAAAGACAGTGACTATATATAGACCTTGGGCCCCTACATAGAACACAAAATATAAATTATACATCTAGAACTGGTACAGTCACTATACACAATAAGAAGACATGGGATTCGAGTTAAAGTCAATGTACCATAAAGACATAGCAATTAGACAATGTGATAAATTGACAACATATTTGCAGGACAGAGAGAAGTGTGTTTATCTTGTTATATTAAGATTCCATGTTACATAGGTTCTTACTGTCATTTACAGTTTCTTACCTGTGCCATGTAGTGCTGGTGGTGATTGCGATCGTGATAATGATAGTTTCTTGGTAGTGTCATATGTTTAAGATGGCTGTAATGATATCAGCCTTGCATAGGATTAGCTATGGGCTATTGGAAAAAGCAGATTATATTTGGGGCCGTCCGGCGATCTTTCCATCCATCTTGTTGACGATATATGTAAATTCTGGGGGGTTTGTTTGATAATTCATATTCTATCCGGAGCTAAATTATAGGATATATAGAAAGATTTTCACATTATTACAAGAAATATTTGATAATAGAATCATGCAATATCTAGTGAGTTCTAGATGGTATTATGTTCGAAAGCCTGGTTACAAACCGAGTACAGAGATTCTGATACAGAATATATAGTAAATTGTTACCATTTGAAAACTGTAAGTTGTGACTAAATTGCATGTTTCAAAATTACTCCATTGTAGAAATTGTTAAAATTCTATACTTTATTAGCACATTCATATATATATCTAGCTAAACATATGGGTGAAATTCTGGAGCTGAACCTATTACAAGCGACATGCCAGGACATACTGACATCTATCCGATTGTGGCTAATGTGAACCAACTATCTTTCCATGGGGACATTTTGCGAATAATTAACCCCATAGTTGGGGATTATGATATTATTTGATATTAGAATCGTGCAATATTTCGTACAGTACTAGTACATAATAATAGATATTGAATTCTGTATGGCTAGATGTTCGAAAAGTGGTCACAAACATAGTACATTGATATCGGTATGTAAATTTTTAGCATCTGACAACTTTTGGTCATTACTAAGTTGTATATTATAAAATTATGTTATGGTGAAATTTAAAAAAATCAATATTTATTAGCTTATTCTTATATCTATCTGACATTTTTGGGACGAACCTGTTACAGACAGTAGGCTACCGAAAACCGTGGATCTGCCAAAACTTGTGCAAATTTTTGCCATGGAATTGTGTTCTATGAAATTACTTCATGGTAGACAGTTTTAAGCTTGATACTTTATTAGCGTATTCATATACCGATCTGGCCATATGTATGAATTTAGAACCGAATAATGCAGACAGTATGGTATTGAAAATTACTGATCTGTCAAAATTTAAGCCGATTTTTACTATGGAATTGCAGACTATGGCATTATTTCATTGTAGAATTTGATTTAATTATGATTATAGCTAGCAATGATATGATATCATATTGTTTACAGCTGAGAGGAAATTTTGGCTGAATTATACTTTTTAGTTAGATTGCTTTTTAAACAGATGGGTCACAGCGATTCCTAAAAGTAAAGATGTGGGTCGTATTATATACAGTCATAATCTTTCATAGTGTATGTAGTGCAAGTTAGGGTAAGTTTTAGTCTGGTCAAACGAAGAGACTGGTGTTGTTCGACCCACTGCCTAATAGTAATAATATATACCTGTAGCATTGCATGTGGTATAATATAGACTGATGTGATTCCACACATAATTGACTTGTAATAGAATACTATTGGTACAACATAGACCATGGTGGCTTTCCGCACATCTATTTGTAATGCAATATATACAAATATTAATATTTTGGGTACAGCACAGATCGGTGTGATTTCACACACAATCTATTATGTATGAATACTGTATTGTGTGGCTGTAGTAGCAGAAACATCCTACAGCTGCAATCAGTTCTTCTTCACTTTTACCCAATGTGTCTTGTCCTCAGCCGAAGTCCTTGACTTCCTCAAGTCAATTTTTGACTTGGGTGTACCAAATCCTGCTTTCTTGAGGTCACCTCGTAGCACGCTTAGCAGATTTATGAAGTGGCGTCATCTCCTGGCTTTGTATTTGCTGGCTCCAAGTAGGGCAAATTCGAAGGCTCTTTGTGCACGTGTCTCTTTTGACATCTTTAGCATATGGCCAAACGTGAACCATCTTTGCTGGGTGACTTTTACAGACAGCGGTGACGTATTCCACATCTTGCATAGTGCATCTGTGGAAATTATGCTGTCTGGCCATCGGTGCCCAGTGATGATGCATAGGTGTTTGCGGTGGCAGGCATCGAATTTATCTAGAGCTGCCTTCGGAGCTTTTAGATTAAATTGTGTACTACAAAATTACTTCATGGTATAAATCTTTTAAACTCAATTCTTCATTAACGTGTTTATATACATATGTAAACATATGGCTGTCATTCTGGGGTCGAAGCTATTACATGCAATATGCCAGGACATATCAACAGCTATCGGAATGTGGTGAATGTGATGAATGTGAACCCACTATCTTACAATCGTGGCATATGTCGATTATTTAATTACATACTATGAAACTACTTGGTGGTAGAATCGTGCAATATTCTGTACAACACTATAAAGAGTTCTATATGTAAATATGTTTGAAAGCAGAGTGAAAACAGATTATGCAGATATTGGTACTTAAAATAGTAAATTATTGACATCTGATAACTGTTGGATGCAACTAAATTACATATTGCGAGATTACTTTATGGTAGACTATTTTTAAACTCGACATTTTAAAAGTGCATTTATATACCTATCTAAACACATCAGTGGAATTCTGGGACAGAATCTATTGCAGACAGTAGCGTACTGAAAACCGTGGATCTGACAAATTACTTCGCTGTAGAATTTCTTTTGATTTGGCAATATTATGTGTCTGAAATACTCGGGCCGAATATATTACAGACAGTAGGGATCTGAAAAGCATGAATCAGATACAATTTTCACAAGTTTTCAGTATCGATTTGCATACTATGAAATTACTTCATCTAGAAATCTTTTTATATAGCTAGCATAATCAAACTCAAGTCTATGTGGAGGAAAGTCTGGGACCGAACATAACCTACAGACAATAGGGCAGTGAAGAATGTGAATTGGCTAAAGTTTCAGCTAATTTTCAGTATGAAATAGTGTACAACGAATTAGATTACTTCATGGAAAACATTTTTTAACTCAATACTTCATTAGCATATTCAAATACATATCTAACCATATGGGTGGAATTTTTGGACTGAACACATTGCAGGCATTACTACCTTAGCATATGCATACCGTTTCTGTTGATTTCTGTCTAAACCACCTGCTACTATGTTATTGACAGCCGTTTTGACTGGAAATTCAGAACATCAGTTATCTATCCATAGTGCTAAATAACTGCATGCATAGCTCTTTCCCAGTGAAGGATTACGGACAATAAATTACTTATGAAAGTCATACATACATTATTTTTAGCGAATTTTGTCTACTCTTGCATGGTCTACAATATTAGTATACATGTTTTACTTTGAAAATTTAACACACATATCGTGACTAGTAAAATGTGTCCACGATTTTAAAATCATTGCCCCGACGCTCTATAAGACATAACAATGGAAATGTATGGACTATCTCGAATGTTCAGCCTAGTGTTTTATGCTATAATACATAAGGGAAATGAAACAGAACCTGTACCTGGCATTGTCGTCATAATATATTAAACATTTACTGTCTAAATTTTGTAAAGATTGTTAAAATATTTAGACATTGAATGTCCATTTGCAGGCCAAGAGAAGGCTGTTTTTTGCAGATTGGCCACTGGAATCTGGAATGACTGTCTCGAGAGTCATTCCAGTGGTAAATTATCAAAAACTGTCCCCTCCTGGCATGCAACTTGACATTGCTCACAATCCCTTGCGCAAAATGACAGCGCCTATATGCAATGAACCTTTCTAGTTTCAGCTATGCCCCGCCCACCTCTAGCTAAGCTCCACCCACACTTCGCAGTGTTGGGATCGATCGATCCATGGATGCCATAACTATCAATTTCCTGAAATCTATACAGGTAACCCGTTGAATATTTTGAAACTAATTTAACTGGCTCAAATTAGTTTCAAAATATTCAACAGAATATGTATTAAATAGTAGACATGCAATTCTTACAACAACGCGTAGTCCATCTTCAATGGATCGTTCCAAGTTTATCAATCGATTATATAACGTCATATGACGTCATAACAAACTAAGTGACATGCATGCTGACATCATAACCATTACGTCATAAATGCTTGTATTTGGCCAGTCTTTAACTCTTAATAGTCCAACATGTTGTAAGAATTGTATGCTTTTGCTATTTAATAAACATGCTGTTTAATATTTAGAAACTAATTTGACTGGTTGCTGTTGCTGCCGTAAGCAGCAACAGCATCCACTCAACTTAGTTTCAAAACATTTATCAGCTTACCTACAATATTTGATCACTCTTGCTAAAATATGTGCTCACTTATTACCAGTGATTCGAACGCTTAGGCTACGTTTTACAGCTCATAAATAAGTTAATATACCCACAAAACAAAAACAGAAATTCTGCCTTGCTTTGCAAACATGTTATTTTATTCTTTAGATGTTGTATATCATCGATTCGGCGGTTTTACAGTACAGCTCATAGATGTATATAATTTACTATATTAACAAAGAAAAAGATAAATTATACCTTGTTTTGAAAACGTGTTAATTTATTTTTGAGGTCTTCTATACCAAACGGTGTCAGGTTTCGAGGAAACTGAGATATTGAAAAACTCGCTTTAACCATTATCTTGCTGGTTTCAAAGGCCTAGTTGTTTCACGGCCAGTACAAGAAAGATTTGTGTAGATTATGTTAGCAATAATGCTGAAAGTTGTCTACACGTGTGTAGGAACAGCTTACGGCAGCAGTTTCCAAAATGAATAGAAGTTATCATATATTTATATGTACAGAAATATGTGGAATTTCAGCAATGTATGAGTTAGGTTTTAACACATTTCTGTAATTCCTAACGTCTGTCCGTATTAACGTATTTCCCCAATTTCTATTTTTACCGTAATTTTGTAGTTCCGTATTTTGCATGCTATTTAAGCAGAATTTCTATTCCAATTACCAATAAAAGATTTACTTACTTTTGAAGGCTATATACACAGCTAATCGTCTGCGTCAGATGGCAGTCAGTCAGTCCGCCAGCCCCCATAGTGAGCGTATGCGAATGAGCGATCTAGCCAATATATATCCCAAATCTATGGTTACAATCTAAAACTAAAGACGCGCTAAATCTCTCTCTCTAGTTAGCGGTTGGAGACCACAATCCCTTGCGCAAAATGGCCACGCCTATGGGCAATTCTAGACACACGCACATATATGCGTGACCGCTCGAGCGGCCACGCAATAACGAATTACGTTCTTAGAAATAAGAGGCAAACCGAACTACGGTCTGGACTGCGATTCAAACTGAATTATGTTCTAGCATGTGGCGTCATCCGAATTACGATCTGGACCGTGATTCGAACTGAATTACGTTCTATCATGTAATCTCATCCGAATTACGGTCTGGATCGTGATTCAAACTGAATCACATTCTAGTATGTGATGTCATCCGAATTACGGTCTGGACCGTTATTCAAACTGAATTATGTTCTAGCATGTGATGTCATCCGAATTACGGTCTAGACTGTGATTCAAACTGAATCACATTCTAGTATGTGATGTCATCCGAATTACGATCTGGACCGTTATTCAAACTGAATTAGGTTCTAGCATGTGATGTCATCCGAATTACGGTCTTGACTGTAATTCAAAACTTAATTGTGTTCATGCATGTGATGTCATCCGAATTACGGTCTGGACCGTGATTCAAAACCGAATCATGTTTTTGCATGTGATGTCATCTGAATTACGGTCTGGACCGTTATTCAAACTGAATTAAGTTCTAAAATGCGATGTCATCCGAATTACGTTCTGGACTGTGATTCAAAACTGAATTATGTTCTTGCATGTGACGTCATCCCAATTACGGTCTGGACTGTGATTCAAAACTTAATTATGTTCTTTCATGTGAAGTCACCCGAATTACGATCTGGACCGTTATTCAAACTGAATTAAGTTCTAAAATGTGATGTCATCCGAATTACGATCTGGACTGTGATTCAAAACTGAATTATGCTCTTGCAGGTGACGTCATCCGAATTAACGTCTGGACTGTGATTCAAAACCGAATCATGTTCTTGTATGTGATGTCATCCGAATTACGATCTGGACCGTTATTCAAACTGAATTAAGTTCTAAAATATGATGTCATCCGAATTACGATCTGGACCGTTGTTCAAACTGAATTATGTTCTAACATGTGATGTTTTCCTAATTACGGTCTGGAACGTGATTCAAACTGAATTATGTTCTAACATGTGATGTCTTCCTAATTACGATCCGGACCGTGATTCAAACTGAATTATGTTCTAACATGTGATGTCTTCCTAATTACGATCTGGACCGTGATTCAAACTGAATTATGTTCTAACATGTGATGTCTTCCTAATTACGATCTGGACCGTTGTTCAAACTGAATTATGTTCTAACATGTGATGTCTTCCTAATTACGGTCTGGACCGTTATTCAAAACTTAATTATGTTCTTGCGTGTGACTTCATCCGAATTACAGTCTGGCCCGTGATTCAAAACTGACTTAGGTTCTAGCATGTGATGTCATCCGAATTACGGTCTTGACTGTAATTCAAAACTTAATTGTGTTCATGCATGTGATGTCATCCGAATTACGATCTGGACCGTTATTCAAACTGAATTGAGTTCTAAAATGCGATGTCATCCGAATTACGATCTGGACCGTGATTCAAACTGAATTATGTTCTTTCACGTGACGTCATCCGAATTACGGTCTGGACTGTAATTCAAAACTGAATTATGCTCTTGCATGTGACATCATCCGAATTACGGTCTGGACTATGATTCAAAACCAAATCATGTTCTTGCATGTGATGTCATCCGAATTACGGCCTGGACTATGATTCAAAACCAAATCATGTTCTTGCATGTGATGTCATCCGAATTACGGCCTGGACCGTGATTCAAACTGAATTATGTTCTTTCACGTGACGTCATCCGAATTACGGTCTGGACTGTAATTCAAAACTGAATTATGCTCTTGCATGTGACGTCATCCGAATTACGGTCTGGACTATGATTCAAAACCAAATCATGTTCTTGCATGTGATGTCATCCGAATTACGGCCTGGACTGTGAATCAAAACTGGTGTTGGTGGTGCTGGTGGTGACGGCGGCGGCGGTGGTGGTTGTGGCGGTGGCGGTGGCGGTGGTGGTGGTGGTGAGGAGGAGGACGAGGAGGAGGATGAGGAGGAGGAAGATGAGGAGGAGGAGGAGGATGAGGAGGAGGAGGAGGAGGAGGAGGAGGAGGAAGAGGAGGAGGAGGAGGAAGAGGACGAGTAAGAGGACGAACACGAGGAGGACGAGGAGGTGGTGTGTGTGCGTGTGTGCGTGCGTGCGTGCGTGCGTGCGTGCGTGCGTGCGGACGGGCGGGCGGGCGGGCGGGCGGGCGGGCGGGCCGGCGGGCGGGCGGGCGGGCGGGCGGGCGGGCGGGCGTGTTGTTGGAAGAATGCATGGACAAGGGCGGAAAATTAAACGATCTTCCATAACTTATTTTCTTCTTTGAGTATATTAACAAAACTTCATCCATTATTAAATTCTTTGGTTAGTCCGCCCTTCCATTAGTAACACATAACGTACTATAACAGTATCCCTACATCTCTCATGCGCTCGTACGTGAGCGCGTGCATGCGCGTGTATGTGCCTGCGTACGCGCGTAAGAATGCGTGCGTACGTGCGCATGAACACGCGCGATTTCTATGCACTGCGTTGCATACTCTGTCACAGTAATAGGCCTAGTCCGGCTAAGTTGAACCACTTTATCGACTAGTACATTTCTATTGTTGGACTATTGGATTCTCGGACTCCTGGGTTTTGTAAATTCGCTGCCATGTCGGACTGTTGGGCTGTCGGACTACTGGGAAAAGATGGCTTCATTTATCTAGATCGTCCGTGTGATAAAACTTCCAGAGGTACTAACTGTCTTGCTGCTACAAGCCACCAGACACCAATTTCAATGCGGAAAAACTCTTGACTGACTTGCTGGATGTTTTGAAGACAATTTGACTGAAAGTTGTTAATGGTTTAGCCATCAACAGCTTTCGGTCAGGTTGTTTCCTGGATATTTAGCTGGTCCAGAGATACAACCCTTGGAATATGTCGTCTGCAAAAACTCAGCAGTCAGACAGCTAATATAGATAGGAAATTGAAACAATATGTAATTATGTAGGCCTATGTATTTCTTATATCATTTGAACCTGAAAAACATCCGCGAAGAAAAACAGCCACAGAACCTTAGAATGGAAGAAGTTCTATGCCGAGTATTTTGGTACTAATTTGCCTGGTGTACCAACATCTTTCGGTCAAATTATTATTAAAATGAGAGGCATCTTACCTGTGTAGTTTGTGTTCAAATAATAATACTGGGATTTCAGTGTTGTAATATATATACTCCCCTACTACACTGCAAATAAAAAGTGAGTATGTGTACGCGTGCGTCCATGCGCGTGCGTGTATCTATGCGCGTGGCTGGGTAGGCGCGTACGTATGCGCTTACACGTGTGAGTGTGAGGGTACATGCTTTAGTGAGTTTGACAGGCCAGTAACCAGACAACCCAGTAGTCCGACAACCCAGTAGTCAGACAGCACAGTAGTCCAACAACCCAGTAATCTGCCAGCCCAGTAGTCCGACAACCCAGTAGTCCGACAGGGCAACGAATTTACAAAACCCAGTAGTCCGACAACCCAATAGTCCGACAATAATGTAATAGTCGATAAAGTGGTTCAACTCAGCCAGACTATTACTATATAACAGGGTATGCAACGCAGCGTAGGCATATAGGAATCGCTGTGCGTATGTGCGCGAACATGCATGTTCATGCTCACACACGCGCAAGTGTATATGTACGCACGCACGCACGCACGCACGCACGCACGCACGCACTCGCGCACGCATACAAGCACACTCACGAACGCACGTACACGATACATGTAGGGATAATTTTATAGTACGGTTTGCAATAGTAGACTATGGTATAGTTATGTTATGTTAAAGGATGTGCGGACTGACTAAAGAAATAATAACTTTCTTCCAAATCTCATAATCAACATTAGTCATACGTAGATGAAGCTGATGGCCACCGAAAGAATTGCCAGTCAAAATTCCTGTTTGATATGTTAAAGACAAACGACGGATGGACGACGGACGTAAGATAGATGGACGGACGGTCTCCATGTCATAATCTTTCAGGTCAACTGAGCTAATAATATATGCTCCCAGAAATGCGAAGAACACACACGTAGAGAAATGTTTAAAGTGTAAGTAAAACGCTAAGCCAACTTACTGCGTTAGTGTATGGAAATAACTCAGTTTATGCCAACGTAATGCTATGGTTATATAATATTTTTATAGACTATTACTATTTATATAAAATTTCATATTAAGTGCAAATTTTCGTACCTTCCGAAAACGAAACTCGAACACCCGAAGACTAGGCTTATGACGAAATATCAGAGATCTGCGCACGACGGAAAATTGACTCGCTAACATTCTGACAGCTCGCTTGCGTGTTGGTGATCATCTGATGCGCCAAGATTACGGCTCAAATTGGTGAGAACCCAGCACATACATTATTATATTACCGTTTAAATATAAATACAAATATCTCATGTGTGGTTTAGCGTATTAATACAGCAAACCAGTTTCAATGGAAATGAAATGTATTTCCGTGATTCTGATAGCTGTTGCACGTCTATTTCATGAACGTCAAAAGCTAGTTGTAATGGCTACAAAACAAGTTTTCACTATTCCTATGCACCGATACACTTTTATATCATAACCCCTCTTATGTCAACAGTGCCTCAAAATGATACTTAACCCTTTCACTGACAAATGCCTGAAAAAGTATAGGGCCCATCTTTTAAAGTATTTAACATATTATGTTAAATAGTTTGCAATTAATTTGACTGGAAGCCAAATATATGTTGCTGCAACAGGGTCTAGTCAAATTAATTTCAAAATATTTAACACTTCCTGTATGGTTGCCTTGGGAATGAGATATGAGAAATTCATTGATGAAAGGATTAAATTAATTAACCCATTAATGGTCAAGATTTTCCAAGAAAATTTGAATTTTTGCTCAGTGATTCAGAAAGTTCCGGATTCTGCAATGATCTTGCAAAAATGTACATTTGTAGGTCAAGAGAAGACCATTTCTGAAAGTTTACCACTGCAATGGCAGGCTCACCTGCAAATGGACATTCACCAAGCAAAGCTTTCAATTTTCCTGACCAATCAATATGGTTTTTCAGCCAATTTGACGAGAGGCCATCTGGGATTTTGGCCGATTTTTAGAAACCTCCTTAAAAATCTCCGAAACCACTTGGGGGATTTATTCAAAACTTATGAAATAGCATCTAGTATTAAAATTTAAATTTCATGGCAGTCATACGAGAGCTGTTGAACATTTTAAACAAAGTTTTGACAGAAAGTAGGTGCTGTATTGAGAAATAGCCTTTTGCAGCCCATTAGATTAGTTTTGAAAATTTATCACTGGAATGACTGACTAGATTATCGAGCCAGACATGCCAGTGGTTCATTTTTTTAATAGTCTTCTCTTGGCCCGCAAATTGGCATCTAATAAGCACTATTCTTGACCAAATTTAGTTATTAAGATTTAATAGGTAAGATTGGTCTGAAGAGCAGCTCAAATCTTGTTTGGTAACTTCATTTGCTGACCAAGATTAATTTTTTAAAGTTTACCACCGGAATCACTGACTTGATCTTATCATGCCACTCATTCCAATGTTAAATCTTCAAAAAATGGTCTCTTGGTCTGTAAACCAACAGTCACAAGATAGATCTAGAGGCCTGCTTTTTCCAGCTTGACCACCAAAGGGTTAAAGTGTGTGTGTGCGTGCGTGCGTGCGTGCGTGCGTGCGTGCGTGCGTGCGTGCGTGCGTGCGTGCGTGCGTGCGTGCGTGCGTGCGTGCGTGCGTGCGTGCGTGGGGAGGGAGGGAGGGAGGGACCGGAGAGTTTGTGTACTATATACTTTATTATATATGATACATTCCTGAATCTGTTGTCTTTTTATTCAATTTTACAGTGTGTCTGGCATTCTTCACGGAACTATATATATGGTACTATACTTCAATATGCTTACTTCCACATCGCCAATAACAAATGATTAAGGACTGACAGCTCAGAAGAAGTGGACAATATATTTAAATAATTTAATCAAAACAATGTTCTTTCTTCTAGGATTTCTAAATGATGTTTGTTGGTGTTTGATGTTATTGTATGTGTTCATTTGTAATAAGTATTATCACATTCACATGACTATAAATAAGTCACAATCCATGCATTTCTATATCCCATACTTTTTAGCTGCGACTCTCAAAAACTACTGATCCGATTTGGCTCAAATTTTAACATGAAGAAACTTGCCGTCAAAGAGGATTTCCCGTATTGTCCATGATCCCTATAAAAGAACCTGGATTCCGATAGGATCAAATTCTGAATCTGTGGATATCTCGATCGGAAACTACTGGTCTGATTTGGCTACAACTTTAACACATGAAAGGGTGTGACCATACATTATGATTCCACAACCTGATGTGTAATCCGAAAACATCCAGAAATTTTTTAAAATGTGAAACAATCTGGACTCGCGATTAGTATAAGTCTGCCTGTCTCTGTCTGTCAATTTTTTTACATTCCTGACAAAGATGTCAAAGTCGCAACTATAGCTCGTCCTCTTTGTTTTTAAACAAGAGGCCCAAGGGGCCTGTATCGCTCACCTGGACTTATTGGCCACTGACATATCCGAACAAAATGAGATGACCACTGGAACTAGATGATATTTCATGAGTTTTGAATCAATCCCCAAGCGGTTTCGGAGATTTTTAAAGACATTTTAAACTAGAGCCGACCTACAGAGAATACTTCTAAGCAAATTTGGTTGAAATCTATCAAGAAACCAAGAAGATGTGTTTTGACAGTTTTCGGTCAATTTTGCACAAAATCTAAGTTTTTTACACAAAAAATTAAAATATCAAAAATTTGAATAGAGGTTCTAGAGCCTATGTCGGTATGACCCTTCTAGCCAAATTTGGTTGAAATCTGTTAAGAAACTAAGGAGGAGATGCGTTTTGACACCTTTCGGTAAATTTAAAACAAAATCTACGTTTGTTACCCCAAAATTTTTAATATAAAAAATCTGAAGAGAATTTCTAGAGCCTACCGTCATATAATCGTTCTAGCCAGATTTGGTTGAAATCTGCCAAGCAACTAAGGATGAGTAGCGTTTTAAAGCAATTTGACAATTTCCAGCAAATTTTTAATAGAATCCAAGTTTTTTACACAAATAAATTGAAACATAAAATATCTGAATAGAATTTCTAGAGCCTACCTCTGTATGATTGGTCTAGTCAGATTTGATTGAAATCTGCAAAGAAACTAAGGAGGAGATGCATTTTGACACTTTCCGGTAAATTTGCAACAAAATCTAAGTTTTTTACCCAAAAAATTGAAATATCAAAAATTTGAATTGATATTCTAGAGCCTATGTTGGTACGACCCTTCTAGCCAATTTTGGTTGAAATCTGTCCAGAAACTAAGGAGGAGATGCATTTTGACACTTCGGTAAATTTTAAACAAAATCTAAGTTTTTTACCCCGAAATTTGAAATATCAAAAACCTGAATAGGTGTTCTAGAGCCTACCTCCATAGGATCATTCTAGCCAATTTGGTTGAAATCCGGCAAGCCGTTAAGGAGGAGATACATTTTAAAGCAAAAGTTAATGGACAGACAGATGGACAGACGGACAGACAGACGGACGGTCGGCATGGCATAAGCTCACTCGGCCATTCTGGCCAGGTGAGGTAACTATAGGATGGGATATTGCATCCATCAGTCAGTCTGTCTGTCCATCCATCCGGCTATCTCATCTGAAACCTATTGGTGGAATTCAATCAAATTTGTTATGTGAGTTACCCATAATATTGAGATGACGTTTACATTAGGCTCCAATCACATGGTGGGGCTGGGTGGAGGGGGGGGGGGGGTGCAGAAGGTCAAATATGGCGGAATTCAACCAAATTTGGTATATTAAATACCCATTTGATTGCGGGTTACAAGACAATGTTTACATTAGGAACTAAAATGTGCAGTCGATGGCATGCCCTCGCAAATCCCCACGCGTTCACCACTTCGAGCTTTACGCTCACTTTGACCCAAAACACAATAAATTCCTTGAAATGTAGTTTCAATGGGTAATGGGTTTCGAAATGAAATGCGACATGACCACCTTTGGATAAATTTGATTTTTGACCCACAATCCCCACCCCTGAGCCCCACCCCTGGGGATCATAACAAAATTTCAAAAGTGTCATGCGCATCCGTGTCCATATGTGTAATCATCCCCAAAGTTTTAAGTTTCTATCTGAAATGGTCTAGGAGGAGTTGCATTACAATCGATAATTACTGGCCAATTTTGACGTTTTGACCCCCTGGGCCCAGCACCGGGGGTATGGGTGGGGAGTCAGAACAAAACTTCAAAAGTGCCATGCACATCCTTGTCCATAGGTATAATCATCCCTAAGGTTTCAAGTTGCTATCTTAAACGGTCTAGAAGGCGATGCGTTACAATTGATAAGTGCACAGACGGCCGACAGACACGCACGCACGCACGCACGCACGCACGCATGCACGCGCACAGGTCGCATCACATAATCCCCCACGAACTTTTGACACACCCCACAACCCACACCTCGGCGGTGGAGCCAAATGTAAATGTCGTTTTGCACTCCACAATCATATGGGTAGTTCACATACCAATTGTGGTTGAATTTCGTCGAATAGTGTCAGAGGGGTTGCATTACAATCAATTTCATGACATTTTGACACACGCACGCACGCACGCACGCACGCACGCACGCACGCACGCACGCACGCACGCACGCACGCACGCACGCACACACACACGTTACTTAATTTGGTTGGATTCTGTCCAACAGTGTCAGAGGAGTTGCATTAAAATCAATTTTATGATCTTTTGATCCCCATCCCCCAGCCCGGGAGTGGAACCCCCACCCCTGGGGTGGAACCAAATGTAAAGGTGCTCATCCACTGCACATTGATATGGGTAACTCACATACCAAATTTTGTTGAATTCCGTCCAATGGTTTCGGACTAGATGCGTTACAATCAATTTCCGCCGGTTAAAATTTGACCTTTTAACACCTCTACCATCCCCTGGAGGCGGAGCCAAATCTAAATGGCCTCATGCACTCCGCAATCATAGGAGTAACTCGGATATCAAATTTGGTTGTGTGATTTCAGAGGAGTTGCTTTACAATCAATTTCATGAACTTTTGACCCCATCCCTCCCCCCCCCCCACCACCTGGAGGCGGGGCCAAATGTAAATGTGCTCTTCCACTCCACATTGATATTGGTAACTGACATACAAAATTTGGTTGAAATCCGTCCAACATTGTCAGAGGAGTTTTTACTTTTTAAACCCCACCCTTCACCCACCCGTGGGGGCGGGGCCAAATGTAGATGTGCTCATGTACTCCACATTGATATATATAATTTGGTATATATTTAGCTCTTTGTTGAGTGAGGTTACTACAATGAAATAGGAAATGAATTTCATCTTCAATTTCGCCGCAGTCTGTGCACAGTCTTTCTTCCCTGTCAATGCCTAACCAGCGCTGAGATTCTATGGCCAATCTGTGATTCAGTGTTCTGAAATGACACATAATCCTCGATTTCCTTGATGGCAGAATCGTCAAATACCTCACAATATAAAACTCTCTTTTATTTGAGAGTAAAATGTAAGGCGAGTGGATGTGAGTAATTCATTTTTTCATCTGTTAATGAACTGATTTTGCAGTGTTTGCCGAATGTTCTTGACCATTTCTTTTGTGTGTTTAGTTTCTGCATTTAGAGCTTGTTCATTTCCGGTGGAAGTTAGTATGCTTTTTATACATTCTATCCATTTGAATTTAGTCTGATTTTGATTGGCATAATCAAGGCATGTGTAATATAGGATAGACGAGGTCTTGCTATACCCGGCGTTGACTATATTAGCCCAGAATCTGGTCATATTGTACTTTATTGTTATTTGTAATGGATATTTACCCAATTCCCCGTGAATAACTGCAGTCGGTGTGCTATTTTTTAGGTTAATTAAGATCTTGAAAATTTTATTTTAGCATGTTTCGATAATATCCTTCTTTTCAAAACCCCATACTTCAGAAGCGTATAATAAGATTGGAGAGATCATTGTATCGAAAAGCGTGCTTTGGAGATCAACTGGTATTTGGAGTTCTTTGATTCGTTTTACTAGGGCGTACATAGCTTTATTTCCTTGATTAAGATTTCTTTTCATACATGGGGTGAAATTGCCATTATATTTATAAACTGCTCCTAGGAAAAGGTATTCATCCACAGTTTCTACATGCTGTTCGCCAATTGTGAAATCAGGCTGTGTTTTAAGCTTCCGTTTAGAGAAGATGATTATCTTTGTTTTTGATACGTTCACTTTAAGTTTCCAGGAAAGGCAATGGTTATGAAAGCTATCTAAACATAGTTGTAATGCTGGCAGTGAGTCAGCTAGAATGGCTGTATCATCCGCGGTGAGTCAGCTAGAATGGCTGTATCATCCGCGGTGAGTCAGCTAGAATGGCTGTATCATCCGCGGTGAGTCAGCTAGAATGGCTGTATCATCCGCGGTGAGTCAGCTAGAATGGCTGTATCATCCGCGGTGAGTCAGCTAGAATGGCTGTATCATCCGCGGTGAGTCAGCTAGAATGGCTGTATCATCCGCGGTGAGTCAGCTAGAATGGCTGTATCATCCGCGGTGAGTCAGCTAGAATGGCTGTATCATCCGCAGTGAGTCAGCTAGAATGGCTGTATCATCCGCGTATAAAAACACTGTCAGATATAAAAACAAGTTACGGTGTTCATTTACAAAATTACTGATAGATGCAAGTCCGGGTATTCTATCATTCTGTAGGTGGGATTCCAAGTCATTAATTAAAAAAATATGGCGAATAGAAATGATAATAAGTTCTCTCCCTGTCTTACTCCTATTTTACAGGAGAAATAACCAGATGTTATGTGGTTGTGTGTGATTGAGGATTTTATTGCTTGGTACATATTAAAAATTAATTTAAAACCCTTCCCAGATAGCTCATATTTCAAGAGTTTCTTCCATAGACCTACCCGCCAGACTGTGTCGAATGTTTGTTTAAAATCAATGAAGCAGCAATACAACTTTTTCTTTTGTCCATAAAGTAGTCCATCAAGTAGTTCATTTATTAAATGCAATGATAAGATGTTGTCTAACGTGGATTGACCTTTTCTGAATCCGCATTGTGCCTCCGTTAAGATTTCATATTTCTCAGCATATACCTTTAGTCGTGTATTTATGATTGCAGTAAACGGCTTACCTAGGCAACTGAGCAGCGTTATGGGTCTATAATTCAAAGGATCAGCTGGGTCGCCTTTGTTTTTATAAATTGGAAGTATGTTGCCTATCAACCACTCTTCTGGTATATTGCCACTGTTAAGAATTCTATTAAATAACTCCTTGTATATAGTTAACATTGTGGTAGTTGTAGCTTTTATAATATTCATTTAAAATACCGTCTACGCCTGTCGCTTTCCCATTTGTTAATTTGTGTATGGCTTTTTTGATTTCTTCTTCATCTATTGGTATCTCTAGCTCTCGACACTCCGGTATCTCTACATCTTCATTCTCTTCGATCTCATCCTGAATATTATCTTCGTTTATTGTTTTTAAAGTGGTCAAATAAATGAGTAATATCTATATTGTTAGTTGCTGATGTATCTTTATTTTTCCCTGTTATTTTCTTCCAGAATGCTTTGGTGTCTGTTTTTTGTAGTGTGCGTAGTTTGGTGTGCGTCTTTTTAAGTTAATGCGTGTTTCCTGATGACAAACTTGTAAGTTTTACTTGCTGTCTATAATTTGTGTTGGTTGTTCTCTGTTTTTATTAAGTTGTGGTCTTCTTTGCTCTATGGTAAGTTTTACGTTTTTCGGCGCAATCATTCCCAAACCAAGGTTTATTGTCTTTCCTAGTTTTTCCTTTGAATGGCTGTCTATGACCGAATGTTCTTTCTGCGCTGTCAGAAAACAATCTACTAATCAGATGCGCTATATTGTTTATACTTTGACTCGAGACATGGTTCTCTAAACTGCCTAACATGTCCTTGATATTATATATTATATTAGTATCTAAATTTTGCTCAAATACATTTGCTTTATTCTCTATCAATCTGATATCCGTTGTTGTTGTTGTTGTTGTTGTTGTTGTTGCTGTTGTTGTTGTTGTTGTTGTTGTTGTTGCTGTTGTTGGTGTTGTTGTTGTTGGTGTTGTTGGTGTTGTTGTTGTTGTTGTTGTTGATGGTGGTGGTGGTGGGTTTTATTACGAGGCTAGCTCCAGGGCGCAATGTAGTCTGACAATAGCATGTCGTACTCCATTATTTCGAAGTCCTTTACTTTTTCAAATAGTTTTGCGTCCCCTAGTACATTATCTAATACGCTATTGTGGATGCATGTTATTTTACCTTTAAACGTGTCTCTGCCTATTCTCCCATTTAAAATAAACATATTTACATTTTTACATAATTGCAATAGTTTCCTGCCACTGGTGTTTATACGCCCAGTGCAATGGCTTTCTCTCTTTACAGGTATGTGTAGGTTCATTAATGCCTGTATATTACGGTTTGGTGTGTTATCGGGTCCAAAGTTATCAATTGTGAATTTGTCAAATACTTCATAGTCGGGTTCTGTGCGTGTTTTTGCATTTAGATCGCCTATTATACATATTATATTAAAGGTTTTGCGAAGGGTGATGATGTCATTTTCAATTTTATCAAGAATAATATTTGAGTAATATTTTGACGATTCTCGAGGGATATAAGCAACTCAGAGGATAATGTTCTCATCACAATGTACCACCTGCTTGTCCAAATCTGTCCACATAATGCAGTCATTATGACTATCAAGCATTACCCGTTTGATATATTTATGCCTTTCCTTATTAGCATTCCCACCTGTAGCGCGGATCTACCAGGCGGGTACCGGCCGTCCCAGCAAGGCTGGGTACGGACCGGCCATGCCGGATTCGTTCGGAAACGCAACCCCCCCCCCCTTGGTAGAGCAATAAGTGTATGTAAGCCCTATACGAGAGGTATAAGTCCGTTAAGATGTGTAGTGCGCATGCACGCGTGTCGAGATTGGAAGCGAGTGCATGCCTATAGTGTACCAAATAGGTACTTGTAAATGTTTATAATTTATCCGCTCCCGTTGTTCTTGGTACCGATGATGACCAGAATTAAACTAGCTTTCTAGAACTGTAAACCATTTTAAAATCGGCCCAGAAATGGCCGAGTTATCGTCGAAACTCCCAGCTAAATTATACTTGTAATATTGCTATACTGTCGTAGGCTCGTGTATATATTTAACTAAACACAGAGTGGTTTGTACACGTGGTCGATACGTCACTGGCATACCAGCACGCTGATTGGCTGGCGCTCAGGCGCTGATTGGTTGAGGCGCCCAGCTTTGACGTCACAGCGAGTATAAAAGGGGTGAAAAATCGAGAATCAAGAGCATCGTCGGCGTGGAGACCGACTCGTCTGGAGAACCAGCCATAAGTGTGGGACTTGACAAGTGAACCGGAACACCGACGGAGGATACAGAACATCACCGCAGTTCCTAGTGGCTTTAAGCTCACCCACACCGGAAAGCAGTTCTCGGACTTTCCGCATTACACAATTTGGATGCTCTCAGACGGTCATCCGGGAGCAAAATAATTAATTAAAGTCATGGTTCCCGCATCCAAATTTCTCTAAGGGGAACATTTGTGGAAAGTGGACATTAATTTCCGCACTGCATGTCGTGTGTGTTTAATTAACTTTTGGCCACAATCTGGTGGAACTTTGCTATGTGTGCCACAAGAGCTATGCGACGCATCTCGCACCTGTTGCCAATTTATGTAACTGCTTACAGTTTATAAGCCTTCATTACTCACGGCAAAACTTCAACTTTACTACTTCCGTCGCCGGACGGAGAACTTTCTCACTTCCGTATAAATTAAGATTTTGCTATGGTGACTATCTAATAGACATTACTTCACTGCTCTGTTTCACTGTCCTGAGTTTGTGCCGCACCTACCTTAGAGTCCTGCCTACGGAAATTAGCTGCGGAGATCTGCAAGTGGAAACTCGTCCAGCCTCAGAGAACGTGTCAACTCATGCTACGAATATGTTAGCGCCTCAATTTCAGTAACACATAGTGCTCAGCCTGTTTCGTATGGATGGCTGTTGGGTATTCAAGTAGCTATACATTGTATATTTAATTATTATTCATTTCCGTATAATGTGCTGATGACTAATAGGTACCGTCCCGGTCCTAAGACCGCAATTTATAACTTCTTTATTACTGTTCATATTACCGTGCTTTAACTAACCGCACCGTTTAGGTCTATCAACCTGATACTAATATGAATTTGATAGTTTATTTACCGGCCCGCAGTGCATATCTGGGCACATTGGAACGTAATCCTAATGACAGGTTAAAAGTTAGATCCGTAGGACTCGGTGACGGCGAGACGCGCATCTCCATCCAACTCGTTGCAATGTCTGGGAAGGAGCTTGGAATCCGCCATGCCCTCATGGGAAGGATGCTCACAATGGATATTCGCCTCTCTAACACCATCCTAGCGATATGTCAGTCATCAAACTTGCTTGTGTAAAATGCAGCCATTGTTCGGTGATGTTTTATATGGTTGCGGAGCAAGGTAGCCGGATTTTCATCAAGTTCGGATGCGTTGCAATGTAACATGTACGCATGCTGTCCGTGGAGGTAGATGCTTTTCATGGCCACCCATGGGAAGCGGGGCGTCTGTGCCCATTGGACAGCCATATCTAATGATAGGTAGGAATCACTGCCACTTGTGGCCAAAACTAGTTTTCGTTTCTAACACCTAAATGGTAGGTTAGACTTAGCAGAAGGCCTCCACAAATAAAAGCAGCATCTACCAATGCAGTATCTTGGAACTACATAAGACAGTGACTTGCGAATCCTTCGGGAGTCGCTCATTCCGTCTTCACGTAAACCAGTACGCATCACCTTAATTATGGCTTCATTAGGATTGTTTTTCTGCACTTAGCATTTTCTGTTGAACAAAAGAGTGGCACTTTTTGCCAATTCTTTTCCTCCGCTTTGGTGTTGAAGGCATTTTCCTGTGACAGAGGCCTGTGCGAGGGACTTGCCTCTCGCAACAGCGAGAATCCCTGGGCAGAGGCCCACGTGAGGCACCTATCTCTCGCACCATCATGGAAGCATTCGGTGATGGAGGCCCGCGCGAGACACTCTCCTCTCGCAGCATCAAAAAAGCATCCGCTTTTGTTTCTACGAGAATTCTTAATACTTACCAGATGTACTATTATGATAATGTCTATTATCTAGTCTAGCTCAAAATAAACAATTAAAACTCAGCACTCTCCTGGTCCTGCCCATACTGTGTCCGGGAATACCATAGCCGCAGGTACCGAGTCAATTCCCAATCACTGTCAGATTCGTCTTATATTTGCCTTGGCAAACTGCGAAAGCAGCTCAGCC
This sequence comes from Chaetoderma sp. LZ-2023a, assembly GCA_034401795.1. NCBI lineage: Eukaryota > Metazoa > Mollusca > Caudofoveata > Chaetodermatida > Chaetodermatidae > Chaetoderma > Chaetoderma sp. LZ-2023a. The sequence continues at coordinate 5,422,929 of CM067375.1, read as the reverse complement.
TCACCTCAGCGGGGTGGCTGAGGCAGGGCCATAGTACATCTGGTAAGTATTAAGAATTCTCGTAGAAACAAAAGCGGATGCTTTTTTTATTCTACTTCGAATAATACTTACCAGATGTACTATTATGATAAACTCCGGATTTCGACAGCCAGGAAATGCCGGTGGGAGGAGGTGAGGCTCGAACCAGCACTCATCAACCATCCAACAGAGAAGGCTGTGAAGAGACTAGAACCCTGGCATACGCTTGGGTTCTGCCATCTGACTCATAGAGTGCTAAACTTCCATGGTCTAGACCGCGCTCCCCCCCCCCCTTTTGTCCGCACAAAACCAGAGGGCTGTCCATGGGGATGCAACACCCACCAGACCCGTGTCAGCCCCAAGTCTCAGCTAGGGTATTCCAGTAGAGTGCAAAGAAGCTACTACAACTTCTAACTTTGAAAAAACATCAGTATATCGACTAGATTTTCAAATTGGAATGAGTCTAATGTCTGATTGAGAGGATAAGAATACTCTTGTACCAGACTATTTACCTAAGCAGTCTGGTATTTCGACTGTAAGTAAACATATTTATAGTCACTTAATTAATGTAAATACTCACCATTTTGAGTGCTTGATCTGTTCTTGATCATCACAGGAGCTCGGCCCAATCCACGGTCGTACTCAGTCATGTGCATAGCGCTTGTTCAGTGTAGGTGGAAGACTTGTGATGTGTGCGAAGTAGTGGTCGGAAGTGGCTTAGTTTAGATTCAACAGATTGGCGACGGCTACCGGATTAAGTGTGCTGGAAATGTCGCGAAGGTAGAAATCAGTGAATGATGACTCGGCATGCCATTGTGCTACAGACATCACCTCCTCTAATGAGACACACTTATAAAGGGCCGATGATGCTGCTAGTGCTCGGACCTGATGGGCATTCGCACGATCAATCTGCTTTCCTGTAGCGATTTTGTGCACCATCTGAATAGCGTCAACTATCCAACGAGAAATAGTATCTTTCGAGGCACGTAAATGGGGAGCTTTGAGACATAACCACAGAGATTTCGGGTCATCTCTCCACTCATCAGTATGTTTCTTATACATTTTCGGACATCTGACAGGACACCAAGCAGAAGAGTTTGGGTCATGTCTAGTTAAACTTGGCAAATTGATCGGCTGTCCTGGATATTTAAGTGACTGATTCTTTGCCAGGAAACAAAGACGTGGAAGAAGTCTTAAACCGTCACCCGTGACGACAAAACGGTCTTGTTCGGCAGAAAGCGCATGAATTTTGCTTCTCCTTCTCGTCGACGCTGCTGCAACCAAAAAAACTGATTTAATAGTTAACAGTTTAGTATCAATAGATCTAATTGGTTCAAAGGGAGCATGCCCTAAAACCTGTAGAACAAGAGATAGATTCCATGATGGGATAGGAATTGGCTGTCTAGGTCGCAGATTGCTCATTCCTTTGATAACTTCATTCAAGGTGTCATTCTCCACTCCTTCAATGGCCAGACTGGGAATGACTGAAGCTAATGCAGACTTATATGCTGCTAGGGTAGAAGGTACAAGTTTGTCAACTTCGTATAAATGACAGATAAAATCTGCTACGTGTTGAACGGATGCAGAAAAGGGATTAATATCTCTTCTCTCACACCACTGTGCAAATTTGTTGATTCTATAATTATATGTCTTTGTGGTTGAAACTCTTCTGGCTGAAGCAACAAACTTCGCTGCTTGCTCAGAAAAGCCACCCTCAATTGCACGCTGCTTGATAATATCCATGCAGTCAATTTGAACATTTCTGGTCTGTCGTGAAGGTACAGACCCTTGTTCTGAGAGATTAGATCGCTTCTGTCTGGCAGAGGGATTGGATTGCAAACCAGAAGGTCCAGCAGATCCGTAAACCATGATCGGCCTGGCCAATATGGGGCAATCAGCAGTACTTGGCACATCCCTTCTCTTATCTTTGCCAGAACCTTCAGGGTGAGAATTGTTGGAGGGTACGCATACGCGTACATTCCTTCCCAACTTATCGCCAGTGCATCTACTGCTAGGGCTAGCGGGTCCGGGATCGGTGACATGTAAGTGACCATCTTTGCATTTTGATTCATCGCAAACAGGTCGATATTTGGCTTGCCCCATTGTCTGAATAGAACTTCCACTACCGATTGGTTGAGCTGCCATTCCATCGGACGACAAATCGTCCTTCGACTGAGCGCATCCGCTAGGACGTTCAATCTTCCTGGAATGTGTGCTGCCCGAAGAATAATATTCCTCTCTTGGCACCACAGCAGAAGATTCCAAACCATCATGCACAACTCTGGTGATCTCGTCCCGCCCTGGCGGTTCAAATAAGACACCACTGTTGAGTTGTCTGTCCTTATTAGGACAACTTTGTCTTGAATTAGACTCTCGAACTTTCGAAGTGCAAATACCACTGCTAATAGTTCGAGCACATTGATATGTTTCTGCGCATTGGTCCGATCCCATTCCCCTGACACTGACTGATTGTCCAATACTGCTCCCCAACCCGTCAACGATGCATCCGTGAAGATGGACATCTGAGGTTGAGGAGGTTGTAGAGGAACACCTCGCAGGAGATTATGTTCGGATAACCACCACTGAACGTGGAATATCAATGGTTCTTTGACTGGTATCCTCAGAGATAACGGATCTGTTCTCTGAGACCAGAATGACATTAAATACATCTGAATCTGCCTGCGCCTGAGTGCCGCATATGGAACCACCTTCTCCAGGGACACTAGTAAACCCAGTATCCTGAGAAATTGGCGCGCCGTCAGATAGGCTCCTAGAGAAACCGACTCCAAAACTGCAATCAGGCTTTTGACTCTGCTCTCCGCCGGAAAAGCTACGCCGTCCCTGAGATTGAAAAATATCCCCAGATAAACAAATTCCTGGGATGGAGTCAGTTCTGATTTCTCTAGATTCACAATCTAACCTAGATCCTTTAATAAGGCTAGGACTACCTGCAGATTGCTGCGCAGAGTGACTGGATTCCCTGCCTTCACCAGCCAGTCGTCTATGTAAGTGTGAACAGCTATGTTTCTCCTGCGAAGTAAAGAAGTCATGGCGAGAACCACCTTGGTGAAGACCCTCGGAGCTGTGGTCAGGCCGAATGGCAGCGCATTAAATTCCCAAACATTGTCTTGGAATGCAAAACGAAGGTACTTCTAAAAAGGAATTGACATTGGAATATGAAAATATGCATCCTTCAGATCTATCGATACTGTCCACATGCCTTTCCTCAGCCCTGTCATTACTGCTGCTACAGTCTCCATCTGAAATTTGGGAGAAAGAATAAATTTGTTCAACGGTTTGAGATTGAGAATTGGTCTCCATCCTCCGGTATGCTTTGGAACGAGGAACATGATTGAATAGAAGCCCAGTGAAGACTGATTGCGGACTAGATGAATCGCCTTCTTCTGACGAAGAGATTCTATTTCTGAGCGAATGGATGCTAGACGATCTGATTCCCTTGGAAAAGAAGTCCATATTGGAGTCGAGGTTAACGGAACTAATGATTGATGGATGAGCCAGTCCGGATCGTAGCCGTTGCTTATCCACTGACAAACTAAACAGTCGCGCACGACCTGTTCCCATTGGCTTAGGAACAGCTTAAGTCTGCCTCCGACGGAAGGAATCTGCACACAGCTGTCGGTCAAGATTGGCCGATAAGACGCTAAATCGCTTGGGTGAAGATTCTCGACTCCATTCGTTCCCAACGCCACCGGAACTGGTTCCGCCGGAAACCCGTCAGGAACGAGCCCCACGGCTTCTTGTAGTGAGACGGTCCGGAACCGCCGCCACAGCCATCCTTATGGTAGCCACCGCGGCCCGAACCGCCACCCTTCCTGTCCTCCTCATACGGCCTCTTATTAGAGGATTTGTATGAGGATTAACGGCCAGGACCTTGTGATCCGGATGGCCTATGGCCATCACGGTCAGAAGGACGGAAGGGCGATCTAGGACGCTGCCTCTGCTGCTCCTGTCTATGTTGACGGTAGGACTGATGCGGCTGAGTCCTCTTAGTCGACTTCCACGACTTGCCGACCACTTCTTGCTCCGCCACCATTGACGCAACGTTGGAGAGCGCTTGTCGTGCCGAGCCGCCGAACAAGCCTGGACCGATGAAAGGCGCAGAAGATAATGCAGCCCTCATCTCCGGTCCTGGTTCTACACAATCGAGAACCATTCTCCGTCGCTCTGCCAATGTCCTAGTGATCACCCTGGCCAGGCAATCCTGAGACAGGTGCATGGTGTCCCAAATAACTCCAGGAGCAGCCTCTGGCACCTGTCCACCTTCCGCCGGGCAGGCCAGCATACCCTGCAGGATGGTACACCCGTGCGACAGCGCAGCCATGGCTGCCCTCGCTGCATCCTCAATGAGCATGAGCTCATTGAACGGGTCTTTGTTGGTCTGAGAAACCAAAGGATGCGACCGCCCCTTAGCCTTCCCAGCCAACGGCCTATTCAGCGCCTCAGGTTCCACGATGGAAAGCCATGGAACCCGGGAATACTGATGGTAGGCCAGCTCCGGAAAACGGACCCTACTCCTTATCCCCTTCGGGGCCTTTGGCAATACATAGTCCGGCTGAACCAGATGGTATGCCGCAACTTCCAGCATGTCGGAAGTCTGCGTGTCCAAAGGGAGTGTTGGCATGGTAGAAGAGCCACTTGACAGAGTGCTAGCCACTCGCTCTGACATCCGCTCCATCGCCGGATCGCGCTGAGATCCCAGATCTGATGCCAATCCGAGACGATCGGACATCCATCCAAGGACCTGCACCCATTCATCCTCGGTGCAGAAAACGGACTCGTCCATCAATGAACTGCCGTTTTCATCCTCCCTCTCTCCCTTAGATGAGAGGGCCACCGACGATCCATGCTGAGCGCTATGAGACACGTCTCTGCCAAGACAGAGCACATCCATAGCGCGACCACCAGCGGCACCGGTGTCTAGCGAATCGCCAGACCCGGATTCTCCGCAATCCATCGGCTCCAGCACGGGAGTCGGGACTACGACCGCCTTACCCACGGCTGGCGCCGTCACTCTGATAGGAGCCGCACCCAACGCCGCCGGGATACCAGCAGGAACCGCAAACCACGGCTCCGCCGACCCCTCCGCTTGCACAAACAGCGGATGGAAAATGCCCGACGGAATGTCGACATCACCATCTGCCGGGCAAACCTGTACCAATCCCGAGGGCGACCACTGGGACGTACTGGGCATTGCAGACAACGAAATATCTGGCATGCCGGAATCTTCCATAAGAAGATCTTCCTCCTCTATCGTCGGCTCTTGAGCCAAGGACAGAGAAGGGGCAGGTGCATGACCCTCCACAGAACTAGCCGGACCACCTAATGGTTGTCCTGCACCAGCCTGCATCAACGGGACCGTGGACTGGAACGACTCAAACATCACCTTGAACTGGGCCGCCCATACACCCAGAGCTGAATCCATCCGGTCATTCAGACGACCTTCAAGTCCAACCAGCGATGCCTGCTGCAACTTCGTCGCCTTGTCCTTCGCTATCCTCTCCAGCCTCGCCCGTCAATCCTTGTCGAACTCCGCCACCATAGCCGACGACCACTTCACGCACACATCACAAGGGCTCCCAACCTTACACTTAGCGCACGCCATGCAGTGATGTCCAGCATACTTCCGTTTCATGAACCGGTTGCACTTCTGGCACAACGTGTCAAGATTCTTAGGTTTCTGCGAACACAGAGAAAAATTAAAACGCTGCACATGACAAATGATGACGAGCAATACGCACAATCGACTTGATAGTTAAAAAATGTTTTAAACACACATTAACTTTCTCTTAGATTAATGATAATCAAGTCTAAGCAGGATATTTGAAACTTTTTTGAGTGAAAATATTTTTAAAAACACAACTCAGCCTTTAACTAACGTTAAACAACCAAGATTACACCGCCGATTGCTACAAACACCCTCGACAATGAAGCGAGAGCTAATTATCGACGAAACAGAGTGCCTAGACCCGTCCAGCCAAGCAAGAAATTAAACCATGGGCGCCGCCATCTTGGCCAAGGACGCATCCATCTTAGAGGAACCGAGTCGCAAGAGAAATTAACCGAGTACCCGAATTAAAACCAAAAGTTAACGGGTACAGAAGCGACTCCAACAATGGCTAACATTCTAAAACAATGTGCCAATTTAAGGAAATTTCTAACAGTCATTATGGCACGAATGTATAAATTCTAGATTGATACAACCTGCCCCTGTGATGATTTTCCGAGTTCCTCCATAAATCCACCGATGTAATTGACTAACACAACCGATTAACTGCTTAAATTGCAAAATTTGAGCACTCTAAAAAACGCGACTTTGAAAAAGCGCAAAATAGACGAATCTGACTGTGATTGGGAATTGACTCGGTACCTGCGGCTATGGTATTCCCGGACACAGTATGGGCAGGACCAGCAGAGTGCGGAGTTTTAATTGTTTATTTTGAGCTAGACTAGATAATAGACATTATCATAATAGTACATCTGGTAAGTATTATTCGAAGTAGAAACAGGATTCTCTTTATGTATGCTAGTGGTATAATAACTTATATTAAGTTACTCAGTAATCTCGCATTGCGGATGCTTCTCTTGTGGGGATACCTCTGCGGATTCAAGAATCTTTGTGGTATCTCCAGCGACACCACGTGCAAAGAACACTGGCTAGCTCTATATTGTGTATTATTGTATGCTCACTTACTGTCAAACGATTGTCTTGTTTGTATAGTACTCATTTATATTTCTAGCATATTATTCTAAATTGTTCCATTCTCTAAATTAGTATGGATAGACACACCGGTGACACAAACAGTTGGGACGACACCATGTGGTTCAAACTCAGTGGCAATGGTCGCACGGCCCCACTGGAACAAATGTGTTCCATCGGCCTTAGGAGCCGGTCTTTGTACACCGTGGAGAGATGTCATATGCGATCCGCAACCCCGAGATCCGCAGCTAGCCAGCCACCCTGTTCGCCATGCACTTGCGGCACAATGGGCAGAAACCTCATAGCGGACCAGCACGTACCCCCGCGAGCTACACCCCCCCCCAGATGCCATGTTCCCACCCCGTATTTTCAATATGAGCGTAAAGTTTGGTAGATTTAGTGTATCGTGCTGTGTCATTTTGATTTCATTCATGCACACTATGGCATATGAATTTATAACGGTAAAAGTCTCTGGAGTTTGCAATTTGCTTCGAATTCCGTCAACATTAATTGATGCTATGCGCAACTCAGAACACATGTCATTTCTGCTTGTAATGTTATGGGTTTTGCTAGGTAAACGATCATAGCTATTGCTGCCATGGGACTGTGCGGGTCTACAATGAAAAGCTGCGGGCACATAAGCAGCTTCACTTTCTTCACATTGCATTATTCGATTGTTGCTGTTGTTGTTGTTATTGTTATTGTTATTGTTATTGTTATTGTTGTTGTTGTTGTTGTTGTTGTTGTTGTTTGCGTCGTTGTTGTTCACGTCGTTGTTGTTCACGTCGTTGTTCTTGATGCTGATGATGATGATGATGATGATGATGATGATGATGTTGTTGTTGTTGTTGCCGCTGCCGTCGTCGTTGTTGTTGTTGTTGTTGGTGGTGGTGGTGGGGGTGGTGGTGGTGCTGGTGGTTGTGGTTGTGGTGGTGGTTGTGGTTGTGGTTGTGGTGGTTGTGGTGGTGGTGGTGGTGGTGGTGGTGGTGGTGGTGCTGTTGCTGCTGTGGCGGCTGCTATTGTTGATGGTGGTGTCGGTGGTGATGCCAGCGGGCTGATTCGTGCTGCACTTTGTAATTGACAACGCCTTTTGCGCTAATTTCTGCATCTTCCTCACGTATTTGTTTTAAGTTTAAAACCATATATTTGTTTCTGGATGTAACATTATATACATATTCATTTTAATTGTTTGGAATGCGTGTAATGCGAGTTACAGTAGTAGGACCAGCAGTAGTGTCTACATTATCAACCCAGACAGCAACTGCAAGGCCAATTGCAGCAGCATCGTTAGCATACGTATCAGTGATAACAGTAGGGCCGATAATAGTTGCAGTGGCGTTGTTGTTGTTGTTGTTGCTGTTGCTGTTGTTGTTGTTGTAGGTTATGCACAGGTTTATATGTTCTGGCACTGAGCTAATATGATCGTAAACGTGTATTGATCGTTTTAGGATTTGTTGCGACACGCTAGGCGCTGTCTTAGGTATAGCTATTCGAAGTAGTTTTCTGTCAGCTTGATTTACCTAGCGACATCGCTATTCATTGATATTAGGACTATGCCACGAGTTTGGTCTCCATGAGTCGTGTTGTGCGCTTACTGGTCTGTCATTTGCGTAAGAGGCCTTTGCTTTGTGTAGCTGTCCGTTAATATTCAGTTTGTTCATAACTAGTTTGGCTGGTTGATTGTGACGCCGTGCTTCCATAATTACGCGTTGTCGTAGCTGGTCAAGAATTTTTTTGCGGATACTGTTGAATTACCGAGAATCCCGTTCCTCTTAGATTGTCGTATGCCGCATTTCGTATACGTTCATGATCTTTAAATAACAGGAAGCGAGCAATGAGTCCCCTCGGTTTGTCATTGTTTCTCATTAGCACATATAGCCTAAAGGGAGATATACAATTTGACGGGCAAACAACGGACGGACGGAAAAAGGGAGGGCGGGAGCCTGGAATCTCTGATTACTCATCATACTCATGTAAGCAAAACATGAATCATAAAACACACTTCTGTAAGAACCTAACTATCTATATCTATAAAAGCGTATCCTGCACTTTCATTAGCGTTATTGAACTTTTTCAGTATGGTCAGGTTACGCTTAAATTTAGCAACATGAAAGATGGTAACAAGTTCCACCTCTCTCCTAAATGTTTGCTATGTAGGCATAGGCCTACAAACTACTGAAATAGTCTGGCTAATAATCAGCTAGTAAATATAGAAATATCTTGTTCTTTAAATATTAAAATTTCGGATTTGGTAAGGAGTAAGCATGCATATATAGCTGAAATTTAGCTGTTCATCGCTTGCCAGTCGGAATTTTCTGAATCAAGTAGTTGGAAATTCAACAAAACAGAAAATGATAGCAAGCTAGCAAATGTTTTACAAATGATCTCAAATTTGCGACTGGTTCATAAAATTACTACCAGATGTAGTCGCATCCAGGCCACAACCACGCTGCGCCACTGGTCGTCGTTGTCGTCGTCCTCGACGGCGGTGGTGGTGGTGGTGCTGGTGCTGGTGGTGGTGCTGGTGGAAGTAATGGCGATGATGATGATGATACTGATACTGATGGTTAGGAGGGTGAAACGATAAGGGCGGAAAATTAACGACTTTAGGATGTTATTTCCCGTTTTCAAAATCTTAAAATTAAGGCACATATTCACAGTAGCTTGCTTGAAAAAAATTGTCAAAATTATTTACTTTTAGAATCTTAAATATTCGGCCTATATGTAATAAGACAAAATAAACCATAACATATGATGATTTCAATACGTATAAATTAATATAATTTTTTAAGTTATGAAATTGAATTAGAGACACGAGTCCCTAATTCACCATCGCAATTAAAAAAAGTATAACAATGATAATAAGTGAAATCATGATATGTTAAGATTTAGTTCGCGTCATTACATTGAGGTACACAAATCAAACCTTTAAAAGTATACAATTTAAACAATTTTATTTTCACGCATTCTTGTGTGAATGTGCACCTTTAATCTTTATTATTATTTCTCCATAACCGACTATCTGACACCTGTATCTTTAATCGTTTGAAAACGCACGCACGCACGCACGCACGCACGCACGCACGCACGCACGCACGCACGCACGCACGCACGCACGCACGCACGCACGCACGCACATGTAGCCACACCAATCCGTGGCGCTTGTTATTACTCTGGCCTCGTAAGGGGGAGTGGGTATTGCGATCGGTATGTATGCGTACGTGCGTGCGTGCGTGTGTGCGTGCCCTCATGCGTGCTTGTCCTCCCGCACGTGTGTCTCAAAACCTACTGCTTAACGCAAGGAAGGAACTTGACGTGCAAGAGGACCGAATTTGTTCAAATTTTAACACAAGAATGGGTGAGAACATAAACTAGGCTTCCACAACTGTTGGCGTGATCTGAAGATATGCGCAAAGTCTGATAAAACCCCTGGAAAAATAAAAAATGGGAGGCGAGGGTCTGCAATCTCCGATTGCTATTGTTGTAAGCTGTAGCCCGCCATTTCTCCCTCAGTCGCTCCATCCACTCATCCATCCATCCATCCATCCATCCATCCATCCATCCATCAATCAATCAATCAATCAATCAATCAATCAATCAATCAATCAATCAATCAATCAATCAATCAACCAACCAATCAATCAATCAATCAATTAATTAATCAATCCAAAGAGCAAATCGATCGATCGATCGATCGGTCGGTCGGTCGGTCGGTCGGTCGGTCGGTCGGTCGATCGGTCGGTCGGTCAGTCCATCCATCCATCCATCCATCCATCCACCCACCCACCCACCCAGCCACCTATCGATGTAGCGATCCATCAATCACTACCACATACCACATCCTGCTTTGCGAGATATGGGTGGAGGCATGATGAGCTTGTGATAGGCAGCTGGGAATACGACCATTGAACCTTGTGTTGTCAGTCTCTGAGAAGTTATGTTACCAGCCAATACCATGTTTTGGCCATGCATATATTGCAGAGATATACTAACATAATGCTGGTTATTATTAGTCCCACTATTCTTAGTAGTATTACCATCATTAATTATCATAATTACTGGGGGTTTTAATGGAGGCAGTGCAATCGCTTAAAAATTGTAAACATCATGTTAATGTATATATGCAAATACCAAATTGCATTTTATAGTAAAATTATTATGTAAAATTGCAACGTACAGCTCTGTAGGGAAAGTGTCGAATCTAAGTCAGTTTGACTCATCACTCAATCATATAGTTATTAATTCACAATAAAATATATTTAAAACAAAAGCATGATGCTGGTGCCGTCCGTCGGCCGGTCTTGGTCGGAACCATTGTGATATATACATCTATGTTGTCTTTTAATAATACGGGGTTGCCGAGGAACTTAAGACATTTGAAAGACTAATATACGCAATTATTTTTGAAATGATGTTTTGCAGTAAGCAAATTCATTTATCTTGGAATAACCGTGTAATGCCTCTGAAGGTTTTTCTTCATATGAATCTTTCCTAAATAGCTGTTTTGAAACAAACTGTTAAAGGAAATTCTAAAGTAAATTTATAACAAAAATAACTGTGTGAATTTGTTTGGAAATGAAATATTGGTATATTGTTTAGTTTTCAGGAGAACACAAATTGCAAACGTCACATACGTGTGTGAATATGTGTGTCCGGAGCTGTGTTTTTTAAAAAGATAAAAACTACGGGACCGATTAGGTTTTGAACTGGGATTTCCAGTCTTTTCCCTCGGATCCCGATAAAAGACCAGATCATGATGGGATCAAATTCTGGATCTACTGCTGTTATTGTTGTTGTTTGCATGCCCTTCACTCCTTTGTATAGTGCCAAAGACTGATTTGTCTGATGGATGCTACAGTAATATATAGGCCTATAATAAAAAATAATAAAAAATAAAAAAAACCGTTAGGTGCTTCCGATGACGACGTATCTTACTTATCCTATTTCAACATCTGCGCAGTTTTGAATCAATTGTACTTTCTAATAAAATTACTATTGTCGGACTATTGGGTTGTCGGACTATTGGGTTGTCGGACTAGTGGGGCGTCCCCAAAATATCTTGACAGGTAGAAACGTGCAAGTTCATTTATGTGGAAACAGTTTTGTGTTGGCGCTGTCTGGGTTTTTCCATATGAATCTCTCATAAATATCTGTTTTGCAACAAACTGTTGAACGACATTCTAACGTGTATGTATTTAACACAAATAATCGTATGAATTTGTTGGGAAATGAACGAACAGAATCCGAATTAAAACAATAAACCTACATTTGTATATCCTTCAGTTTTCAGACTGAGACCACATACTTCAGACGTCACATATGCACGTGTGTGCATATGCGTCCAGAGATATATTTTAATAAAACCCAACAACTACGGGCCAGACTTGAGTTTGAACTGGGATTTCCAGACTTTGCCCCTGATCCTGATAAAATACCGATCATGATCCGATCAAATTCTGGATCTATTGCTGTTATTGCTGTTAGCATGCGCGTCACTAATTTGTATATTGCCAAGGAATGCTTTGTCTGATATAGGTTACAGTAATATATACGCCCATAATAATAAAGAATTGTCGATTATTTCCGATGACGACGTGCCCATCACGGTCCAGACCGTAATTCGGATAACGTCACATGTTAGAACATAATTTAGTTTGAATCATGGTCCAGATCGTAATTCGGATACCATCACATACAAGAACATAATTAAGTTTTGAATCACGGTCCAGATCTTAATTCGGATGACATCAGATTTTAGTACATAATTCAGTTTAAATCAGGGTCCAGATCGTAATTCTGATGACATCACAATTTAGAACTTAATTCAGTTTGAATCACGGTCCAGATCGTAATTCGGATGACATCACATTTTAGAGCATAATTCAGTTTGAATCATGGTCCAGATCGTAATTCGGATACCATCACATACAAGAACATAATTAAGTTTTGAATCACGGTCCAGATCTTAATTCGGATGACATCAGATTTTAGTACATAATTCAGTTTAAATCAGGGTCCAGATCGTAATTCTGATGACATCACAATTTAGAACTTAATTCAGTTTGAATCACGGTCCAGATCGTAATTCGGATGACATCACATGCAAGAACATGATTCGGTTTGAATCACGGTCCAGATCGTAATTCGGATGACAGCACCTGTTAAAACATAATTCAGGTTGAATCACGGTCCAGATCGTAATTCGGATGACATCACATGTAAAACATAATTCAGTTTGATCACGGTCAGATCGTAATTCGGATGACATCACATGTTAAAACTAATTCAGGTTGAATCACAGTCCAGATCGTAATTCGGATGACATCACATGCTAGAAGGTTATTCAGTTTGAATCACGGTCCAGATCGTAATTCGGGATGACATCACATGTTAAAACATAATTCAGGTTGAATCACAGTCCAGATCGAACATCGTCGTGTCGTG
>CM067375.1:5369082-5409249 GCA_034401795.1 Chaetoderma sp. LZ-2023a | reverse complement strand
ACGACACGACGATGTTGCTCTTTACCGAGCGCGGGTAGGTGAGTCGGGCGCCATGAAGGATCGGCGGGCGCTATCCCTATAACACTAAATGTAGATACACATGCACGCAAACAAAATGTAAGGGCATAAGCAGGTACGACCTTACACAATCCAGAGCGTGCAAACACGCACATACACGCACACACGCACACACGCACGTACGCACTCACACACGTAGGCCCTACACACACACGTGCGCGCGATAGCTTTTCAAGACTAATAGCATGGGCTATGGGCAATAGCATGGGCTATTTAATTAATAAATAATCAACAATCTGTATATAACATCCACTTACTTTTGTGGCCATGATATGGCAATCCTTCAAGACAGGTGGTCATAAGACAACCTGTCTTAAAGAATCGCCATTTTGTGGTCCCAGAAGCCATTTGCTGTTTTAAATTACTAATTGTCTTAAGCAAGCACGTGTCTTTAGTGACCACATACATCTTAATGTGTCTGTTATAGACAGGCTGTACTATATACAGTAAGACCTGTCTATAGCTCACACCTTTTGAGCCATCAAAAAGTGGTTACCAAAGAGAGATCAGCGCTTAATAAAACTGATTTACTACAATAAATGTTTAGGACCATAAGCTGGTGGGGTGGGGTGGTTGGGTGAGTGAGTGAGTGAGCGAGCGAGTGAGTGGAGTCGGTAGGAGAATGAGGTAGTGGGTGAGATAGTTGACATCACTGATAAATTTGTAAAGCGTGCTTGAATAATCTATGCGCTATGCATTGCTTGAATATTGATTGATATTTAATTTTTTATTTTAGCAGTAATATGCCACCAGCAAATTACATGTCTTTAGCTGTTAGCACCAATCAGCAACAGAAATCGAGTATCCTTTTGAATCTTAACATACAAGTCATGATAGATAATAGTATTATTATTTCCATGGACACATTATTATTCCACTCACCCCCACCCCCAAACCCCACACCCGGAAGAAATTTCGGGTTGATATAGCGACCAGCATGTCCGTCGGTCCGGGAGGCCGGGAGTCCGTCCGTAATCATTTCTTGTCAATGCCACTCCGACAGTTTAGTTCCGATTCTTTTGAAACTTGGTAGGTGTTACCACTACTACCTGAAGATGAGATGCGCATGTGCTTTCCGTGTACTGGTCCATCCATCCGCCTGTCCAGAATGTCCGTCTGTCTGTCCGTCCGTCCGTCCGCCTGTGGCAATCATTTCTCGTCAACGCAACTTCTACAGTTTAGTTCCGATGTAATTGAAACTTGGTAGGTGTTACCACTATCACGTGAAGATGTGCATGTGCTTTCCGTGCACCAGACCATCCATCCGTCTGTCCAGAATGTCCGTCTGTCTGCCCATCCGTTCTTCTGTGCCAATAATTTGTTTAGTTCCGATTTTTTGTCACGACAAGTGACTAGTAAAAGTCTTTGTCGGTCTGTCTGTCTGTTGGTTAGTCGGTTGGTCGGTCGGTAAAAAATGTTGTCAGAAATTTTGTAACAAATTCTGTCAAAATATTTGACATTTCTGACAAAGGCTATATCTCGGGATTTAACAATCAGATTGCGACAAAACTTGAACACATTGTTACAGACACCATTGGGAACTGGGAGCCAACTAATTATGTCACCAGGTCAAAGGTCAAGGTCAAAGTTGCCATAGTCGCGACTTATAGCGTGTCGCACTTGTTTAAAACAGTGGGTGTTACCACTCCATCCTGAAGATGTGCATGGGCTTTCCGTAGTTGCATCCGCCCATCATTCTGTCTAGAATGGGGGTCTGTCTGTCCGTCTGTCCGCATGTGTCAATCTTTTCTTGTCAACACAAGTAGAAAGGCGTTGCGCTGGCCCCTGGGTGGGGCTTAGCAAAAGGGGTGGGGCTTAACAGGGGCTGAAGTGCCGCCACTAAACCAGGCCCCCAAAGGGGCGTGGCCTAGCAGGGGCTGAACCGCCGCCAATAATCCCCGTCCCCTTTTGCTAAGCCACACACAGGGACCACCGCAACGCCAATTGGAGATCAAACGTGCCGCTGATGCGTGGACAATAGGTTAATTAGTGGTAATTATAGGCATTGTAGCATGGGGTTAACATTCAGAGATCCCGGGTTTGTATTTAAATATAATATTCTGCATGAATGAGTGGGTGGAGGATTAGTATGCAGGCTGTTAGTAATGTGAGTGAGTGAGAGGTGGGAATTGGGGGAAGATGTATAATAAATAGCTTGAAAAATTCAGATACTGTTTTCAAGAATACGTATTTAAACATAGATGTCTAATGCCTTAACTGTTTACAGGAGAGGAGCTTGTTGCAGAATATTTTCGGGCTAGTTTTACGCAATTAGAGTTTGAGGTAACTATATACCTGAATACTAGTTTATCAGATGTTAAAAACAAATCAGTTTAATTATTTATTTTAAATCACTAGTCCTGGAAAATGAGGGAACTTGCAAAAATTGGCGCTATTATCACAACTATATTTTTAGTAGGCCTAGTATAATTATTACATGCTTGCTTCCCTTGATATTATCTTGAAGCAAAATAACAAATTGCCTGAAGAAATTCATGCACATTTATTAACAAACGTAGACAACTTTATACGAAAAACAATCAAATTCTAACGTTATGGAAAGTCCATTTTGTTAATATTCAAAATGTCCATATTGGATAGAATATGTACTGTGACAATGGGCGGTGATGTTGGCGTGGTCATGCTGTCAGACCTCCCATAATGACAGCCGCCTGGACCACCTAAAGTGGTCACGAAATATATGGTCACTTAAATACAATTTATCTCAAACGATAATTTGATGCTGACTCGTTTAGCACAGGTATCTTTTCACCTACATGGCGTCCGACGTTCTCCAAGGTCTAAGACACTAACTGATATTAGGCTATGTTGTGGGCATTAGGCTCCTACCTCTACAAATATATATGTAGCAGAACGATTCCTTTTCTTTGCTGCCATTTAATTATCCTATCGGAAGCGGGCTAAATTAAGTTGATAGAACGTGTTTCCCAGTAGTAGAAATGAGGCGCACTGCGTGCAATTCTGATTGGTCGAGAGCAGTCAAGTGACCTTATGATGTCACACTTCATTGACATATTAGGCCACGCCCCCTTTTTATGTGGGGGCATGTACTAATATGAAAATGAGGTGTAACGTCTCAGGGTCACGTGGCCGCTCTCAACCAATTACTATTGGTCTGGCGCCCAGTGCGCCTCGTATTTAAAATGTCACAGGCAGATTAGAAATTCAATGGAAGACGCCGAGGTGGTTGCTGGAGGAGTGAGTCATCTCTTAACCAATCAGAACTACATGTATATCGCCTCTACTCTGACAGAGCATACTCATCTAGGATGATTGACAGCTGCATCAGGTCAGCTGAACCAATCAGAACTGTGCATATATCGCCTCTAACCCCAGCCCTCCCCTTGGGAAAATTATCTAGACCAGTGTATCAGGGTTAGATGAACAAATCAGAGCTGCAGGTATATCACCTTTAACCCCGCCCCCCTCCCCCCCCCCCCCCACACACACACCTGGAATTTCGTCAGTGAAATAACTGAGTCTATCATGGTAAACTGGTATTAGTATGGGTCTATCACATTTCTGTATATACATGATAGATTCTGTATCATGATAAAGGCAACTTGTCCCTAGAGCTGCTAAACTCTGTAGTAGGTGGATCCTAGCATGACTCATTATGAACGCCACAATTACAACGTTCATATAATAATCACTAGGAATGAAATCAGCTTTTTAATAGCGCATTAATAGAGTGTTATCGTTGCTGATATCCTTATCCATTAGCTGGCTGTCCATTAGCAGTGCCAACATGTGCCCATAGGTGATGACGTGTTCATACTTAGGATACAGGTTTAGAACAAAGTATCCCAATAAAGAATTCAAGACCTGTTTCGACAGGGTTCGAAAACCCCTATTCTTGATAATAGCCTCTTCGCTTAACTTAATACACTCCTGCTCAAAATACTCCTGAATATATGTGCTCTTGAGCTCATCTGTAATCACATCCTCAGGATAGCCTGATGCCTCCTGTTTAATTGTTAAGTAGTTATTGATGTATCCTCGGAAACGTTCATCCGTACGTTTTTCATAGTGCCATATCTCTAAGATGCGATACCCGCAATGTACAGCCTCCATCTACTCCACAGAAGTTCATACGCCATGCGAAGCACATTCGCTATCGTGGTGAAGATATGCAGTGGTCTGCAAATCATTATCGAATTTACTACATAGAGGGAAGAACAACCGTCCATTACATCCTTATGGGAGTACAGGAAAGAATAAATCCTTAGGAGGTAAACAAATGCACTTTATGAGACTGAAGTAGGATTCAAGATCCTCTATCGGTTTAAAATCTCTAACGGTTTCCAATGGTACTCCTAGAGGATACAGTTGAGTTTTACATAAATAGGGATATAGTGAGGTGATATCCAGGTATGCTATATACTCGTTGGTAGCCGCGTCGTGATGCAAATATACAGCATTGGTGTGCCCACCACAGAGAGCGCTACAGGCTATAAGCGGGTTGTGGTAGGTTTTGGTCTTGAGAAAGTCATCGATGCTAGGGTTGCTAAGTCGCATTGCTTTAAAATCACAACCCACATTTCGATCACCTTTAGACCGTGCAGTTTAAGCTCTCAAGCTTTAGAAAGAGTCTTCTGATAAGTTCCTTCCAGAGTTAAATCAGGCTTACAAATGCTCGAGTAATAGGCTGCCCCGTGTCAGGGCAGTAACCATTGAGCAATCTACCAAGTGCTTGCAGCTCACCTCCAGTTAGAGCATGTTGAATGCATACGTTTATGGAATTACCTACGTAATCCATCTACTTGCAGGCTTCTACAAAGTAATGTTTCTTGCTACACACATTAATGTACCCTCTAACAGTTGGAGCTACAAGTTTATGGTCATTTAAGTAGTTCACCTTAACTACCTTATTACATAATTAGGCTAACGTCATCGAAGATACGAATGGGGTATGGTCGTTTCCTTAATGAGCATTTTGCAAAACTTACTGCAGGCCATGCGTAGAATATCTACATCGGATCTATAGTAGAGTTCCATAGCATAGAAAATTGAAAACCCATCTTTCATCATACCAGAGTCATACCAGGTTTCAAACTCTTGATGTCCTGCTACTGACATTCACATACTATCAGCGCCATAAGCAGTGATAGGCAGATAGATGCCTGCATAATCAAAGTAATTGTTACTGTCTAGGAGATAAGGAAAAATCCTTTCTCACTAGGTAGATCGGATATGGCTGGCAGATGTCTCAGTTGAAATGGTAGAAATGCTCAGCTGTCCTTAAAATGAATGTCTGATATATTTAGGTACACTACCTTGATACCGTTCATAATGGTCCTTTCCAGAGTACCCACCCATCATATGACGTCATAATGAACTGCGTGATGTGTGCAATGAGATCATAATGTATGACGTCATGAATGATGTCGATAAGTACGTCACGAATGCATATTTGAAGACGGTCTATGGGCTGTTGTACAAATTGTTTGCTTTTACTATTTAATAAATATTCGGTGGCAGCAACAACACCCATTCTAATTAGTTACAAAATATTCAACAGCTTCCCTGTATAGTTTTCAGGAAATTGATAGCTAGGGCATTCGGGGATCGATCAATCCAAACACGGGGAGGTGTGGGTGGAGCGTAGCTAGCGATGGGCGGGGCATAGCTAAACATGGAAAGGTCAATTATGCCGTCAGGCTTAACCTGGGTGTTTTAAATAGCCATTCCATCACTAGATATAAGCTAAAACTCCTGGCTGTTATGAGTGATAGGTATGTAATCGCAAAAGCGTAAAATATTCTTGGAGCATTTACTCTTTTTAGATGCTTTTCTTTGCTAGCAACTACTGCATAAAATTGGTTTGAGCATTCACCCCTTCCAAGGTAACCTCTCTACGCATATGTTCGCATGCAGCATATTCATTCAATAGAGGTTTACAGATACATTCTGAGCACTCTAGCTGTGCTACAACATAGATCACCTCGTGACGCTTTGTAGCTTGATTAGTTCCAAAATCATAAAAAATTAAGCATTGAGACCTGGCGTGATCCGGCTCTATACACGAGCCCTACGTTTCTCAGGTAAACTCATGCCCTCATCAGAATAAGGTTTCATATAACAGACATGGTTGTATAACTGAACTTCACCCGTACAGGTAATACATTTTCCCTCTCCGCAATAACGGTTATGGTCAATCTCTGTAGAAGAAGAAGGATGAATAATATTGTGACACTTCTTACATATCTTGGCATTTGCACACGTCTTCAAGCTAATATGGTTGTTATAGCATAGATCACTTTTAAACTATCTAGAGCAAGTCGAGTAGAAACGGTTAAAAATCTAAATAAAGAGGTGTCCCCCTTACACAAGCGACAACGTTAAATGCAAGACTGCTTGTCACATTGCACATAAGCCATGTCACACAGGTCACAGTAATAACTGCAACTGAGCAGACCCTTAGTGCTATGTATGTAGGAGTAATGGTCATCGTACAGATAAAGGGCGAGAATCTGGGTACACACATCAGCACCCCTGTATATACAGTGCCCACAGGCCTTATCGGTAGGTACACCCACCTGCCTGTGTAGCTCTTCAGCCTTAGTTTGTTGATAGTTATTATCAGCAGCAAATCCCCCAGGTCTTGCTCTTGGTCTACGACACAGCTTATCATGATGTCATGATGTCAGTAACCTGAGGAGCATCGTATGAATTCTCTACATTAGACTCATACCAGTTGTGAACTCAATATCAGAGTCTAACATAAATGATTTAAATGCAAGGTTTAAGCTATCAGAGTTTTTAAAAATGTCTTATAAGTTCTCTATCAAATGTTTATGAAACCTCAGTAACAGAGATGCCCGTCTCGGTAAAATACTTGCGCCCAGGTAATTGGCCTCGGGAGTTGAACTGTGTAAGCACAGCCTTGAAATGTCAACTGTATTTATCAATACCATTGATCCGCAATGTATGTTGTCACAACTTTGGTTAATTGCTTAAATCACACGCTTGACCTTTCATTATACAGTCCCATTCTGAAGGGAATTCACAATTTTTGGCTGTTTTGATGCTCTTTTTTGACATCGGTTTCTCGCTTACGTTTTGTCATTGAAAACATAATTGAACTATTATTTCTGTACGAACAATGCTAGCGATAAAAAGTATATTCATCATAAGAAAATCTCTAAAATGTTTTGTATGGTCTAATGGGTCCACGTTTTAACCATTTAATGCCTAAATCTGCAGACTATGAGATTATTTTTGAAAATATATCATGGACGTGTTTGGCTGCATTGTCGCGCCAGTCATTCCAGTGGTAATATTAAAGAATTGTAGTCTGTTGGTCTGGAATTTGATAATTCTCAAGACCACCACTGAGGCCGGAAATAGGCAAATTGGACATAAATATCATTTTTCGGTGTATGCGTGATGATGACGGTTTGCAAACCATTAGCATTTTAAACCGGTTCACAGTGTGAGATCAGTATATCGCTCAACTCTATTACATATTTAACCTGTTGATCTTTAATTGAAATAGATTTATTGCAGTTGATTAGGCCTTGACCTATACAACGTTTGGTATCATTACAATCTAGATACTCAAGGCACTTGCTGTGGCTGAAGGTCGGTAACACCAACAATGATCCTGCAGTTGTTGCTTCATATTTTATTGATGTCATCAAAGAAGTGAAAGGCATGCATGATTTTACTATAAGCTAATAATTCTCGTAATTTTAGAGCATTGTTTCACATGGCAATGTGATAACTTGGATAACAATGTGATAACTTGGATAACAATGTGATAACTTGGATAACAATGTGATAACTTGGATAACAATGTGATAACTTGGATAACAATGTGATAACTTGGATAACAATGTGATAACTGGGATAACCCAATGGTTGATAAAGGCATCCCGTATGAAGCAGTGTTTATGTAACCTGATTAATATCCAAGGTTTAGATTCCACACATTTTCCAATAGAAATATTATCCTCTTTATAGAGTAATTAGTACTTTCTGTTCTTTTCATAGTACATATAAATTCTGCAAGATACTGTTACTTAAATCTGTACAATCCTGTTGGCTCTGTGGTAAACCCCACGAAATCATACCATATTAGATCTTGAATCAGTGCCTACCCGACGATGTACTAGGTGGTGTACCCGTTGTATTGTTAAATGAGACAGCCAGCATGCTGGTCCACATTTTCCCTGTATGCCTACTTATAGAAACAGAGATGCACAGAAGGATATCCCTTACATTTGTATCATACATAACGCATGATCACTTGAACTCTTTTATTTTGGTCAAAATCATTATGGTCAATGGCAGTATGTTTATTTAGTTTTCAAGCTTCGCCACTGGTCAGCGATACCATTTACAATTTTTATTACTAACCAATGTCAAATTTAGAAAGTGAAATAAGGATGCTCTTTATCACACACAATATAGGACATATCTTGTTAATTTAAAACTCTTTCTCTGGAGCGGACCCCAGACCACATGCGATCGGGAGGTAAAGAATATTTAGAAAGCCATTTCTCTGGATCTAAAATTAGAATTGCAACATACCAGGATCCATATTTTATTTGGCTGAATGTAAAGGTTATGGTTAAATGTGCTGAAATAAGAATATGATCTCTAAAGTAGTTAAGCCTATAATAGGACAACATTTCACAGAATTACCATTGTTGTTATTATTCCTGTATTGGAAGCTTTTTATAATAAATATCAACTTTTATTCCAGAGGATTGAGCAATGGTCGATTTAAAGATAAGATTCATACAGAGGATCTGTCAACATCGGATCGTCTACAAATGTTAGTATATGAGTGTTAGTCATTGTGAAATATATCAAATGGTTATTTTAGATACTATTTATTAGTATTTAATGCATTAGCCATTCATAACAAATTTTAGAAATTAACGAAATTCCGGACACCATAGACAATATATTCCTAGGTTCCATCGCCATCGCAGTTGTTGCATATTTCCGTGGGCTCTCTAACCAAGGACGGGAGATCCATATGGTTGACGTAGCCAAATGCTATGGACCACCGAGGTTAGTGGTCCACTAACGCTCTTAAAATAAAAGTGGATCAAAGTTGGATATTATTTAATGCTCGTGGAAAACTAAACAAAAATAGCTTCCAGAAATAAAAGATCAATATAGTTTAGATAAACTGTAAACACTACTACAAATAAGATTTTATTAACCTCCATCTGCACCCACTGTGTGTGTGTGCGTGCGTGCGTGCGTGCGTGCGTGCGTGCGTGCGTGCGTGCGTGCGTGCGTGCGTGCGTGCGTGCGTGCGTGCATATGCCACACACAGACATTGATTAATCCCCAAGTTGGTAGTCCAGGAGCTGAAAGGGTTGGACCCACCACTAATTGCAACAGAATTTCTGTCACATGTTTTATGTTTTGTCACAATCCCCAAACAACATATCAAAGGTTTACCAAAATATAAATAAGGGAATATTATTTTTTTTAATTTTTAGAAATATCACTTTTTGTCTATTTCTGGCGAAAATGTGATTTTTCCATTTTCACCAAACATTGTCTTCAAGTAGATCAAATGAAAGCTCTTGAACTCTGCATAAGGAAGCAACCATGTTTACCCATAGCCGTATAGAAAATAAAAGGATATTCATAGAAAATCTTATTTTTTGCATCGATTGGTAATTTTAAACTGCAAAATTAGATTCCGACGGCACAATGTTATATATGCTATTTATTTATCAATATTAATATCTCCTGGTCCATAGCAAACATTTACATGAAACAGAATATCTGCAGTCAGATAGTTAGTTATTACAGCTGTGATGACAAAATCTTTAAGTTTTAAATTTAATTAAATGATAGACCATAACAATGGTGTCCATTTTGAGCAAATTTTGTGGAAGATGTTGCTAGCACAGCAGTAACGTCATTCATCAAAGCTGTTTAAAATGGACAACGATTTCCTATCTTTTGCATCCATGCGATCAGCTGATCATACTTCCCGAGTCAAACATAAATGTGAAACTAGTGTGTTCAATAAATCATATGTAACCAAGTAGTGCTAATCAGATTGTATCATATCAGGTCTAAGGCAAGAAGAGAATGAATGTTATATTTATAATTTATAAGTCATCATCATCCTCATCCGAGTCATGCAACAAATAATCAGCTTTTGGTGCATTGGTACAAAGTCTGCGACATTATGAACATCCAAAGCTACATGGCAATCCATGGTGTCAACATGAACATCTTAGTGTTGTGCACTCTCCTTTGCATTTGCATCTGATTATCTCTAGTAATCGTTTAGGTGCTGGTGGTAAGTCTGTCTGAAGAGGTACTAGTTTTCATCCTCAAGTGTCTATCCCCACTTGGTAGGCTCTAATTTCACATTGTCCTGTTAAACTTGCACTTGAAGGTAGACTCTCAGTGAGTGATACTTGACAGCGGCGGCTGAAGGTGGCAATGAACGTGGCTCTACAGATTTGGTACTTGTTAAAAGCTTTTCACAGAACCGTCCGAACTGCAATGCATCAATACTTTCATCAGTATTGCCATTGTATGGCAAACTAGTGCCTTTTCCCCTGCTATAACAACCTGTTCTAGTGACGACTCTCTGGTAAAGATCTCCACGCACTCTTGGAAGGATCTGGTGACTCTCTGGTAAAGATCTCCGTGCACTCTTGGAAGGATCTGGCGACTCTCTGATAAACATCTCCACGCACTCTTGGAAGGATCTGGCGACTCTCTGGTAAACATCTCCATGCACTCTTGGAAGGATCTGGCGACTCTCTGGTAAACATCTCCATGCACTCTTGGAAGGATCTGGCGACTCTCTGTTAAACATCTCCGTGTACTCTTGGAAGGATCTGGCGACTCTCTGGTAAACATCTCCGTGCACTCTTGGAAGGATCTGGCGACTCTCTGTTAAACATCTCCGTGTACTCTTGGAAGGATCTGGCGACTCTCTGGCAAACATCACCGTGTACTCTTGGAAGGATCTGGCGACTCTCTGGTAAACATCTCCACGCACTCTTGGAAGGATCTGTTGCTGATGAACTTTTTCAATGCTACAGCTTTTTCCTAACACAAACAAACGAGATGTTGTGTCACATCCCAGTATGCCATGAACAAAGTGTAAAAACCTGCATGCTTCAGCGCCTAGAGTCTCATTGATCTGTTTCATGTCATATATTTTTGACATTCCTGTACATTTATTTGTCTCTGGGCAGAAATAAACATTCAAGTCGTCCAAACTTGCGTGTTAGCATAAGAGTACAAGAAGATCCTTATGGTCGCCGAGTACAACAGTGGATATTTTGGTTGATGTAACAATTGCAGTTTGTGCAACAAGGAATTCTGCATCTCCTTTAGCCTGTTTTGTTTGAATTCCGGATTTCTCCTTTTTTCAACGAGTGCTACGGTGAATCATTGTTTGTTGACTTTGTTTGAGAGATAATGTTCTTTCTTCATTCCGAGATGAATGCCATTATCAAAATGTACTGCTACTCCTGCGCGACCAATGTCTGATGTCTCCGAATTCTGTCCTTTGTGGAATCCACATCTGAACAACCATCGAATACCACAAGACATTGTTTGTACTTTTTCTTGACATGCACAACATTCATGTTAATTAGTTCTTCATATCTCTGTCCTGCTTGCCTTGAAAATCTGTGAAGTCGAGCCCCACTGTCTAAGACATACTGAACAGCACCACGTGCAGTAGAATGAGCATTGGTATTTTGCAAACTTAGGAGTGCATCTGCAAGACTCGCTTTATTAGGCAACAGCATAATGGGAGGTGCTTCCGGTAATGCTGTAGGATAACTGAACATCTCATAAGTAAAAGGAAATGGTAATTCATCACCACATACTTTGAAACTGTTTGTCCTGTCATACACTGAAGTATTCTCATTCCACTTTCCTTGGCTTTGTCGACACTCACAGACGTCTCTACTATGGTAACTGTGGCAATGCTGCGGAGAGTTGGATCATCTTTGAATCGGTTCGTACTTTGCAGGAACTCAAATATTTTGTGAGTATTATCTGTATCATGAACCTGTCGTGCATCAGTTACATCCATATGTTGATCACACGTAGAATAGTTAACCCATGTGACTGCTTGCATTGCATTGCTGATTTCAGCATGTATTGGCATTAACAATAGCCACACAATACGTTGTGTCTCTGTCATGCCAGTGCCTCTGATCAAACCTCCAGTAGTTCTGATGCTTCTCATAAGTATCTGTTCTATAGCAAGATCAGTTGACAGACTTGCCCAAAATCGGCCACTTCGGCGAATAACATGCAATTCATTCTGAAAGGCGGCATTATCTTCACAGTGTAGGCTTTGGAGTTGTTTCCTATTGTCCACATATGGACGAGCACGTTTGGCATACGTGTTATGTCACGAGGCGGCAAAATAAGGCAGCATTTCACTCACAGCGCTAATGTGTAATTGCCAATTACCTGTGCGTCCAGCTTCCAAATGATAAACTTACATAAAATGTCAATCATGTCCATGTATTGTAGCCACAACAAGGCTGTGCGACAATGACTCATATATGTCTTAATTTGATCTAGCCTTTTGCTTATGTTTTGAAGAATTTCAGGGTACTCGACCGATGCTGACTCATCTATCAAAGTAGCAAGATAATCGGAGCATGCAGACTTATTTCCATTATATTGTACATAATCTAGACCTTTAAAATGCCACAGATATTCTGTCTCGCTTCAGTATTGTCTACTTCCTCACAACCTGGGAGAGGTATGTGACGTCATAATCAATTTCGATCCAATGTATTAATCAAATATATGACGTCACAATCAATTTCGTCCAATTAATGAATCCAATGTATTAATCACATCTATGACGTCATAATCAATTACGATCCAATGTATTAATCAAATATATGACGTCATAATCAATTACGATCCAATGTATTAATCAAATATATGACGTCATAATCAATTTAGTCACATCCAGGTTGACGTCACAATAAACTAAACAATGAATACCATCTTAGTTAGTCAAGAAAGCTAAATAGTCGGTCAGACTATACGAAGTGTGTGTATTTACTGTTAATAAACTTTTTGTTGGATAATTTGGAGCCATTTTGACTAGGCGCATCTACTACCATGGGCAGAAAATGCGTCCTGTCAAATTGGTTTCAAATTATTCAGTCAACATACCTATACCACAATAAAGGTATATCTTTATGCAAATAAAGAAACAGATTTATGGAGTTAGGGGCCCTACCTATTCGACCGATCCCAACTCAGGCTAATGTTGGATAGAGCTTAGCTAACACTATTATTTAATTGTACATAAATGGGTACCCGCATGTGTGCATAAGGGCATGCAGGTGTGTGTAAGTCACTTGTAGTCTGGCGTCACATTCAAATAAATTCATAAAATGACGTATCTAGCTCGTTCATGAACAATGAACAAGTACCTGCCAAATGTATGAATAGTTCCTTACATTTTAAGGTCGTGTTCACGCTGGAGTCAATCCGGAATAACGCCATACCTCAGTATGACGTTATTCCTGATTGATTATCCAGTAAGAACACGGCCTAAGCTGCCATACGCAACAACAGCAGTCCGGACAAATTAGTTTCAAAATATTGAACAGCTTAACTGTAAAATTGCCTGGAAGAAAAAATGCGTTTGAGGTAGATTGTCTGTCTACATGTCTGCCCGTTGTGTATGCGTGCGTACGTTCTTGCTCACGTAATTGTGTGAGTAAGTGTCTGCGTGTAAGTCCGTAGATGTGTGCGTTAATGTGTGTCTATATGAGTGTAGGTGCGCAAGTTATAAGTAGGCAATCACAATATATAAATATAATAATGCTATTCTTCTTATTATTATTAATCTTGCAGCAATTTTTGTATTTTGTATTTTTCGATATTTGTACAAACATTCAGTGTATATTATATATTATATATTATTGTACATAGTGTATATATGTTGAGGGCCTCATTAACATCAGGCAACTGACGATTTACCCTCGCAAAATAAAGAATATTATTATTATTATTATTATTATTATTATTATTATTATTATTATTATTATTAACGCAGCTAACACAATCAATGTATTAAGAGCAGCATCAACAAGGTGTACACAGATTGCTCAGGCAATCGCCTTCCCACTGAGCATGTACGGCACTGTGTTTTCAGCATATGCTACCTGAAGCACTTCCTCTAAGCCAGAACCAGACGTCAAGTAACCAATGCAACCTAAAAGATTCATTTGAATATGTAGTCCACCAAGCCGAATACAGTCAAACCTACGCAAAAGACCATGTGTATTGAGAGACCACCTGCCTTAAAGCGATTATCTGCCTTGCGAGACCACTCTTTTGTGTGGTTTTGCAATGTATATTTACCTGTAACATCTGTATTATTCCATGCTATTATTCCATCCATATATGCAACACAAATGGCCCAGAACGGACAATCACCATAGAGATAAATGTCATATTAATACAGACTTAAATTTTAGTTTTTCATTAATAATACATGTTAGTGTCCGACTTTTCTCGGCCTCGGCATTAACTGCGTCATACTATGCATTTCTGGATTGTAGAGGTGAAGATCTTTCATTTCATATGCTTGAACCCATAGATTGCTAGGAATTTAAAAAAATTTCATTTTCGCCATAGCGATATATTTTAGTTCACCTAATTATATTTTGGTAAACTTTTGATATATTGTGTAGAAATGGTACCAGAACCCGCTACAAGTGAAAAAAATTATGTTGCAATTAGTAGTGGGTTGACCCTATTTTTCTCACTCAGCTCCTGGACTATGGGACTTCGTTTTATCTTTGTCAATGAGACCTAAAGGTGTTTGCGACGCCACTGTAACGCTAACTTCTCTAGAGTTGTGGGATGACGATCTACAACTTGGTTGCATATTTGAAAATGTATCTAAGATGCCCTTAAATATGCTTGGAGCTTGATGTCTTCAGCGCAATGATTTGTCTCGACACAGCCGTCACAATTAACACTTATTATATGGTTTAGATGTTTCCTCCAGCTTACGCCATTTGTGACAGCAATACCCAGAAATTTTACTAAGAAAGCGGACCCACTTTCTTTCAGTGTATAGTTAATATGTATCTGCTTTCTTGTTACACCCATCATGTGACATTTAGCTATCTGGCAACCCGCTGGAAACGCATTGACCAATTGTCAGTTCAGATTCCTACTGTATTGGTTCACACTATCATTAAGGTGTCAATTTCCTGTTTAATCCTTGTTCAACTTAGGCACTGCTATGATATTGTATTCTTTCGACATTACAAGGCCGAAAGATATTAAAACGAGTTTCATCATATTTTGACAACATAATAGAACAAATGTGTCTGCAAGCAAACTGTTAAATGCTTATCTGAGATGTTCTCTGATTCTCGGAACTTTTTGGCCTATGATATTGAATTAGCAAATTGGAGGTCGACTAGTAATTATGTTATCCTGATTTCAGTGAATGCCTCAGGTTCTGTATGACAGATATCATTCAAAGAGAATTGGACCAACTTTCTCTGGATTAGAATCAGCACAATGTTCGGAGAATGAGACACGCTGAGTGCCCATCAGGAAAACCTGACATTATGTTTTACAATCCTGAGCTGTGTGGTGAGTTTACAGACATACTTGCTAATGCGCGTGCGCGTGCGTGCGTGCGTGCGTGCGTGCGTGCGTGCGTGCGTGCGTGCGTGCGTGCGTGCGTGCGTGCGTGCGTGCGTGCGTGCGTGCGTGCGTGCGTGCGTGCGTGCGTGCGTGCGTGCGTGCGTGCGTGCGTGCGTGCGTGCGTGCGTGCGTGCGTGCGTGCGTGCGTGCGTGCGTGCGTGCGTGCGTGCGTGCGTGCGTGCGTGCGTGCGTGTGTGTGTGTGTGAAAACCTATACCTACCCAAGGGCGGATCCAGGGGGTGTCCAGGGGGTCAGGACAGCCCCCTCAAAAGTTCAATTGCCCCCTTGCCCTTGACTACATTAAAAATATAATGTATACATGTAACTAAAGATTAGTATTAGAAAAGACATAACTGTTGGGCGTACTGTAGCCACCAACACATGTATGCTCAATCACACAACATCGTATATGTAGTTTGTGAATATTGTTGTAACTGTATATCGAATTAAAGGAAAACATCTATTTTTTGGATGCAAAATAATGAAGCCTTTTTACCATGCAAAACTCAGGAGATTGCTTCTAAAAGCACATAATTTGAAAGTCTTCTAGGGAAACTCCAGACGGCTCCACCAACAAACTACTAGGTGCCCTTTCTAGGTGGGGACACCCCCCCCCCCCTTGTAGAAGGGCTGAATCCGCCCTTGCTACCAGACATTATTCTATGCATAATATTAACACTGGTAAACACGGGCTTTTAACAATATCGAAAATTAAACAACCAAACTGTTTTATACCTAGAAGATAAAATAAGGCTTCACATATGCTAATGATAGACAATTGAACAAAGTTATCAGTTCTGAAATGAACCGTAGTTTGCGTTCATTCAGATAGAGCTACGTGCAACAGTAATTACTGTCCGATTGAAAAGTTCAGTCAGTGCGTGTTTAATTTGCTCAACAATTTACTCTTCTAGATCTGAGCTGTAATTGGTCAATTCACTGTTTCCCAAATCTTTTCAATGCTAGAAGCGGGTTTTTTCTGAATACATTAATATCTATGCTTCCATTGCATCGTGGTTAACATTGCTTTACTTCCAACTAATCCCGTGATGAACAGGCAATTTATTAAACATCAACTTGCATGGGATTACATCAGCTTGTCTATGATTTTCCGGAATTACATAATATTAAACACATTTCATGCTGCATGAAATAACCTTCATTTATCCATTCTCTCTTTCACATTTGGAATGATTTAGTCAGGCAAAACTTGAGTGAAAGTGGTTACTGCCATACTGAGCGTATAACGGCAATCATGGTCAGGAAACTTCTGCCCTTACTCTCATTTCAAATGTTGCTTTAGTTTACACTAATAGCTGTGAATACTGACTGACATACATGTCGGTGTCATGTACTTACTCTGGCCCACAGAATAATAAGCCATGGTAATTTTCGTTAACAACCACATTATGGTAAAACAGTATGATGATGATAAAAAGAGAATTTCATAAATTAAAATTTTGGTTGATTTTAATAGTAAATTTCACGGGAGCACATGATTACAGCTTTCCAGTATCCATGGACGATGTGACAGCGGTAGAGGAGTTGGCGATAAAACGCCCTCTAGAAAGAGGTTGCTCACAGGAGTTCTGTGAACTATGCTTGGAATTGATGAACCAGAGTGACGTCATGAATGACGTCGATAAGTACGTCACGAACGCATATTTGAAGACGGTCTATGCCTTGTTGTGCAAATTGTTTGCTTTTACTATTTAATAAATATTCTGTTGAATATTATGAAACTAATTTGACTAGGCGCTGTTGCTGCCATAGGCAGCAACAGCACCCAGTCAAATTAGTTACAAAATATTGATAATTAGGGCATTCGGGGATCGATCAATCCAAACACGGCGAGGTGTGGGCGGAGCTTAGCTGGTGATGGGCGGGGCATAGCTAAAAAATGGAAAGGTCAATTGCCAGTTAATGTGGACGATGGATTTGGCCTATACGAATGGTTGATAGAGAGGATCCATGATTAAATGACACGAAAGACATAGTTAACATTTCATTAAAGTATTGACTCCGACACTTTAGATAGGTCTATGTTTCTCTGTTTTGGAAAACTCATACATCTGTAAATGATATATTTTACTCAGATGACTTCGCCTGAATTTCGGGATCTGAATATGAATCATCAGTTGACTGTTAAATTGTTATATTTTTACCCATTTTACAGTTAATTTCTCTTTTTTGCTTTATTTAATTATTTTCTGTGACAGCAGTGGAATTCACACGCTGGTGGGCGCTTGCTGACGCGACACTCCAACTTCGCCTGATTGATTTCAATACATACTTCTTCTTGTCAGCGTCCTTGTAGCCTTCTCTTGATGTATCGTATAGTTGAGGATGCTTCAAATCCATTTTTCTCCATGCGGCATGAAGACAACAATGGAGATTTGCCCGATACCCACATCGTTGATATATTTTAGTTGGGTCGCCTAGACCTTTGGCCCGAAAATTTTTCACAGCTATTCGCGGCCTCATGGGTAATCTTCCTCCCAAATTTGGTCAGCATACGTCCAGTAGAACCGGAATTATTTTTATCACGTCACCATGATCTTGACCGTTGAGTGTTTGACCCCAAATTGGCACAGATGTTCGGGACCGAATAAGTACCGTAAGTACGCAATCAAATTTGTCCTAAATGACAACCTTACAGCACTAAAGATAGGTCGTTTCTTATTATTCATGTCATACATCTTAAGATATGCATATTGGGCCCTAAAAGCAGTAAAAGAGCAAAAGGCATTGTGTTACAATTTTGTCTTTAGCAAAGTAACTTGATCAAACAGGTTTTATTTCTGAAATTTCGAGCTGAGTTATTATCAGACTAGCAATTATGGTACAGATTTTAAATCATTTAAATGTGTACTTTACAACAATTATAATCAAGTACAATCAAGGTAAAATACTATAAGAGTAATACCTATAATCAAAGTAAAAATAATATCATGGTATCACTTCCAGCAAAAGTATTATTAGAAAACAACTTAACACCTAATATGGGCGAATATTTCCTAAGATATATGTTTGTCTATAGTGGGACTTCTCGAAAGTCATCAGCATGACTAAGGCATCAATCTATGAAAATGATTATCCCATAGTGCAGACTACAGATTTTACCAAAAGTCTTGACTTTAGATTCTGACCTTGGATCTGGTACTTCTTGGTAAGAACATGCCATGGAACTCTCGATTGAACGTTGACTCTGCGTGCAATTGGCTTCACTGGGATTGGGGGGGGGGGGGATTAGCCTCCAAAAACAAATTGCAATCACCATCTCCTGGTTTGATAATGGAGGCATTTATAAAAAAAATCGCCAAATTTGAATTGGGAAGACATTGTTATTGTTCTTTCCACAAACTTATGGTCAGACTTTACAATTCTTGAAATGGCTCAATTGTCCATTCAATACATGTCCATTCAGGTATAAGACGACTTCTGGGAGAATCCTTTTCACAGACTGTTGCCTTAGTCATGCTGGTGATATGTGAGAAACCAAAATACAATCAAGTATATATCCTAGAAAATATTAGTCCATGTTTAGGGGGGACTTAAAATTTTTGAGGTGCTTATAATCAACCTATTTAATAGATTTCCAATACACTTTTTTCACAATGACATCACTTTGCGAAATTCACCGAAATCAGAGAGGCTTTGGCTGGTATCAGACCAGCGATCGGCTGAGTGGTGCTACGCGACCATTAGATCTAAAAAACAGTGCACAATAAGCTGTTGCTATGGTTAATTAAACAAACAATATTATTGAAATCATACATCATTAATAAGCTCAGGATATTGTCTATAGATTTGTTTATTTGTTTTTTTATTTGTTTTTCAGATTAATTTCACATTTAAAACTACACCTTTTTGCTTAGTTTCAGTAAATCAAGCCGACACTATGGGGTATTCTAAATTTGTAATTAACTAAATAAAATTTTACAAAAATTTACAAACAACAGAAATGTATAGACAATATTATGAGTTTTCTAATGATGTCTGACTGCAATAATATTGTGAGTTTATCCGATCATACCAAACAACTTTTTGCACACAGTTCCTGAATCTAATAGTTCTCGGCTGGGTGCTTGCTGGTTTACCAGGTAGATCAGCCACTAGGAGCTGTGATTTCGGTGAATTTCAGCAGTGTTACGTCATTTAAAAAGCTGTATTATACGAGAATGCTGTATGAATAGGCCAATTGTGGGTCACTCTGTCTCTCAACCCTCATAGGCTATATTCATTACTTGTGTCAACTTGACCTCTAGCAACTTTAGCGCCAGATGTAGCTAGCAAATATGTATTAAAATTTCACTCCTCCACAATGTATCAGTAAATATCAATCCTTTGATAAATTTCAGTTTCAATCATTGAAATACGAAGTTTACAACAGAGTAGCAACTACAATCTATGCACAATCAGGGTAATATTTACAGTACAGTATGCTGGATACACACGCATGCACGCACGCACACACTATGCAAGGTGAAAACCTCCACTCCATTGGATTGCCATTGTCATTCTTCTCTTAAATTCCTCTGGCTCCTGGATCCCCCGAGCAACCTCTATGTTCATCGCACATGTGTGGGCCACTGGCAGTTGTTTATTGTCATCGAGAAAGTCCAACTCTAATTTTTTGTGAAACCCCAAAGGTGGGATTTCCTCTGTGCTGGTCCAAAACGAAAGTATGTCACACAGTTGTACTGGTGCACCAGTCTCTGAAAATAATTCTGCAAAAATTTTAAACATGTAAATCTTAGAGAATTAATATAGTAGGAGATTGCAAGGGTCACCAGTCTAATGATGGAAGTTACCATCGCATTTAACATTGCTATTTCTAACAATTTAAGATTTCAAATCAATGTCATGTTATCTACATACTGGTAGTAATATCGCCGCTATCTTCTGCATCGTCATCTGATATATGTACTTCAAGTATTGAGTATTCATCATTTTCACACATAGCTGCATTGGCAAAGCTGCGTACATGGACAGCAGCACAAATATCATTTCCAACATTAGTTTGTTCATTGTGGTTCAGAGTTTGTTCATTGTGGTTCAGAGTTTGTTCATTGTGGTTCAGAGTTTGTTCATTGTGGTTCAGAGTTTGTTCATTGTGGTTCAGAGTTTGTTCATTGTGGTTCAGAGTTTGTTCATTGTGGTTCAGAGTTTGTTTATGATTTCATATAAGTAGTGTAAATAAGTAAATCAATCATACAAATATATCATTTAGCTAGAATTTATCATAATGGCTGTATATTTATTGTATTCCTTGACCCTGGAAATGTATATAAAACTGTGAAAATTATGACTCCACATCGAGCCGAAGCTGAGATATCCAGTCTTAAGTGATTGCCATGATGGCCATTTTGAAACCCAAGATGACCGCCACGAAGGCTTCGATAAAAGTGCAAATACTGGTTTTTGGAATTGGCCAACTAATTGCTTTCAAAAACTATGAATTTTTGGAACTCTCAAAGATTTTTAACGAAAAGTGAACCCTTCTATTATCATGACATGATTTTCAGGAATGAATTCTAATTGTCCCCTGGCTAACATGCAAGCCAACAATATTATTCCCGCTTTGGGGTTGGCTTGCCATACAAATGATACAATCACCTTTGCATTGACCTATAATGTTAATGGGAAATTCCATCATTAGCAAAATTGTCAGTACCTGTTATCATATTATTATTGCAGCACAATACCTGAACAGTCCTGCAGGAATAGTTCAAATCCGTACATTGTGTCCTCTTCCAACACCCGGTTGTTAGAGCCTTCAGGACTGTAGTTAATTTGCAGAAGGGATTTCAGCTTTTGAGCTGTAAGTTGCTCTTCATTCTTTGTGAACAGGATGCTCATCTGGTTGACATTATTATTCTAATAAGCAACACAGTCCTTTGATTTAAAATTTACCCTAAATGCCGATTCATCATGCACGTTGCAGTGTGAATGCTACTACTGAGTTGAACACGTTTATAAAATAAGAGGGCCAAGCGGCCTGTATCGCTCACCTGGAATTATTGGTCATGTGCTGGATAAACTAAGCAATATAATTGGCTTTCATAAAATGGCTGCTGGAATTAGGGTCCTGCTAGTTTTGGGAGAAGTGGTTTTCATGAAATCTAGGTCATTCAAGATGGCCGCCAAACCAATCAGGTTCTCTCGAACAAACTTGATTCTATTGTCTTAGGTGATTGTTCATGAGTTTCGATTCTATCAGTCAAGCGGTTTTGGAGAAGAAAGAGTTTCAAAAAATTGGACAAAATCCAAGATGGCTACCGACCAAATCGGTTTGGTTTGAAGAAACTTGGATCTCTATGACCCAGGTATGCTTCCTCCCAAGTTTGCTTGGCCCTTTGGACCAGGTGAGCTAAAAATCTCCCGCGCAGCATGTGCAGTTTGAATGGCCTTAAGATTTAGTTTAACTTTAATGCATTGACCAAATAGTCCGAGAGTCCAGTGACATTTAATCATGTATTTGAGTACAACAGTTTTGATGGCATTAATTTAGTTAGGGTCCACTGTTAGTTAGATTAAATATTTTGAAACTAATTTAACTGCGAGCTGTTGCTGTCTAATGCGGCAACAGCTTCCAGTTAAATTAGTTTCACAATATTCAACAACTTACCTGTATAATTGTCCTTTTTGGACTGCATTATTGAATGTGTTAATGTCAATTATAAATTGTTTAGTTGTGAACAAATGGGTGCAACTTGGCTAAAAGTGGACTGGTCATGGCATTGCTGAAAGCTGTTGTTGTCAGGCAAAAAGTGGACTGGTCATGGCATTGCTGAAAGCTGTTGTTGTCAGGCTAAAAGTGGACTGGTCATGGCATTGCTGAAAGCTGTTGTTGTCAGGCTAAAAGTGGACTGGTCATGGCATTGCTGAAAGCTGTTGTTGTCAGGCTAAAAGTGGACTGGTCATGGCATTGCTGAAAGCTGTTGTTGTCAGGCTAAACGTGGACTGGTCATGGCATTGCTGAAAGCTGTTGTTGTCAGGCTAAAAGTGGACTTGTCATGGCATTGCTGACAGCTGTTGTTATCACAAACATGTGGTGATCATGTAGCATATCATTTCGAATCCCATGAGTAGTAGACTACACTACACACAATTATTCTGCTTTTGAGTCAAACTGAGGGCATTGGGATATGCGATGACGCACCATCGATTGCACATTCTAGTTTAAAATGCAAATTAATCAGTCACCCGCATGATGATCTTTGACCTGCTCCTAAGCATAGAATGAACCATAAAATCTGTTCTTAAGCAATGAATTTTGGTTTTTGGTCACCTAGGCTACATTTTAAACTTGATTTCAAACTTGTACTCAAAAGTCTAATTAAAATGCTAATTGATCAATCATGTGCCTGGTGACCTTTGACCTGTTTTTAAGCACAGAATGCACCATAAAATTTGTTCTTAGGCAATGGATTTGGGTTCATTGTAACTTAGGATAACTTTTTTATCTTATTTCAAACTTGTATTCAAAAGTTTAATTAAAAGTGCTAATTAGCACTAATTAATATCGTTCTTAACTAACCTTAGCACCATAATTTTCTCATTCTTAAGTTGGAAATTCTTTCAAAGTGCGTGACCACATTCTTTTCTGACAAAATTAAGCTTGTACTCCACATTTTGCTTAAAACATGTTTGGGGGAATTCTCGTTGTGCCCCACACGTTATGCACCACTTCCGGCACTTAATAATGACCATCTTTACATTTGCAGTGGACCCTAACTAAAATCCTACCATCAAACCTTTTGTACTCAATTGTATGATTAAATGTCACTGGGCTTCTAGACTAAAAGTGCTACACAACATGCTGCGAGGGCAACGATGCACTACCACCATGAGCATAAACCAGCCGTACCTGTAAAAAACGAAGTTCTTGACAGCTAAGTCACTGATGTGTTTCCATTTTTCGGCTGTCATGTTGAAAAGAGGTGGGAGTCCATAACACAATGCCCAGTCACTTATATCATCCAGATTTTCATCATATTGTATCTATTTAAAAATAGGTTATATTAGTATTCTGATTAAACATAGGAATTTAACTACTGAAATACAAACAGGAAGTAGGTGGGGTTTTGTGTGCAGCGCTTTCAAGTTATTAAAAAAACGCTAAATATTCTAGCATCAAATGCTGCCACTGTAGATTCAGAATGACAGTAGAAGGGAGGCGAGCTGTTGGTAATTCTGATTGGTCGAGAGCGGCCACCTGACCCTGTATATCGCCTCTAGGACATCTCAGGTATATGCAGAGGTGGTCGTTGGAGGAGTGGGGTATCTTTTAACCAATCAGAACTGCACGTAAATTGCCTCCAGTCTGACAGAGTCTAACCATCTACGCTGATTGACAGCTGCATCAGGTTGGTTAAAAAATGCCTCACTCCTCCAAAGATCACCTTTACCTGTGACATATCAAAGATGACAGGTGCTGACTTGATGCAGCTGCCAATCATCCAAGATGATTATATACTCTGTCAGCTGAAGGCGATATACATGCAGTTCTGTTTGGCTAAAAGGTACCTCACTCATCCAACGACCATCTTTGCATCTACCGTGACATATCAGAGATGACAGGCGCTGACTTGATGCAGCTGCCAATCATCCTAGATGATTATATGCTCTGTCAGCTGAAGGCGATATACACACAGTTCTGATAGGTTAAAAGATACCTCACTCCTCCAAACAACCACCTTTGCGTCTACCTGTCAGATATCAGAGATGAGAGGCACTGACCTGATGCAGCTGACAATCATCCTAGATGATTATACTCTGTCAGACTGGATGCGATATATGCACACACTGTGCACAATCCTGATTGGTCAAGAGCCCTGTGACGTCACAGATTAGGCCCCGGCCCTATGCCCATATAAGGACATGTGGGCTGGGC
Source organism: Chaetoderma sp. LZ-2023a (assembly GCA_034401795.1). NCBI lineage: Eukaryota > Metazoa > Mollusca > Caudofoveata > Chaetodermatida > Chaetodermatidae > Chaetoderma > Chaetoderma sp. LZ-2023a. The sequence continues at coordinate 5,384,591 of CM067375.1, read as the reverse complement.
CTAATCTGTCACGTCACATGGCTCCCGACCAATCAGAATTTCGTGCAGCTCGCCTCCCTTCTACTAATGGCATGTGAGCCTAGATACGTGCTTGGACACGCATCAATGCATCGGTGTCCTCTAAATATGCCCTATAACCTTGCGGGCCTAACTTAGCGTAGAACTATTTGAATTAACACACCCCCCCCCCCCCCTCCCCAATACAGCAACCACAAAATTGTTTCCACATGTTATTGTTCATTGAGATAGCCGCCGCTTTCAAGCAAAGTGTTGCTAAAATCTTGAACCAAATACTATAAAGAGTATGGCGGTGGAGTTATCGATTTAATAGACTAAAATATACTGATCTACTACTGCAAATCCTCTACGACGACTGTTATTGCATCACATCTGCCAATTCTGAGTATTAACATTCTGTTAGAATTACTTGTTTACAGTTTTAAGTAAACTAATTAGCATTTTAACAGTTTGTTATATTTTATATATGATTTATAAGATAAATGTTGAATATAAGCTCATTCGCTCAAATGGCCTAAATAGACTGTTGACAGTTGGTATTTGACATACCTTCAGTATGTTTGATTTTGCTTCCTCATCAATAACATCGTGAATGTCTAGTGAAATGTCGCTGTCTTCCGCAATAAACTGGTACAATTTTCTATCCATTCATGGCAAGCCAAGCCCTCTCTGCATTAGGCTCCAGCTGACACACTTCCCTCAAGGTGATAGTAGCCCTTTTCCAAATATTGCAGGCTGTGTTTGAATGTCATTTTATCAGGGTCTCCTTCCAATATCATATCTTTGACGGTTTTCATTAATAGACTACAAAACAACCTAATATACTTCATTAGGTGTAGCAATCGTGAAAACATCCGCTCTCAGGATTCCTAGTTAAGGCAATACTCCACATTTTAGAAACCATATCGTCACATGTTATATCAATCATAGACATAAATGATTTATTTAAAGTAGACGATATAAATCTGTATACATGAATGCTAAGAAACAGGAGGGAAAACGTGTGCCTTCCTAAATAGCCCATACATACACCTCCCACACACATATGATAGCCTGATTAAATCTAGTTGGGGCCCAGGGCTATTAGGTTGTCTGGGCCCTGTACTGTGTTGTTGCTTCTACTGCTGCTGCTGCTACTACTACTGCTATATGAACATGAACCCACTCGTTAAAACATTTATAGTCTATCGGATCAAATATAATAAACTCATTATGAGGTAAAATTTACATTATGTTAAATATTTTGTACCTAAATTGACGTTAGGCAGCAAGAGTTTCCAGTCAAATTAGTTTCAGATTATTCAACAGCTTATAGAATAATATTTTGTTCATTTCTTTCTGAACACACCTGAAGTATTCTCTTCTAAGGCCTCCATACTCCTCTCCAGTTTCTGTAGCTCGCCGGGCAGTGTCGGGCCGTTCCGATGTCTCATGTCAACTCGCCGTGCCGTAAGTGTGCAATGAGTGATGACGCTGGTTAGCATCCGGTCTCGGGGTGACGGACCTTGAACGAGACTGCCCTGTGGGAAACAAAAACCAGCACCTAAGGCCGGTGGAACTCAATCGTTCTGCGGGCCCGTGCGACCATTGTCGCGAACATTAAACACAACGGTCTCATCCCAAGAGTTTGTGTCACCAGTATGCCTGTCCATAGCAATTTCGTGATCTATGGACTTACAAGATTTGATTTGGTGACCTAAAAATATAAGTCTATACAATGAGTTTACTTAACTAATTGAAAAATATGCTAGATAAAACTACAATAAGAGCATACAAAAATACAAGACATAGAGGCAGGTAGATGAACTTTTAAACATGGGGCTCCCGGAATTACCACCCACACTCGTAGGCCCACAGAGGTATCCCCGCAAGGGAGACTCCCGTACACGAGACATAGCTATTTAACTTAACATAAGTTATTATACCTCTAAGCTGAAAGGAAGAAGACCATCTCAGACGAAAAAGTGATGTGCCTCACGCGGGCACTACTCCTAGTAATAATTTGGGTGAGGAGTATTATCCTGGCGTGGACCGTCATCGCTGAATTGAAAGGTGTCAGCCCATGAATTGGTGTCACCGGTATGCCTGTCCATAGCAATTTTGAAACTATGAACTTACAAGGATTTGTGATAAGTCTAAAAATAGTAACTAAGAAAATATAACCCATACAAACAGTAAAGTTCGCTAGATAACAATGAGCATTTGAATAATACATAACATAGAGACAGCTTATGAACATTTACACGTGGAGACACCGGAGGTACCGCACAGACCCTTGAGTCCACAGGCTCCCGCATACGAGATCACTAATTAACTTTATATAAGTAAGGTAACCGGGGTTTGTATTGTAACTCTGGGGGCGAGCCTCTGACTATACGTTCTGTCGGATGGAGTGACAGACGGACTGATGATTGTCTATTAGACCATTTACTGGATAGACCGATGTTAATTTCTCTATTCTGAGGGTTGACTATAATTATTCCAGAGAGCGACAACAACGCAGTCTTAACTTGTACTTTGTTTTTCAAATTCAAATTCAATAACTTTACATAGCAACTTTATACATTCAAAATTCTACATAACTCTCTGCATAACAAACTTACTCACTGACATGCTCTCCTAGCTCTCAACCCCTCTCCTTTTTTAATTATTTCACACATATATAGCATACTATACACCTGTGCAAAAGTTAAGCACCAGCAAAAACAATAGAACGTAGAAACATGATGGTACAACTAGGCTGCCATACTTTTTGTCCCCGCGTTAGCTGACATAATTCCAAGTACGAAATGCACATGCATGCATGACTTCACGCTGCTTGATGTCCTTGCGTGGCGGGAAACAGCACACGTGTTTAGTTATGTAAAAGTCCAGTTTGAGGTGTAGAACATTACATACAGATTTAGGCGACAAGATTAGGAATTTTGTGTTCATGACCGTGGTTTATTTGTACAGAGAGAATTAGCTCTTGATTGTGAACCGCTATGGCAAGACGAAGGTTAAGTGATCGTGTGAAATGGCAAATCATAGGCTTGCATACCACTGGTATGCCATGCAGAGAGATTGGCAGACAGCTGAACATTAACCATACTGTAATCAGTCGTTTGATTGCAAAACATGGGCAAACTAACGAGGTGAAGGACAGGCCTAGATCTGGAAGACCGAAGAAGACTACTGCCCGTGATGATCGAGCCCTAGTACGCCTTGTTAGGAGATCTCCATTCACCAACAGCAGAGTGCTCAGCCAGCAATGGGAAACGCGCAATAGAGTGTCAATGTCTACCGCCAAAAGGAGACTGTATGCTGCTGGCATGAAAGCTAGGAGACCTGTCAGACGTCCTCTCCTCACTGCACACCACAAAGAGGAGCGTCTGAGGTGGTGCAACGAAAGAAGACACTGGAACATGAGATCCTGGAGACGGGTACACTGGTCCGATGAAAGTCGGTTCCTGCTTCATGCCACAGATGGTCGAACTCGTGTATGGAGGTCCAGATGCACGGCGTACGACCAACGTAACATCATGGAAGAAGTTCCATTTGGTGGAGGTTCCGTTATGATATGGGGGTGCATCTCATTTGATTGTAAGCTGGATCTGTTGACTGTACCTGGAACACTAAATGGACAAAGATATCAAGATTCCATACTGGATAGAGTTGTGGTCCCTCATTTTGTAAATCATGCACCTGGAACCCACCCTATATTCATGGATGACAACGCCCGACCACATCGTGCTAGAGCTGTGCATGAATACCTCCGCCAGAATGCCATCGAAACCCTACCATGGCCAGCAAGGAGCCCTGGCATGAACCCTATTGAGCATATCTGGGACATTCTGGGAAACATGGTGAGAAGGAGGGATCCTCCTGTGCAGAACCTACAGGAATTAACAGACGCACTCCATCTTGAATGGCAACGAATACCACAATGGCATATCAGTCGGTTGGTGACCAGCATGAGACGTCGTGTCCAGGCCGTCATCCAGACACAAGGTGGATATACCCGGTATTAATAATGACAGTCTCAAACTCGTGCACAGATGTTAAACTTCGTTTTCAGACACCATTAATGACAATCTAGCCACGTGTGTCAACTGTAGGGCAATAGTTGTCAGTTGTGTCAACGTAACCATATTCAGGCCTCGTTTTCAAGTTCCAACAAAAACATACAGTGTTTCCCCACCATCATAATCAGCATTCCTCTAGTTGCATTATTACCTCTTGCACTAAGATGGATGGGTACATAAATGTTTATGCTATTGCTTTCTTCATAGCACATGACTATACGCTCGCATGTGCGTAAAAATAGGGTGGTGCTTAACTTTTGCACAGGTGTATAGTTTCCAGGCAAACAAACTTTCACCATTCAAACATGTCTGTTCAATAATTTGTAAAAACATGAATTTTCAGCAATATATTCAATTAAATACAATCCTTAATAATATCAGGCTTAAACCTCATGTAGCTACTTAACCATTGTAACGCTGAATTTACTGAATTAAATTATTATTGCAGGCAGACTGGTCTGCCAGCAGTACAGATTCCATTTTAGAATTATAAACTGTTAATATCTGGGTTCAGCAGTATAATGGTTAAATCTCTATATTTAGAAATCTATATCCATAGTATGAGGATTAACCCTTTCATTTCAATGGTGTACTAATTGTATTTACTTTTTATAACGTTCATACAAAGCAACTATTGAAAATTTTTCAAATAATTTAACAGAAAATGTTTGCTGCCTCTGGCAGCAACAACCTTCAATCAAATCATTTCCCAAATGTTCAGCAAAATAAGTATGACATCATAAATTGCAATACATATATGTATGCCGTACAGCTCAATGGGTTAATACACTCCTGTGCTGGTTGTATGTTTCTTCAAACACAATGGGTCAATTAATGACTTAGTAGCTGGTGGTCTGTAGAACCAGCAGATTTTTCAACAATTAAACAGTTCAATAATAACTGGTAATAAGTCCATGTAAATATGCTATTGTTCCTTGATGAGCTGCTTAGTGCCACTGACTTCAAACCAGTGTAGAGTGTACACAACGGGGGTTTTTTGATAAAATTATTTTTACATTAAATATAAACAATATTATAATAATGTCAAATATTTCTTGGGCACGATATAAGCTATGATACCTCTACGCTGAAGAAGATGAGGAGACGAAACTCCTAGATGCTATAAAATTGTGGTGAGAAGTAGTAACCTAGCGCAGGCCGCCGTCACTGGATATCTTTGCGAGTTACAGGAAAATTCCCCCACTGCCGAAGCGGAGGAAAAGTGTTGGCCAAAAGGGGTCATTCTTTTATTCAACCAATGTGCTGTGAAATTGTCACAAGCAGATTTTTATAACTGACCTATCGTTACGGTGGGGATAGAGAGACGAATATCTACCACAAATGTCCTTCCCGTGAGGGCGTGGCAGATCCCAACATCTTACCCAGACATTTTAATGAGTTGGGTGGAGATGCGCATCTCGTCCATCACCAAGTCCTATGGAGCTAAGTATTGACTTGTCGTTAGGTTTAAGCTCAAGTTGCCCAATATGCACTACGGTGCGGGGCAATGTTCTAAAGAAATATAAGATAATAATTATAATGTGTTCGCAGTGCTTCCTACATTGGCAAGGGTAACTAACTACTAAGTATCCTAAGATAGAGGGGGAGTGTATGTGACACCGTACCTTGGTCATCACCGCTCGGAAACCTCCGATAGTTTCCCAGAGTCGGATCAGCCTATGGTGCGGGTAGGGATATCCAAACAATCAGGCTTAGTGGAACATGAAAACAGAGAATAAGTTATAGATTTGAGGCCTTATAGGTATATTGGCCAGTTTAGCACAACCTTGCCGGGGTGCGAGGCTACATTACCACAACGACCAGAAAAGAGACGTACACTATGTGTCTCCTAACGAAGAAATTGTCTCTAATCACATTAAATCTATCCTATCGAGCTAAATAGTCAGGTTTAGTCGGTAGCATGCCGGGATAAACCGAGTTATAGCACGGACAGCGACTTCAGTGGAAAATTGTTGGTGGCGGGAGAAAATGATGCATATATAAATGTTGCTGTATGGTATTTCCTAATGCACTGCAGTCCTAGGTTTTCTACAAATAAGCAAAACATATCAACAAGATGGCCACTGGCCAGATACCTAACTAACCAAGTACAAAACGCTAACAGTATATGATTAGATTAAAACAGTGGTAATACAGGTTGATAGACCTAATACGGTGCGGTTAGTTAAAGCACCTTACAGTAAACAAGGATAACTATAAACAGTAATAATAGGAAATTATGCAGTCCGAGGACCGGTACGGTACCTATTAATCATCGATACCTTTCACGGTAATAATTATAATAATTAAAGATGTAATTAAAGATATATTATGTGTAGTGAATACCCAGTAGCCATTCTTATATAACGGGGTACTATGTTACTGAAATCGAGACGTCACTATCCTTACAAGTGACATGAGTTGACACGTTCTCTGAAAGTTGTATACGTCCCTGCGTGTAGATTTCCCGCAAGACAGGGTTCCTATATGCTGGTCCAGGATGGAAGCGGTACACACTCAGGACAGTGAAACACAGTATAAGCAATGTCTACGGAATAGTTGGTAAGTTCTACATAATACTACTGTAGTGATGAAAGTTCACGTCCGATGACGGTAAGATAAGTTAGTTAATTATAACCCATTAACAGGAAGGTTTATTAATATAATTGTAATTATGCCTGTACATATTAAAGCTTAACGGTGCGGGTTGCGACAAATAGCTCTAGTGGCGCACCGGGCAAAGTTTACTTGGCTGCGGTCGAAACATAAATCAGGAGACACACGACATGCAGTGTGGTGGTTGAAGATCCACTTTTCGGTGTGGCTGGCAGATCCGGTGAGTTATCCAACGAGGAACATTGCCGCTCTACGTCACGTAGAATTACACGACGGGCCCGCTAGGGATCACCGCAAGAACAGTTCCTTATAGATAGTAATTAAAACAGGAACATATTTAAGTTCCAAAGTTCTTAATGCAGTGAGACGGGAACTGCTTTGGTGCGGGATGATCGGAAAAACCTCTTGAAACCGAGATGATGTATAAATCTGTCTTCGGTTGTTTCGTCAGGTTCCCATACGTTGGGCAGCTCCCGACTGCTCGACCACCGGCCAACGATGCTCTCGATCTTCTGAAATCATCCTCTTTTATACTCATGGTGACGTCATAACTGGCTGCCTCAACCAATCAGAATTTGCTGAACCAGCCAATCAGCGCGCTGTAATTCTGTGACGTATACACAATTATCTAAATATCGCGCTACGTGTTTTAACGAAATTCCTCTCACATAGGCTTATACACGCTTATGGCTCTACCCAGGGGGTGGGGTGGGGCGCTGATGGAACGAATCCAGGACGGGCGGCGCGTACCCAGCTTAGCTGGTACGGCTCGTACCCGACCGGTCGATCCGTGTTACATACGCGTGTACACTCGTATGCACATACACGTACTCTCTACTGACCTAGGAAATCATGCGGCATTGGCGTGCTAGCAAATGAGACAATCCTATTGACAGAAGTGTCCATCTGCTAAGTCTACACTGTACCAGCACAAGACATTTGTGATAAATAAAGCAATGGCACAATTGTTCTTTAGGTGTCTGACAACAGAGGTCTGGCCTCCATCTGTCGATGTAATACCCTATCACCTTCAGAGAGCACGCTTTCAAACCCTGGCGTGGATGGAAGTCAAAGCCCATTCGACCATTACCTGAAACTATGAGCTGGAAAACGGTTACTGGTCTACGTGTGTCAATGCTAATGACGTTTCGTCTTTAGCCCTAACACCCCCCCCCCCTCTCAATCGGTGTACAGATAGTTAGCGTTAGGGTACATATGCATGTATCAAAGGACATGTATCGCAGTGATGCATTCGCAGGAACGATACACTCACTCACCAGCGCGTAGTTCACATTTCCAGCGTATCCATCGATGATTTGACGTCATATGACGTCATAATCAGCTAAGCGGCGTGTAAGATGACGTCTTAATCATTACGTCATAAATGATCCTATTAGGCTCGTCTTTAACTCTTAAAGGGGAACACAAGATGGGTCACCATCGTTTGCAAAAAACACGCAGTTCTATCGTAGAGCCCATATCTAAGCTACTGTGTAAATGTTTCGTGCGACATTTATATATAAATCCGATTAAAATGGTGTTTAAAACGCTATGTTACTATAATTTTCTGCGAGTTAATTAAACCAATGACGTCATAGGTTGAATCCCATCCGACAAGAACCATGATAACGGCACCCTGAAGACAGGAGTGCGTGCATTTGGATGGCGATATCTCTATCGGTGATAATGCTTTCGACATCATTTAAGTATGTGCCGATTGAAGAGATTAAGACGTTTATCACACTATCGCAAATTTATGGAATGTATATATTTGTTATTTTCATACATTAGTTGCCGAACCATAAGATGGCCATTTTCTATGAAGATGCCTGCCAATTACATGACTATTACAATATCTATAACTATTTAAGCTCTGATATTAATAGATGAAACGTTAATAACCTATCTGCTGTCGCTCCAGTGAGGGTGTTGATTAAATAGCGGCAATTGTACTGATATACCTATACTATCGCATCATTCATTTATCTCAAGATCAAAACTTTATCTCAAAATCGGCACCATCACAGAAATCAGACAATGGATTGTTATTATACATTCTTCAACATTTCTACAAATATAATTTATATATTCCTAACACTGCTGAAGAGAAACCTCTTATAAAACGCAATTCGCAATTTTATTGCAATAGCTTTGGATGACAGCGAATACGCGTTCAACCTATGACGTCATCCGCCTCATCCGTGAATAGAAATTTAACTAATGTATCGCATATTTAAATAACGAAGATGTATATTTCTAATTTGAGCACAGAGCTTACAATTATATTTTTGAAAACGATACGGTCTGTAGACTCATTTTATACAGAGGTATATAGTATAGAGGGTCTGGCGTTCGCCTGGCGTTCGCCTGGCGGTCCGACACGTTGAAAGAATTGTATGTCTCTACTATTTAATAAACATGCTGTTGAATATTTTGAAACTGATTTGACTGGGCGCTGTTGCTGCCATAGGCAGCAACAGCACCCAGTCAGATTAGTTTCAAAATATTCAACAGCTTACCTGTAGGCCTATAGTTTTCTGGAAATTGATAGTCAGGGAGTTCATAGATCGATCGATCCCATCACGAGCGAGGTGTTGATGGAGATTAGCTAGAGATGGGCGGGGCATAGCTAAAAATGTAAAGAACTATTGCATGACACACACCGGTACTGTATGCCGACATGCTTAAAACAAAAGACTGAAGCGAGTATTGTCGTGTTTAAGGAACGCACGCACTAAAAGCGAAATTCTTGCATGACCGCGACTCATATAGTTACTTAACAAGTGATCAAAATGGACCCGGAATGATAAACAGATTTTTGCCGACCTCCACCATCCCGGCCCACTCACCCCTCGTTTGGATTGCTTATTAAAGCAAACCCAACAGGGAGCCTATAGTAAGCGTGTGCCATTATTGCGTTGAGTGATCACGATCGATTATTTTAGAATAATCGTGATCACTCATTAAAGGGCTGCTAATCTCATCTAAGATGCTTTATTGTGCCGATAGATTATGGTTTATAGGCTCCATATCATTCATATCCTGTCACATTCCCTTATCTGTATCACAATTATCTGCTTTGTAATATTGCGTAAATGTTGAACAGTGATCGCCACCATTTTGACTCCTCAAGCGACAGTGTGTGATGTCATGCAAGTGCCAAATGCATTACATTCTTTATTATGTAATATTTATCCCGTTGAATATTTTGAAACTAATTTAACTGGAAGTTGTTGCAGCAACAGTTGTCCTTTAATCAATATGAGTACAAATTACCCAGTTAAAATACCAAAAAGCATATCAATGACGAAAGTTACAATGGTGTTGAGTAAAGTCAATTTGCAGGCCAAGAGAAGACTATTTTATTTTGAAAATGTATCACTGTATATAGCCAGGCATTCCAATGATACATTTTCAAAAATAGTCTTTTCTTGGCCCGGAAAGTGGCATGCATTCGCTGAGAAAAATGTAAAATTCCGTAACGATCGCATTAAACAGTAATTAAAATGTAGGTTTTGAAATAGTTTATGTAGTAGAGTCATTCACGATTATTTGATATTTAATTTTTAATCATAGAAATTCACGATTAAAAAATAATCGCGATTTTCAATTTAATCACGTAATCGCGCAAGCCTAGCCTATAGCTATATTACCCGAATCGAATCACCAAGTTGATATCAATCAATCAATCAATTAATCAATGAAGTCTACACAGAGTACTGTCACCGTGAATACATTTTCAAGATGGTAACCTGATGGACATGTTGGATTTTGTGTCTGTACAATATTGACATGTATCTTTCCTAGACCACATAGGGCCTACGCGTGTTAATCACCTGAATATTACTGTCAATCAGACAAAAGACATTAGGGGAGCGGCGGTAACGCCATCATACCCGACTTAATGCACCCTCGGAGTGTGGGGGGGGGGGGTGGGCGTGGGGGGTGACAGCTACAACCGGGTTTATTTTATTCTTGCGGTCAAAAGAAACAAATAAACTTTTCCCACATTAGCGTATTTGGGGGAAACCCTTCCCAGGACGCATCACGCATACCACTCCTGGCTGGCGACGGCGATAGCCGATGCGCAATCAGCATTACTTTACTATTGGAATCCGATACAACGCACTTTATATAAAGAACTAATTTCATAATATTATTGAAGGCATACATCAATGGAAAGCTACGCTAATTTCATATACATTTCTGTATTCGTTTACATAGTTTTTAAAATTTAAATATAATATAAATATATAAATATAAATGTAATTTTAAAATAGCTCCTATTGTCCATTTGATTTAATGAATGGAGGTATATTTTAGTGTATTTTATATACGCAAATAACTCAGTGAAAATTTAACAAAAATATAAAGAATAATGTATTAATGTTTAGGCAATTGGACGTGCTTTCCAATGGTGTATGACTTAAATAATGTAGTGATTTTAGTTTATCATAGGAACGGTTTAAATTGCGGTGTATTTTCGAGCAATAGTAACTCAATGCGGGTCAGCTACTTGTTGGCGGCGTTCCCGGCAAGCAGTTCCGCTCTAAGCGTTGATTTAGGGGAATCCCGGTCTCCCGCCGGCTGGGGGCTAATCCCCTGTGACGTCGGCGTAACTCCAGACAGATGAATTACGACGTAATTAGTACGATCCGATGGTGTCGCAAGAATGGGGGAATCCCGGCTAATGACGTCAATGAGGGAAAGGCGTCGTTTAAGCCGGTCGTTCAATAAATGTGGTCATGATTGAACTATGAAATATTTGACGTGTTCACGTGTACATATGTTTATATGTTCTCCCACATACTTGTAAAAGTCTGGGTGTAATAAAAAATGAAATTAATGTTTTATTTATCTGATTTATCGATCTATCTCATAATGTTGTCAATTATTTCAAATGCGGCTGCATGTGCATTACATACGTCCAGAGAATGATTATATCGTCAGTATTTTCATAGAGGCTAATATTATACCTGCCATTCTGGCCGTTTTCATGTGCTGTTAAGCCTGTTATTGCGTACGATATAATAAAAAGAAATTTCCGTGCATGAACTATAGACGCTACTCTCAATACACCTTTTCCCACATTAGCGTATTTTGGGAAAGTCCCTTCCCAGAATGCATCGTGCATGCCACTTCCGACTGGTAACCGCGATAGTCGACGCGCAAACAGCATTACTTTACTATGGGAATCAGATTCAGTGCACTTGAAAAACTACGTTCATAATATTTTTGAAGTTATACATCATTGGAAAGCTACGCTAATTTTCTATACATTTCTGTGTTAGTTTTTATAGTTTTGTAAAATTTAATACAGTTGATTGCAATTTTAAAATATCCCCTCTTGTCCACTTGATTTAACGAATCTAGATTGAATGGTGTATTTTATATACGCAAATAACTCAGTGAAAACGTCACAAAAAAAATAATAATGCAATATTATATGCTTCGGCAATTGAATGCGCTTTCCAATGATATATGATTTAAATGATATAGTGATTTTAGTGTATCATAGGAACGGTTTAGATTGCGGTGTATTTTAGTGCAAAGGTAACTCAACGCGGGTCAGCGGCTTGTCGGAGGCGGTACCGGCCAGCAGTTTTGCTCTAAGAGTGGATTTAGGGGAATTCCGGCTTAATGACGTCAAAGTGGGAACGGTCTGCTTTCCAAATACAGCCAATGGGTTTAGAGCTTCCAGCTTGTTCAACAATCTTGCGTCAACGTGTGGTTTATAATGGTAAAACTAGCCAATATTTCCTCTGAAGTTGTCTTGAGGACTGTCTATTTTCAGGCTAAGAGAAGATTATTTTAAGAAAATTTACCACTGGAATGACTGGCTCGGTAACCGAGCCAGTCATTCCAGTGATAAATTTTCAAAAAGTCTCCTCTTGGCCTGCAAATGGACACTGACTAAACACATATTTAGATTTTCCTGACCATAAACCCTTTAATCGCCAAACCGGAAAAAAACACCCTCTTAAAAATGATTTTCATAAAGAGCGTGCAGGATACATGGCTGATTTTAAGGAGGGCATGTCGACATAACCTTCCTATCAAATTCAACAACCCAACGCAATATCATATAAACAAGCCTTCTATCCAGTTCAATATTTTTCGATAAGAGCGCAAGTGCCATATTCAACGGAGCATTTTCATTGGCTGTTGGGTGCGCAACCCATTTAAATCGGCCAATTAAAACATCGATTGATGTGAGCGTGATGCGTAGGGATTACTACGCAGTACTGTTTTACTACGATTTGTTTACTACGATTTGTCATTCATGAAAAGTCATCGCAAAATGTCATCGTTTGACAGTTTATCAGTCGGCAGCGAAGTAACGATTGACGGCCGTGGCTCTGCGATAGTCTTAGAAGAAAAGTGTAGTTTACGGCTGACATCGCCAGATTTTGTGTTTGTGACTATATTTTGCTGCGCATTCAGGATCTGTTATCAAGTAGTGGTGAGTCACAGCGGCGGTAACGATTTCACGAAAATCAACAATGAGAAATCAGATAAAAGTCAAATCAGCAACTATTGGCAAATATTTCAAAATTACAGTTTATATGATAAATAAAATCTCAAACTCGGTCACTTTTCATATCACTATTATGAACCTCGTTGAAAATTATCAATTTTGCACTCGCTAAAGTTCGTACAAATTGATAATTTCCAACTCGGTCCGTAATAGTGATATGAAAAGTGACTTCGTTCCAGATTCTCTATTTATGGGCAGGATGCCATAAAATGATCACGGAAACTAGAACTAAATACTGTAGCTGGGTATAAATTAATTTTGAATGATAAGCCTACAGACATGTCAACTGTATACATAACACTGGTAGGTTGTCGTGACGCAAGCAATGCTTTGGGTCACAAGTATCTAGTACAAAACTTTGATTTGCAGATCTATACACTGTCTTGAGGACTGTCTATTTTCAGGCTAAGAGAAGATTATTTTTAAAAATTTACCACTGGAATGACTGGCTCGGTTACCGAGCCAGTCATTCCAGTGATAAATTTTAAAAAATAGTCTTCTCTTGGCCTGCAATAAAGTTTGCTGGTGGGTTTGAAGATTATGCATTATGTCTCGGTGACGTTCACAAGCTGTTTTATAGGTGAAAGATCTGGAGTTCAGGTGGTTTCATGATTTACAAGTAGAATCAGATGTATACGCCATTGGTATGACACATTTAATGTTGGCAGGGAAGGCATTTCACAGAGAAATTAAGGGTTTAACATTGTGATTATGAAGCACTGAATGTGCTTATGTCTGGACCGGGTTCTTGTGTAGCGTGACGCTGAAATCCGTTATCCAGTCATTGGAGGATAATCAAGACAGGGCTCTCAGATTAAAACAAATAATAATAATAATAATAATAATAATAAGAGATTCCATAAATGAAAGTGAAATCAAATAATTTGCCAGACAAGAAGCTGCCATAACACAATGGCCACTGACTAGGCAACAGTTAGGGGAATATGCTGCAACGCTTAACTCCCCTTGTGGCAACGCTTAACTCCCCTTGTGGCAACAGCACCTCAAAGAGCTCAAAATACCACTTGATATATCAATTAAACATTTTAATGGTCAATATTTTTCAAGTTATTTTAATTTTAGAAGACTATTTTTTTTAAATAACCATTGAATTTTTTTTCGCCGACTTGACCATTAAAGGTTACAGAGCCAGTCATTCTCGTGGTAAATATTAAAAAATACTCTTCTCTAGGCCTTTCAAATAGCCATGTCTGAAGACCCCTGAAAAGTTGTGTTTATTTTTATAGTTTGACAATTAAAGGGTTGACACAAGAAGGGTTAAAGTATGCGGGGGTGGGGGGGGCGCTCAGGAAAACTGAAGATCTCGGACATGCGGAGATGAAACCATGTGCGATGGAAGAGAGATGAACCTGATGTTACCAGAATTATGCAGAATGTAGGCCTAAAAATATTCCAAATCCATCTGACGTAGCACAATATCCAGATTGCAAGCTTCGTTGCTGCAAACCCCTGTGAAATGGGACAATGTCAGATGGAAGGATGTGTTACTGCATGCTCTGTCTTTCTACCGGCATAACACATGTCCATGATCAAATACCAAGATCTGGACCTCGAAACTTTGAATGTATGACACAGAAAAGCAACAAGACTCGGAACGCCGCTGCTACAATAATCTAGCAATACATGCATTAGATAGTTTAGGCTCATAAGCTAATAAAATAAAGAGCAATGTTTGATAGGTCTTGGGTGATTTTAAGGATGACACGGCGAGATATACTTCCTATCAAATTCAACAACTCAACGCAATATGCTCCTTTATGGACAGAACGACATAAACTGATCACGGCAAAGCCTGAACTAAAGACTGTAGGTGGGCATAAACTAGTTTTGAATGATAAACCTATAGATATGGCGACTGTCTACATAACACTGGTAGGTTGTCGTGATGCAAGCAATGCTTTGGGTTAAAAGTATCTAGTACACACCTTTGATTTGCAGATCCATGTACTAGCACAGATGATAAGGGTTGCTGGTGGGCTTGAAGATTATGCATTATGTCTCGGTGACGTTCACAAGTTGTGTTGTTTCACAGGTGGAAAGATCTGGAGTTCGGGTGGTTTGTATGATTTACTAGTAGAATCAAATTGCAGATTAAAATGTTGGCAGGGAAGGTATTTCACAGAGAGATTAAGGGTTTGACATTGTGATTATGAAGCACTGATGTGCGTATGTCTGGAACGGTTTCTTGTGTAGCGTAACACTGACAAGCTATCAAGTGAGTTGTGGAGAGAATTGAAATCCGTTATCCAGTC
>CM067375.1:5216582-5364082 GCA_034401795.1 Chaetoderma sp. LZ-2023a | reverse complement strand
TACAACAAGGCACAGTCCGTCATCAAATATGCGTTCGTGATGTACTTATCTACGCCATTCATGACATCATAATGACACCATTCATTATTCATTATGATGCCATTCTACACGTCACGTAGTTAAGTATGACGTCATATGATGGATGGATGAAATGATATGGTCCATTGGAAGTCTAAATGTGAAGAGACGTATCACCGCGATATTATCCGTCCCCGCTGCGCGCAATTTAGATAAGGATCTTTATAAGGGCGATAACTCTGACCATTGATTCTGAATCATCCGATAGTAGTAATATTTCTCAAATTCGTGACTGATATCTTCAGGGTTTCCGGAGTAGTCTTTGTGAAAACTAGGTCATCTAAGATCATAGACAAATAAATCAAGCTTTCACAGCTATTGCCCTAGATTATGTTCTAGTGGCTGGTATAGACGAATTGACACGTTCCAATTCAATAAACCTTTTCAGTTTACCCATCAAACATATGACCTCATAATCAACTACGTGACGTGTATGATGACGTCATAATCAATGACGTAATCATGTTCGTCACGAACGCGTAATTGATGACAGACTAGAGATGTTGTACGAATTGTATGTCTTTACTATTTAGTAAAAATGCTCTTGAATATTTTGAAATTAATTTGAATGGGCGCTGTTTATAGGCAGCAACAGCTCCCCGTCAAATAAGTTTCAAACTATTCAACAAGTTACTTGTATAATTTTCTGTAAATCAGGCAGTTCAGAGATCGATCGATCACAACACGGCGAAGTATGGGTGGAGCTTAGCTAAAGATGGGCGGTACATAGTTAAAAAAACATGATTCCTTCATTGATCAATGGACATTCAATAAGCAGATATTTTGATTTTCTTGCCCACATTTCGTCACTCATTGGATAACAGTATAAATATTTAGAATCATTTACATTTAAACTAGGGCTTTTATTTCTGTATTTATTACACCTAATCGTGTGCACGTGCAAACCTGACCGCGCATGCTAAAATATGCAATATGCGGTGTTACTAATAAATTCCATTTCAAAATATAATAATTGGCAACTACAGCTCGATGTCCTCAGAATACTGGTGCTTTTATAAAATGGCATGAAGGCCACCAGATAGCTGTTAGCAATACATTTTCTGTACTATTAAAAAGGTTGTTTATTAAAGCGGTAATAATCTCCTCTCAAATATTGTATTGCACCGATAGAATATGGTTTATACATTCCATATCATTCATATCCTGTCACAGTCCCTGATCTGTATCATAATTATCCGCTTTGTAGCATCGCGTAAATGTTGAACAGTTGACGCCACCATTGTGTGATGTCATGTAAGCGCCAATGCATTACATTCTTTATTATGTAATACTCATCCCATTCAATATTTTGAAACTAATTTGACTGGAAGTTGTTGCTGTCCATGGCAGCAACAACTTCCAGTCAAATTAGTTTCAAAGCATTCAACAGCTTACCTATAGGATTGCTTTTATACCACATTGCCAAATTATAGCTGGAGCCTCTGACTGAGCGTATATACCGAGGCAGACACACTAGGCTTTCTCTGATTGGTTGAAAAGTAAATCATGACAGCCATCATAGGGTGTAGAGATGTACCAATCTCTGTGTTGTTATTACTGTTGTGACAGTTGGCAATATTATTATTCGCCTCTTGATTTATTTAATGTAATATATTCGTATGTAAGTGGGAGACACGCTCATAAGACATGTCTTATTGTGCTCCCACATGGACTAAAAAATAAACCTTGTTTAAATCAGAGATGTACCAACATTTAACTACTAAAGCCTAAATATCTTTCCTTAGCGACATGATAAAAAGCTTTAAATTACCTGGACAGTTTATGAGCGGCGTGTTAGACCACCTGAATAGCTATCAAGAGATGGGATTAGTTATCCTTTAACTTAGAATGCGTATGAGGGCTGGGTGGGGGTTCGGGGGGGGGGGGGGGCATGAAGATAAAGCTTTTTGGTTTAAACGTGATTTATTTGTTCAGATGGGAGCACGATAAGACTTAGAGTCCTATTATGCCCGTGTCTCCCATACACATACAGATTATTCAAAACTTTTTTACAACAAAATGGCGGCAAATCATAATAGTTTAATTAATTGTAGTCTATTGGTGTGCATAAGTATGTGAATGTTGAGTGTGAGGTGGAGGAGAGTAGGAAGAAAGACCGAGATAGAAAGGGAGAGGGGGAAAGGGGGGGGGGGAGAGGGTGAGAGATAGAGAGAGCGAGGAATAAGATCAAATGGAAGAATAGCAGAGGTGAGCTCTAGGTGCTGCCTTCGCCCCGACCTGTACGTGTTGGGCTGCTCTCCATTTACCCCTTAAACTATAAGTTCACAAACAGGAAGCTACTGAAAGCGGTTGGTGTTAATTATGTATTGACATACCGTATTACAGATCAGTTTGTTCATTTCCAAGTTGGTAGTGTAAGTCCCGTATAGAAGCTGGTTGACCGTAAGATTAGCAAGAAATATCGTTCAAGGCAAGCTGATTTTGGAAAACGACTCTTTGCTCGTTAAAAAGGGCACAATGTAAGAGGTAGTGGTGTGTAGATTCATCATTGTGCCCACAAGAACAACTGGCAGATTCCGACAGAAAGTTGTCAAATAGATGTCGGTTTAAAGAACTACAACCATTTCGGAGCCTGCATAGCATTATGTTGGCAAACCTCGGGCCTACGTAATACCACTCAGGGGGTTGTCGTATGGATGACATAGCCTTGAGTTTGCTTTTAAATTCTAGAAGAGTGACAGAATCTCTCACCGGCACAGGAAGCATATTCCAGGCACGGATCGTTGCTGGGAAAAAGGATCCAGAGAATAGCTCAGTACGGCAGCGGAATGGAGTGAAGAAATGTGGATGACGGATATTGTAAGGATTTCGTACTTGGGATAGTGTGGGAAGATGGTTGACCAGAACCTCACAGGTCATCCCGTTAATAATTTTAAATAGCATAGATAATCTATGAAATTCACGTCTGATTGACAAGGTTTCGATGCCTGTTTCTAAGTACAGGTCTTCAGTGCTCGCACTACGTGTCATTCCACATACCGTTCTGAGAGCATCTTTTTGGATATCCTCTAGCCGAATTACAAGATATTGTGGAATATTATCCCACACAACATCTGCATATTCTAACGATGGTCTAATAAATGTTTTGTACATGATCTCGAGACATTTACGGTCTAGAATATATTTTAGACCTTTAAGTAAGGAGAGTTTGTGTTGAGCGTTTGCTATGAGATTACTCACATGGTTAAGCCAATTCCCTTTGTTATTAAAGGTAATGCCGAGGTGCTTATGATCAGTTGATGGTAGAATTTCAGAATCTTTGAAGTTGATTGAAAAGGATGTGGGCTCGTTGTGCAGGGAAAAAATTAGAGATGTAGTTTTCGAGGCATTAAACTCGACGAGCCACATGTTTGCCCAATGCGTCATGGTCAGTAGATCGTAATCGAGGGTGGCAGTGTGTTCTTTTAGATCATCTGACAATACATATAGGCACGTGTCATCAGCAAAAAGTCTAATATTGTGAATTATATTGCTGGGCATGTCATTAATAAAAACTAAGAATAACAAAGGACCAAGCACATAGCCTTGTGGCACTCCAGCATGTAAACGAAGTAGGGTGGACTCATTGCCGTTTATAACTACTCGCTGGTATCGGTTTCCAAGATAATTTTCGAACCATGTAAGTAGATTTCCACAGATACCAAAATTCCTAAGCTTCTGTAGGAGGCCGCGATGCCATACTCGATCAAAGGCTTTAGATATATCGAAGAATAGAAAGATTATTTCCTTTTGATCGTCAAGAGCTTGAGTAATATCCGTGTAGATATCAAGCAGTTGATTTACTGTAGAATGTGATGGAAGAAAGCCAGACTGATATAGAGTGATATCATGTCTAATATAGTTATAGATATGTTTTAAAACGGTTCTCTCCATAACTTTACTAAGACAACTCAACAGTGATATTGCTCGATAATTTGAACATAAGCTCTTGTCTCCTTTCTTGAAAATAGGAGTTACATTAGCGATTTTCCAAGAAGTGGGGAACTGCGCACTAGAAAGTGAGTAATTAAAGAACCGCGCTAGTATTGGGATCAATACTTGTTGGCTCTCGAATAAGAGTTTCGGGCTTAATTTATCCGGGCCAACAGCTTTAGACGTGTCCAGATTGGACAGTACATCGGAGATGTCAGTGTTTGATATTGTAATTGAGTGGAGAGTATTGTCCGTATACATAGATAGAGCTTTTTGTTATTGCCTTTAACTTCTCTTGTGACAACAGCGCCTCAAAGCTCTCAAATTCTGCTTATATTAATTAACCGTTTAGATTTAGGTCAAGATTTTGCTTTCTGTTGTCGTGCAAATAGATATTACTCAAGACCACTACAGGTGATGTTTTCTGACCGTCTTGACCATACAAGAAAACTCAGGTTTTTCTTAGCTAGTTTCTATTTGCCGGCTGAGAGAAGACTATTTTTGAAAATGTACCACTTGATTGACTGGCTTGGTTACCGAGCCAGTCATTCCAGTGGTAAATTTTCAAAAATCATATTATCTTGGATGAAAAAATGGACATTCCTCAAGACCACTACGTGATCAGTTTTGGCGGTCTTGGCCATTAAAGAGTTAAATTGACACAAGCGGGTTTATATATTGAATGCGGTACGTGAAAAGTCACGTGTTTCTCAGAATCCTGGTCTACAATCTGGCAAATACAGTTGCGGAAGCGTAAGACATCCCTAAATTTGGCATGGCTCAATATTTTGAAACTTGTTTCCAAGTTAAAATAACAACAATTCTGCGGAATTAAATGTCTCGCCCGTCTCCTGTTTGCCACAGTGGCATTGACCTTTGACCTTGCGACCCCAACATCATCATGCTCCTTCCTATCATTATAGGTAGCCATGTATAGTTGCAATAGGCTTAACCAATCCTGAAATATAAGCTGAAGTTTTGCTAAATGCAAAAACTTAATGTTGAAATAACAGAGTTCTGTATCAAGCTCACAGTGACCTTGTGACCTCAACCTCATCATGCTGCTTCCTAAGATTACAGGTAACCAAGTATCCAAGTTTAGTTGCAATAGGCTTAACCAGTCCTGAAATATAAGCCGAGAAGTTTTGCTGAACTCAGAACCTTAATGTTGACACCACCGCCATCGCCGTCGGAAAAGTAATACCTATGTCTCGCTTTCGGCTTCGCAGACGAGACAAAATGATTCCGTTTGTGTAACTATTTCCCTTGATGTTCTATCAAGATGCAGGTGTGCTGCTGCCCCTCAGAATGCAGCTTTTCCCCACACATTTCTTTACAGATATCATGTCTCTTTTGTCTCATTCCATATCCTATTCTAAATCAATTTATGCACATGTTTGTTTCAGAATGAGCAAACCATATCAACAAACAATAAAGTGGTTAATATTGTCTTACCAAGTCTTTGTATTATTTTCAGTTAAATCCAAAATGAAGCCAACATTACTTTTAGCATGATAATTATGCAGAGGGTACGTTGTCATCGCTCAAGTGTCAATTACGGATGGTTTTTCAACATATAAATTAACAAGAGGTCCCGCACACGGCGCATAATACCCCGCCATGGTGACAAACCAATGACTGAGAGCTATCAGAAAATAGCGCTTTCTTCCTCAGACCTAGACCTGTCATTCTCTGAAGTTACAAGGCGATCCACTAAACGGTCATGGAGTTATCGTCCGGAAACCAATTATCAAGAGGTGGCTGGCGGACATATTGGATTTTGGATCATCTTCAAATTTGATAAGCTTCTTCCTCAGACCTTGTCCAGTAATCCTATGAACTCAGACCCTGTCCAGTAATCCTATGAACTCAGACCCTGTCCAGTAATCCTATGAACTCAGACCCTGTCCAGTAATCCTATGAACTCAGACCCTGTCCAGTAATCCTATGAACTCAGACCCTGTCCAGTAATCCTATGAACTCAGACCCTGTCCAGTAATCCTATGAACTCAGACCCTGTCCAGTAATCCTATGAACTCAGACCCTGTCCAGTAATCCTATGAACTCAGACCCTGTCCAGTAATCCTATGAACTCAGACCCTGTCCAGTAATCCTATGAACTCAGACCCTGTCCAGTAATCCTATGAACTCAGACCCTGTCCAGTAATCCTATGAACTCAGACCCTGTCCAGTAATCCTATGAACTCAGACCGTGTCCAGTAATCCTATGAACTCAGACCCTGTCCAGTAATCCTATGAACTCAGACCTTGTCCAGTAATCCTATGAACTCAGACCCTGTCCAGTAATCCTATGAACTCAGACCCTGTCCAGTAATCCTATGAACTCAGACCCTGTCCAGTAATCCTATGAACTCAGACCCTGTCCAGTAATCCTATAAACTCAGACCATGTCCAGTAATCCTATGAAGTCTCAAAGCGATCCACTAAACAGAATTGGATTTACCGCTCGGAAACCAATTTCGAGATGGCTGCCAGTGGCTGGCGGCCATCTTGGATTTAAGATTATCGTCATTTTCGATAGATTTCTTCAGCAGGCCTAGTCCAACAACCCTATACCGTTTCAAATAATCCAATTAAGGGTAATGGAGTTATTTAAGGGAAACCAATTTTTAAGATGGTCGCCCTTGGCTGGCGGCCATTTTGGATTTAGGATAATCGTAAATTTCGAGAGGTTTCTTCTCCCTAGTCCAACCACACTATGAAGTTCCAAAGCAATCTGATAAACGATAACGGGGCTATCATCCAGAATCCAAATTTTAAGATGGCCGCCGGTGGCTGTTGGCCATCATTGATTTCGGATCATCGTCAATTTCCATCGGTTTCTTTCCCAGACCTAGTCCAACCACCCTATGAATTTCCAAAGCGATTCGATAAATATTACAGGAGTTGTCATCCGGAAACCAATTTTTTCAAGATGGCCGCCAGGCGTTTTCAAACCGGTCCGATAAACGTTAACAGAGTTTTCATCCGGAAACCAATTTTCAAGATGGCCACCAAGTGGCTGGTGGCCATCTTGGACTTCGGATCATTGTAGATTTCAAAAGGTTTCTTCCTTAGACCTGGTCAAATCATCCTATAAAGCGATCCGATAAACGGTAGCGAAGTTATCGTGCTGAAACCACTCTGCCCGCCTGTAAACGCCATCAACCAATTTTTTTGGCGGGGTATAAAAAGTACACCAGATAACTTACGCCGTGCATTAGACCAATTGCAGAGGCTAATACTGCACTCCAAACATGCAACTACCCTTTGAGCAAACAGAACAACTACCATTTTTAAAAACTAAAATCCAATAGCTATGTAAATTTACAATAGATCCCCTTTTGTCCGTGTTCACTGAAGTGCTAGTAGTAGGCCTACAATGGAAAATGCGGGACCGGATTTTCGTTTTGTTCTGAGGGACGCCAGCATTTTGTGGGCCAGACGTTGTATAGTGATACTCTTAGTCAGACCCGCCTTAAAATCTGCACCGACAACATGCCATATAAACTCAATACTGACTTGACGTATGCATTTGTAGAGTAAACATTGCTCAAATGACACCTTCCTTTGTGTATATTTACGTAATGTTTATCTGTCAAATGCTTGCATCTAGACAGACACGCAGACGGGCGGAAGGCATGCAGACACACGGAGGGACTAAGGGCCAAAGTTCCTGCTTAGTTTCCTGGTTGTATAGACAGATGAGACAGATGTGTGGTCAAATAAATCGCAAGTCTTCATGATTTAAAAACAACAAACACTAATTTTGTAGAAAATAAATATAATTGATAAAATAATTAACATCGTTAAACTTTAAGGATTTTAACTAAGTTAAAAACTTAAAACAAATATTTCAACGAGCATAGAATTACAGAACAAAAATGCAAACAATTTTCAGCAGCAGGTAGCAGCAGCAGCAGTAGTAGTAGTAGTAGTAGTAGTAGTAGTAGTAGTAGTAGTAGTAGTAGTAGTAGTAGTAGTAGTAGTAGTAGTAGCGGTAGTAGCGGTAGTAGCGGTAGTAGCGGTAGTAGTAGTAGTAGTAGTAGTAGTAGTAGTAGTAGTAGTAGTAGTAGTAGTAGTAGTAGTAGTAGTAGTAGTAGTAGTAGTAGCAGCAGCAGCAGCAGCAGTAGAGTAAAACAGAACGTGTATTTAAACATCCGCCTCTATCGATTGACGTCTCTATTCCGTTCACTCACCATAGCACCACACCATCTAGTCCAGCCCCACCCACAGTCCTCTGATTTATATGTGCCGGTGCTGGGTGCTTGGAGGAAACATTGTAATTGCGTTTTGACAAATGACCGGGAATCGACATGTCACGCGAATTTGATACCGCCAGAAGCCGACCGATTCTTAAATAGAGAGATTCATTACTAGCTATTCCCGGCTTATTACTAGCTAAGCTCACCTCGTAGAAATTATTTATGCTTATTCGATTATTTAATTCTTAATCATTAAAAATTGACGATTTAAAAAATAATTGCGATTTTCGATTTAATCACATAATCGCGCGAGCATAGTCGTGATGGTCTAATGGCAGCTGAAAGACAATTTACACTTCTTTCAGTCTCAGAATTCATCATCACCGACTATTTCTAATGAACGAAGAATACCTTCTAACAGTGGTGTATACTCTTTTTATTGAAAACTGAACGAAAACGAAAAATTCGAAAAACCGAAATAATAAAGGGGCCATAACACTGATATATTACCGTATTGAGAGGACAGCATTCGCTAACAATTTTGAAATTATTCCAACTTTGTAAATTTCGCCATTTTGTTTGTTGCATTTTTTTATTTAACTGTCTCCAGTAAGCCACCAGACAATAATTTCAATGATAAAAAAACCCTTGACTTGCGAAATATTTTGAAAACAAGTTGACTGAAAGTTGTTGGTGGTGTAGCCACCAACACCATACAGTTAGATTGTTTTCAAAATATTTAGTAGGTCCAGAGATACAACCCCTAGACGTCGTCTGCAAAATCTCAGCGGTCACACAGTTGAAGCCTGATAACATTTGACGAGTAATAACTGTTACACTGGATTTGAAAAAAGTATGGTTCGTTAAATGGCTTTGGTGATGCGACTGATGACAGTATTGGCGGTGCCATGCTCCTTAACCGTACATCTAACCCTACATCTTCAAACATTGATGATTTACCCAAGAACGTATGACATCACCACGACAGGTCATATCCACCAATCAGCCCGAGCATGACCATTTAAGTTAAATAAATTAGCCAATCACAGCACGATCCTAACTTATTCAACCAATCAGAGGACGATCCTGACTTAATCAACCAATCACACTACGATCCTGAATTATTCAACCGAGCAGAGCCCGATCCTGACTTAATCAACTAACCAGACCATGGCCATGACTTAATAAACCAATATGAGTACGATCCTAACTTACTCAACCAACGAGGACATGATCTTAACTTAAATAACCAATCAGAGCAGGTTCTTGACTTAAGCAACGAATCAGAGCAGGATCTTGACCTAAGCGTGGAATCGCTAGTTCCCGGTCTCATTAATCTGGCATTACAGTAGAGTAGGGTGCGGTTCCATACGGGTAAACAGACTGTGTGGAAGTGCTTTAAAACATCTAGATCTTTCTGATGGGATAATAGAAGTATCGTGTAGCACGATGGACATGTATTAGTTGAAAGCAAAAACTGTTTGTACCGTAAGACAGTGAAGCAGGGTGCTGTCGGTGCCTGCAGGAGCTTAGCTCACAAACAAGAGATAATTTTACATACAAAAAAGCAGGATATGAGCTCTGAGAGCATCAAAATTTCATCTTTCTACATATCCTGTATTTCTGTGTGCAAAAATACAAATATAATATGATGATAAGCATGAAACATGGTGTATATTACAGCTCAGAAATAACTTAATATATCCCGAAAAGAAAACAAAAGAAAATGTCCTGTTGGGTATTTTTTAACATAATTGAATTGGAAGACATTACTGCCAAGCCAGCAATGTCTTCCAATCCAATTATGTTCAACATATTTCCACAGAACATTTCTTCCTAACATACATATTTCTGTATTTGTTTTAGAAACATTTTAACTTATTTATGAGCTGTCCTGCATGTGATGACGAGTTTGGACGAGACGTGGTCTCTGGCTGTGACACAGGGTACACATTGAATAATGAACATATGTACAGTTTATGATGATGATGATGATGATAATTTGATGATGATGATGATGATGGCGATATGCACAGTACATGATGATGATGGTGGTGGTGGGTACTAATGGCTGATAATGATGACGATTATGATGATGCTGATGGTGAGTTGGTGGTGGTGATGGATGGATGATGATGGTGAGCTGGTGGTGGTAGTCATGATGATGATGATGATGATGATGATGATGATGATATGTTCAGTAAGGGAGTGTGTTTATCACAGTCGTCTTGAAGCATTGTTGAAGTACCATGTTACGAGTGCCGGCTTTTAAGCGCTGTTTTCACTCCGCTAAATAACGTCTGTTTAGATTCCAGTATAGCTTGGTACTCTAGTTTGGATTTTGCGTCTAATTTTGACAAGTCAATAACTGCGCCATAGTTAATCAACAAACGGGATGTTTGAACATTTTTTGCCTTAAGAGCGTAATATAATGCGTGTCGGTGAGAGGAATTCTTCACATTAAGTAAACTCCCCCGTGATAGCAGGTATTCCACAATCTTCGGATCCCCGCGGTGCGCCGCTATGTGTAAGGCTGTGCACCCCGCGGCTAGCCCAGATGGCTGCCCCATGCGGTGGTTAACATCAAGTCCAGTAGCTGTCATGACTTTTAATGCATTCTTGGAACCACGTAGAGCCACAGCATGGAATGGCGTCCAACCATCGACGTCTGTGAGGAACGTCTCCGCGGCTTTTTTCTTGTTCTTTCGGATCAGCTTCTTCACCTGCGTCATAAACGAGTCGTGGTCATTCTGCAGCAACACCATAAGCGTGACAGCATCGGATTTAGTCTGACTGGAAGGTAGGATCGATGACGTGACTGACGACGACGGGTCTCGCATGATTGGCGGTTGTATCGTACTTGTATCACTGATAGTGGACACGCTGCTAGCGCTGTCGTCGTCATTAGACTGGCTACCGGTCTCATTCATTGCCATCCCGTGGTCCACATCACTGAGAATGAAACAGACGGAAGTACATGAGTAAGGTGATCATGTGATGAAATTATTAACCATTTCCAGCCGGGTATCTTAATTTAAAGACAAATCTACAGGTATTCTGTTGAATATTTTGAAACAAATTCGACAGGAACAGCTTCCAGTTAAATTTGTTTCAAAATATTCAACATAATATGTCTTACATTGTAAATAATTTATCGTATTTAGTGTTTGGGTTCCAGTGGTTAACTATCTACTAACAGCACGGATCTGCTGCTTGTTAAAGGGATACTAATCTCATATCAAATGTTGTATTGTACCGAGAGACTATGGTTTATAGATTCCTTATCATTCATATTCTGTCACATTCCCTGATCTGTATCGCGATTCTGCTTTGTAATATCGTGTAAATGTTGAACAATGATCGCTGCCATTTTGTATCCTCAAGCGATAGTGTGCGATGTCATGTAAGTATCAATGCATTACATTCCAAAATATTCAACAAGATTACGTGTTGAATATTTTGGAAGTAATTTGACTGGAAGTTGTTGCTGCTTTAGGCAGCAACAACTTCCAGTCAAATTACTTCCAAAATATTCAACAGCTTACCTGTATAATGTGGTCTTTACACCACATTGCCAAACTATAGCTGTCACCTCTATGATTGAACGTATATACCAAGGCAGACACGCTAGGTTTTTTCTGATTGGTTGAAAAGTAAATCATGACAGCTATCATAGGGTGTAGAAATCTACGAACATTTAGCTACTAAATCCTGAATATCTTTCTTTAGCGGCATGATAAAAAGCCTGAAATTACCTGCATAGTTTATGAGTGACATATTAGATCACCTAAATAGTTATCAAGAGATGAGGTTAGCTATCCTTTAAGACCCTTCTCATACTCCACACAGGATGCATGCTAGGTTGTGAATGGCGGACTCCAGGTTTAGCTATACCCCGCCCATCTCAAGAAAAGCTCCACCAACGCTTTGACAGTGTTGGGAGTTAATCCATCCCCGAACTCCCTTATAATTAATTTCCCGAAAACTATACAGGTAATCTGCTGAATATTTTGAAACTAATTTGACTGGGTGCTGTTGGAAGCAACAGCGCCCAGTCAAATTACTTTCAACATATTCAACAGAATGTTTATTAAATAATAAACAAATAATTCGTACAACAACGCTTAGTACAATTATGACGTAATTGAGTATAATATGTCAGCATATACGGCATGCAGTTGTTTATGACGTCATATGATTGGTGTATAAACTGGAAAGGTCCATTGACATTTTGGAAATTATAGTGGCTCAATTCCATACTTGAGAGGTTGTTAAGACTTCGCATATACATATTTCCTGCAATAGATGGAACTGTTTTGCCACATTGTAGGTCATAATCAAGGATGGGGCTGCTTGCCCATATCATAGTCAAAGATGAGTTTGTTTGCCCACATTGTAATCAAACATGTGGTCGCTTGCTTTGATTTAAGCATATTTTCTATTGTTCAAAAGACAGCAGGGGTTGAGTCACAAGATGTCACTAACTTAGTTACGATTTGCTCCCAAATTTACAATACAAAAGATTATAATAATGACGAATATGTGATAAGAAGTTACACACTTGAGGTTACTTATATATTAATTGGTATTAAGTATTATTAATAGTCATATTGTAATCCTAGATGGGACTGAATGACCATTTTGCAATCAAAGTTGATGACATTAAATTTGTCTAAATTTAAATCAAAGATGTGGTTGTTTGCCTATATATTTTAACAACATCTCAATTATACTTATTTCTAGACGCATTACCATATTGATTTGTAATTGTTTTCAATACACGTGGCAGTAGCAGCGGCGGCCGCAGGCCCAGCAGCTAAGCTTAATTGTCTTTAGAAAGGAGAGATGGCTGGAAAGTTGACACACGATATTGTACGTCATTGTGTGCTGGTTATCTGAGAGAAAGTATGGTAAAGACGCCAGGTTAATACGCGGATAGGCGTCTGTGAATGCTCATATCTAACTTGGCGGTGATTTGAGCATAGGAAACAGTAGGAGATGCGCTCCAAGAGATGAGCTCCAAGAGATGCGCGCCAAGGGGGGGGTTGTTACCGGTTTTGCCAAGAAATAAGAAAGCGGTCAGAATACAATAATCTGCGTTTGTACGCAGATAAATAATTTGGGGCAAATTATATCTGCATAATCTGCGCAGCATAGGCCTATATGGCGTGATTTTGCTCAGAGCGTGACCAACTTTTTAACCTTTTCAACGACCAATCCCAGAAAAAGTAAATTCTACGATTTATAACATTTTCTGTTGAAATTTTGAAATTAATATGACTGGAAGTCATTGCTGCCTAAAGCGGCAGTGTCTTCCGAGTTCCGATAATATTAATTTCAAACTATCCAACCGCTTTCCTGTTTGGTTGGCATGAGATTGAGATACGGAGTTTAACGATGAACACGTTAATAAGAGTATATTTACTGAACAGCCACAAAACTAGAGTACTGTAAATACAACAGGCCGGCAATCGCAATACTGACAATAAAACGCACACTAACCAGGAACTTAAATAAAAACCTTTATTTTGTAAATAACTTGATAAAGCCTCTTATTATCTTCAACACACACGTTCTGTGCCCATTTCAACAAGTTTGATCACGTTTTCGGCTGTTTAGCTTCATGTATGTCTAGTGAAGTGACGCTTCTGTTTGACAATTCGCAGTTAAATGTCTTTTACACGTCGACCTTCTTTATTTAACTTTAACGTGAACACAGGTGGGGCTAAAATACGCGCATACAAATAGGTCAAAATATATTACAGGCTAGACCCAGTATTTAATGCTAATGTCGGCCTAATGCTGCGCTTGTACATTCGATCTTCAGCCAACATCACACAATTCATTCAGCTTACTACGGGGACACTATTCCTGCCACTGGTTCCGGTTTAACGTTAAACAGTAGTAAGCGCAATGCATTGTGGGATGTTGGCTGGAGACAGAATATGAAGATATCAGCCGCCACGTGTACACCTGGTCCATAAAACAGTTCGATTATTAATCAGTCCCCTGCTTATTTAATAAATATTTGATGAAGCTACCGCTTCATCTGCCTTAGCAACACGCGCGTGTGTCCTAGTCTATGTAGGGTGGGAGGCGAGCGTGTGTGGGAGTTGGGGTATGGGGTGGAGGGATTCCGAAACGTTGCGGTCTAGGTTATAAAACGAGCATCTATAGCGTGATATCTGTGTCAAATCTAATGTACTACTAGACAGCTAGGATTTAATCGAGGGACAAATTTCTGGATCTGTGTAAAGTGGGCGGAGCTTAGATTGAAATGGGCGGGAATTATTCCCGCCCATTTCTAGCTAAGCTCCACCCACTTTGCATGCACGTTGCATTTTGAATGGAGTTTAATACTTCGACGCATGAATTCCCAAAACCTCTCAATTTCAAGATAATTACACAGGTAAGCGCTTGAATAACTAATTTAACTTGGAGCTAGTTAGGTAATTAGTTTTAAAATATTCAACATTATCTTTATTAACTATCTGGCTGCTGCAAGCCACCAGACAATTATTTCAATGCGCAATAACTCTGGACCCGCTGAATATTTTGAAAACAATTTGACTGAAAGTTGTTGGTGGCTTAACCACCAACATCTTTCAGTCAAATTGTTTTCAAAATATTCAGCATACTTAGAGTTCAACCCGATGAAAATTGTAGTCGGCATATACATATATATCTACCTTTAGATGCCATCTTGAGTGTGACGTCGACAAACAAGTGACCTATTCTGATTATGACGTGAGATACTTGATTGACAGGTCAGACCCTTACATTGGCCAGTAGCTGGCGATACGCTCGAGATTAAAGGAGTGCGTGGAGGCATCCACCTGTCAATCCCAATGGACCTTTC
This sequence comes from Chaetoderma sp. LZ-2023a, assembly GCA_034401795.1. NCBI lineage: Eukaryota > Metazoa > Mollusca > Caudofoveata > Chaetodermatida > Chaetodermatidae > Chaetoderma > Chaetoderma sp. LZ-2023a. The sequence continues at coordinate 5,349,007 of CM067375.1, read as the reverse complement.
CAGTTTGTCCATCAATCATAAGAAGTCATAAGCAACTACGTGACATGTAGGATGACGTCATAATCAACTACGTCATGAATAACATAGACAAGTTCGTCAGGAACGCTTAATTGATGACGGACTAAGCGTCGTTGTGATATGAATTGTATGTTTACTATTTAATAAATATTCTGTTGAACATTTTGAAACTAATTGTGAACTTCAAAAACTATATTAATTTATATGGAATGAAATCATCATATGTTAAGATGAATTTTGTTTCATTGCATCCAGGTACATAAATTAAGCCTGTTTAGTCTACAATTTTAACAATTTTATATTCGCGCATTTTGCTGTGAATATGCAGGGCGTAGATTTATCTCATGGGGGGGGGGGGGGCACACCGCCTATCTGGTCCGTGATCCATCAATGCTCCTAGAAACTAGAAAGTTTTGAAATCTGAGAGATTGATTTTGAGCCATTTTAGTTTTAACAGCACTATAGGACCTCTGAATGGCCATAAAATGCCACAGCATCCATCTCTGAGTATGTAATTGACTGTAAATCAGTTAATTAGTGTTCATAGCAGTCAGTAGGATTTTAATTTGGGCTCACTAATATAGGCGGATTTCATTTGGTCATGACTTGTAAAGTCAAAGCTAAGAGGTAGTCTAAAGCCCTGGAATGTGTACCTTTAATAATCCATGCTAGTTCTAAGCAGCTGGAGAATGACACCACTGGAGTGTGAGAGAACATGGCGGAGATATTCAGCGGAAGACTTTTTCGATTTAATCAGATTTTTTCGAGTTTTATGATTTTTATGATTTTTTACTTCTATAACAAAATCATTGATACTTTACATGTACTCATGTTCTGAACTCAATAGAATCTAATTCTCTAGGAGCTATGGCAGAGTGAATATGACTGTAGGCCCTATATGTTGTTGTTCTAAAAGTTGTTGCGGTGTCATATAGCAACAGTTTACAGCTACACTTGTCAAAATAAGCAACAATGTAAGTGGAACAAATAAAGACAGTTCTAAAAGCCTGAACCAGAATGAAATAAGAAGTTAATTGCATTCTGGCCTAAAATCTATCCGGAGAACATCAAGTCACGCATGGCTGCGCAGTCCGGCAGCAGTCTAATTTTCAATGCGGGTTGACCAATAGGTGTTAAAAGGTTCTTAACAAGTCTTCAAGTAAAGTGACAATCACTTACAGCATGGAGACCAACACACTGTGTATTAGGCCATCTTAATCTGGAACATTGACACATGTTTAAACACGTTATAGCTACGGGTTAGATAATTTACGTAGTTTGACAAATGTTTATTTCCAATGTGCAGATGACAGTTTAACTGGAGAATGCATAACAGCCTTACTCCACTTCACCGTAATTCATTCGCCTTTCCAGGGTATGTACCCATCATATGACGTCATAATCATCTACGCGATTTGTAGAATGACATCATAATGGATGACGTCATGAATGATGTCGATAAGTACGTCACGAACGCATATTTGAAGACGGTCTATGCCTTGTACAAATTGTTTGCTTTTACTATTTAATAAATATTCTGTTGAATATTTTGAAACTAATTTGACTAGCCGCTGTTGCTGCCAAACAGCACCCAGTCAAATTAGTTACAAAATATTCAACAGCTTCCCTGTATAGTTTTCAGGAAATTGATAGCTAGGGCATTCGGGGATCGATCAATCCAAACACGGCGAGGTGTGGGTGGAGCTTAGCTAGTGATGGGCGGGGCATAGCTAAAAATGGAAAGGTCCATTGATTCTACTTGATCCAGTTTAACTTTGTTGTAATTGTGTTTCTCTACACTGACATAATATATGAAAGAAAATTTGGGTGAAATGTCACCTGTCACTGGCATAATGTATGTTTAATTATTGTATTGATCATTCTGAAAAATTGTATAAAATATCTGAGTTTTATATAGAAGACAGACAGAGTTGTTGGGGGATTCCCACAAGAGCATCGTATTTTAAAGCTGCTGCTATACCGTTGAACTTATGTGAAGAAGAAAGATTTACGATATATTAAAGATTACCTTGTTAACTTGCTAAAAGTTCAAGTTAGTCAACCAGTAGGTCAGTCAGTGAGGCAGTCAGTCAGTCAGTCAGTCAGTCAGTCAGTCAGTCAGTCAGCCCGTCCGTCTCTGAGTTAGCTAGTCCGCCAGTCCGTCCATCCATCAGCCCGCCTGTCAGTCCGTCAGTTAGTGAACAGATCGGTCACTAAGAAGTGTGGCTCTCGATTTGTCTCTCGATTGGTCTTCCATAGGTCAATCAATCGGACTAGCGAGAGAAGCTCAGCCTACGTGCATTTTCCCGCCGCTAGAGCCGCACAGTACCAAAGAGCTATAAACAATGTTGACCTTATTTATACTATTATTCTATTAAAATGTATTATGACAATAAGCATCCCAGAATTTGTTCTTGTTGTTCTTAAGACATTTTTGAATTTGTTATCACATTTTGAAATAACTGCTGTTCTACTGCATGGGACATGACCAAACGTCAAATAAACATGCCTACAGTACCGTAACCATGGTTTGTGTACACTACATACGCTGCCTCGGTATCCTGAGCGTAATTAACGTGAAACTGAAACTGCTGGGCTACATTTGAACCGTCTTAACATTTTGCGGATACAAATTTCCAGGCTGTATAATTCTGGACATGGTATAAAATATTTTGAAAACAATTTAACTGAATGTAGTTGGCAATTACTGTCAGTCAAATTAGTTTCAAAATATTCAGCTGGTCTAGTGTTATTATTGTCTATTGAAATTATTGTCCAGTGTCTGGCAGCATACAAAGGCAAGTCAGTTAAAAATAATGTCCACAGAACTGTTATAAATATTATTGATCTGTGCTGTTCACATGTCAAATAACAACTACGGAAAGTTTCCACTAACTGTACTACTGTGCTGATAGAAATAAAGCTTCTTAGTTCTTATATTAGCATAATGTTGTATAACCATGCCTATTCAATATCTTAAACAATAGCTACAATAACTTTTAACAAACAAAAAAAATCTATATAAATTTTAGTGCAAATGAGCGGAAAAAATATGATTTAATCGATTTGATTCAATCAAAACAACCCGGATATTCAGCAAACAGAAACAGCTCTGTTCCCGGCGGAAGTAAGTAAGGACATCATATCGGTGGCAGGAACCGGAAGTTAGTGCACTCGTATCAAGTTGGAGTGGGATCAGACAAGTCCAGTCCCTCACACCACATGGTGCTGCTTTCTACTCCTTAACACTATAAACCTTGAATTTGCTCAATAAAATTTCAATTGTTTCCTAGAAAATGTCCATTTGCAGACGAAGAGAAGACTATTTTTGAAAATTTATCACTGGAATGACTGGCTTGAGAATCGAGCCAGGCTTTCTAGTGATACATTTTCAAAATGGGCCTTTCTAAACTCCATTTCAGCTTTCACCATTGATATGCTTTTGTTGTTGTCTTTTTGCACGCATGCTGATTAATCGAGTAAGTTATTCCAGTGGTAAATATTTTTTAATAGTCTTCGCTTCGTCTGCAAATGGACGTTTTTTAAAACCACTGCAGAGGCCGTTCTTTCCTCATTATGTTTATAATAGTTAGCATCGGAGTGAAAAAGCTAGTCGTAATGACACCAGATCTACTTCCAGCCATCTCAGTCAGTTATAATAGTATTAGTCTTCTCCTCCAGTATCCCAGAATCACATGAATGACATGAAACATACATGCGATTCGTCAACCTGGTTGATGGAGACACCGATTCTGTGACTGGAGAGGTCGTTAGAGAGACAATGATTATGCGACTCCTGTAGACGTCGTTAGAGAGACTGATTTTAGAGAGAGAGAGAGAGAGAGAGAGAGAGAGAGAGAGAGAGAGAGAGAGAGAGAGAGAGAGAGAGAGAGAGAGAGAGAGAGAGAGAGAGAGAGAGAGATTCTGTGACTCCTATATAGGTCATTAGAGAGACAATGATGCTGTGACTATAGAGGTCGTTAGAAAGACAATGATGCTGTGACTCCTATAGATGGCGTTAGAGAGACAATGATGCTGTGACTCCTATAGAGGTTGTTAGAAAGACAATGAAGCTGTGACTCCTATAGAGGTTGTTAGAAAGACAATGATGCTGTGACTCCTATAGAGGTTGTTAGAAAGACAATGAAGCTGTGACTCCTATAGAGGTTGTTAGAAAGACAATGATGCTGTGACTCCTATAGAGGTTGTTAGAAAGACAATGATGCTGTGACTCCCATAGAGGTTGTTAGAAAGACAATGATGCTGTGACTCCTACTGCTGCTGCTGCTAGCTTAAAAATTTCCAAAGATCGATTGACTATTAGCTTGCTTTTTTAAAACATGTCTAGAACCGAAATTATTGCCATGGTCGGGCAGTTCCGCCACCTATGTACTGCTGCTGCCGCTGGTGCTACCTCTACTACTACTACTACTACTACTACTACTACTACTACTACTACTACTACTACTGCTGCTGCTGCTGCTGCTGCTGCTGCTGCTGCTGCTGCTGCTGCTGATGATGATGATGATTATTATTTATTTATATATTTCACCTCTGTCTAGGTTATGTACAAGTATGACTGCGAATGTTTACCTTTGGCTGGTTTGCGTGTCGCCTGATGTCCTGCTGTGGGGACGCAAGGACAGTCTGTCGTTAGCAGGTACCTCAGGTAGTGGCCTGTTCCCCACTATATGCTTAAATAACTGCTTGGTCAAAGAAGCTAGGTAGTCATACATTGGTGTAGCGGTTGTAGTTTTAACTAGCACTGTTCTCGGCTAGCGTCTCGCGTGGCTGCCTGCAGTAACGTTATATATGTATTAGGACGCCGTGATATTAAATATTTGAGTCACTTTTCGTGTGCGATCACCTGACAACAACATAAACGCGTCACTATGCCAACTGAAATAACTAACGATTTCTGGGACGGGTTCACTTAATAAACTTGCCAAGTATAGGCGCCTGTATTTACTCCTTCAGACTACGGTCAGTCAATAATCAATCTGTTGTTAGCGGCTAAGAAGCCAATTTAGTATTATCAAGTGTGAACTTAAGCCGGTTTAGTGTAACTACAACATCACAACCCTATTATAGTCTGCGCCGGAGTGTAGTGTCCTGCTATAAAAGCGACTTTCTGGTAAATATTTTATTAATGGAGTTAGCGCGTAATATTTATACTGGACGACAGTAGACGGGCTGATAACTGATTTCTTGCTCATACTTTCTCGGTCATTTTTATGTGGCAGGTAACACGAGCGAGTCGATAAATTGGGAAAGCCCTAAGCTATATTTAGCCTTAGAGCGACGGGGTCGGAAATACGCTGATTGGTGGTTAGGGGAGATCCCTTAGTTAACGGAACTAGTACGCAAAATATTTCCACACAGAATATTTCCACCGGAAATTTGTTTTACACATTCGCCATCCGTCCTGATCAGTGGCGCCACACACTGGGAAGTGATCATTGTGAAGGTGTAGGGTGGTGGGGCGGGGTGGGGGCCTATTTTGCATCCTAGAGTATGAAATATTTTCGTGGAAATTTGTATAAAGTGGTTGGGGTGCAAATGGTGGGTGTGTGGTGGTGTGTGTGTGGAAATTGTGGAAAATAGGCATTTAACGAAACACAAACGGGGCATACGTGTCGAGATGATAAACATGTTAATATATATTGACACGCGTCAGTCATATTCTGTAAACATGGAAACTTAAACAATGCTTTGCGAGCAATACTCCGTACAAACCCGCGCGACTCCCGCTTTTCTTGTTAGGGGATGCAGCCTATGAACACAGCTAATAATTAAGTAAGCACGTTTCCTAAACAAAAACTAAAACATGTTAGTATAATTTTGAACACAATGGAAGATATGTCCTGTTGAATATTTGGACTTAGTTTAATTGGAAGCCATTGCTACCTGAGGCGGCAATGGAATTCGTTCAAATTAAGTTTAAAAAAATTCAATTTACCTCAGTTTGTATTTTTCAAGGAGGATAACTCTGGCAAATATGTACACAAATTAACGCAATGTGCACTTCAACCCCACTTGACCTTCCAGTACAGTATTCCATGTCAGCGACCTCTCTGCTAAAATGGATTTTTTGGTCTAAATTTATCAATTAGTATATATGCTGATTCAAAAAGGTTTTGATACCATTGTTTACGCGCATCTTCAGCCGCCATCTTAGATTTCAAAATTGACGCCATTTTGACACTTAAATCCCTTTCGTGTCAACAGCGCATTAAAGCGCTCAAAATACTATTTGTTTCAATTAACCATTTAATTGCCAATACTTTCCAAGGAAATTTTGATTGTTTTTTTGTAAGTTTATAACGAAAATCTACAAAAAAAATAGATTTCTGTTACCCTTAAAACTGACATTCATCAAAGGTGAAATGGTCAAGAAAATTCAAATTTCTGCTTAGCCAGTGTCGAGTTGCAGACCAAGAAGAGTATTTTTGAAAATTTATCACTGGAATGACTGGCTCCCCGAGCCAGTCATTCCAGTGGTAAATTTTTTAAAATATTATCAGCCTGCAAGTGGACATTTTTCAAGATCACTGCAGAGGTCGGTTTTTTTACTAACTTGGCCATTAAAGGGTTAAGTTGACACACGAGGGGGTTAACAGAATGGCCATATATTACTCCGCTGAGGAGAGGGGAACGTAACACAAAGCATTAGGGCATATTCTTAAATTTTGTTATAAACCACTAATTGGCGGCCATCTTGAATACACCAGGATATTTTTGCTTGAATTAAGCGGTACTTAAATTTATGAGAATTTAACATTGTATAGTTTCAGTTAAGCGTCGGCAATATTGGTTGTGTTAAAGAACGGGGGCGGATACAGGTTGTGGGGTGCACACCCTCTGCACCCCCCCCCCCTCAATCCGCCCCTGAAGAACCACTATAAGTCACCGCAGAAACATTATTATGGACAATGCATATGTCTGACCAGACAGGCTCAATGCATGACGTGCGTCATATTCTTAAATGTCGAAGGACAAACAAACATTACACCAAAACCATCTAGAATCCAAGAACGTTATGATTTGAGTGTGATAAATGTCCACAAAGCTATTTTTTCAAGATGCTGATACTGTACAAAGTATATGGGGTTATATACAAAATTTCCCCATCAATCTATGAACAAGCGTCAACTTTTTTAAATCATTATTATTACCATACATACTTATTATTATTATTATTATTATTATTATTATTATTATTATTATTATTATTATTATTATTATTATTATTATTATTATTATTAACGTCATCAGCATTGCGCACTGTAGGGAAAACAATCCAAAACGCTCTGCCAATCCGCAAGCTATTAACAATCTGCTGTGTTCGCATTAAAGGTGCACACTCACGCCGGAGTGCCCGAAACAAAACTATCCAACCCGTATACCCCAAGAAGCTCAAAGTGCTACCCCAATGCAATGAAACGAAATAAATCCCAACACATGATGACCTCATCTCGCACAAACCAACACAATTCTCTCAATTGCGAAGTTGAATTAGGGACTCGTGCCAATTCCAATTCAATTTCACAGCCCAAAAAATCATATTAATCTATACGTAACAAAATCACCACATACCAAAATCCACCCCGCCCCACCCCATCTAGGTCCACAATCTAAGCCTCCAAAAGTCCACAATTTCAACAATTTCACCCTCAAGCACCCTGGCGCGAATATGCACCTCCCAATTATATCATATAATACACAAAGCGAGAAACGCCGACTTTGCTCTGGGTCACCGTCCCCTCGGAACATTCTTGTGCTAACAGCGCCTCGGAGCATTAAATGTTACCTTCTTGGTCAAGATAATCTAAATTTCTTCCCAGTCAGTGCCAACACGCAGGCCAGGAGAAGACAACTCATGAAAACTTACCACCAAATCACTACCTCGATTGTCAAGCGTCGTCGCCATCATCACGATGTTTTGTGTACACACATACTGAATTACTTCTACCATGCGTCGTGTAATTACACATTAATGTGAGTTAAACCTTTAAATGACTAAATTACTTCGAAAACTTAAAATATTTACTTATTGAATGTCAACTTGCAGGCCAAGAGAAGACTATTTTTGAAAATTTACCACTGTAATGACTGGCTCGGTAACCGAGCCAGTCATTTCAGTGGTAAAATTTCAAAAATTGTCTTCTCTTGGCCTGCAAATGGACATTACTCAAAACCACTACAGAGGCTGGTCTTGGCCGGTTTCGTCACGAAAGGGGCATTAGCATATCAAACAGCGACAACATTAGCGACATTAGCATAACAAACAAGTCAGTGCCATTGAGACGAGTCTGCCGTCATCAGATTCAGCTTGTATCACATTAACATCACTGCCTCTAAATTCATCACATATCATTCTAATAGACCTTTCCGGTGTATCCATCAATCATATCACGTCATAATCAACTACGTCACGTGTTGATGACGTCATAATCAACGACGTCATAAATGACGTAGATAAGCTCATCACGAACGCTTAATTGATGACGTTGTTATACGAATTCTATGTCTTTACTACTGAATAAACATTCTGTTGAATATTTTGAAACTAATTTGACTGGGTGCTGTTGCCTATAGCAAAATATTCAACCGCTTACCCGAATGGTTTCCTGGAAATTGATAGTCACGGAGTTAAGGGATCTATCGATCCCAACACGGGCGAAGTGTGGGTCGAGCTTAGCTTGAGATTGGCGGGGCATGGCTAAACTGCTAAACTGGATTCCTCAATTAATTTTGATTTGATGTTATCGTTTGGAAGAAATGTTTAGTCTGCCTGATGCTGCCCGGTCGAAAAAAGTTTCAATAGAATATCTATTAAATTGTAAACCGGTCAAAAGCATACAACTCCTACACTTAGCGGGCTTTTCCAGCTTCATGATGGAGATAAAATAGTCACCGTGATTGTGACGTCATCCCACATGCCACGTAATTGATTATGATGTCATATACCTGAGTGGTTGATCGGATGCTTCCAGTGAGCACCTCGTCACGGTGGTTCTTTAAGACATTTTGGTCCCAAAATCATAGAATCTCTCACAGGCTTGCCAGCAATGTCACCTTGGTCAAGTTTGACTCCTAACCATAGTTAGCTATAGCTAACTAGATTCCGAGTCGAACTTCAAATAGTTAACTAGCTAGTCAACTCTAGGCAAGCGAGCACCCGAGCTTTGGTTCAGATGGTTAGTGCAAAATTGACGTAAAGTCCAAAGTTTTATGAAATTATGATGCTCTATAGTAAATCAAGGTCGATTTCCTTCCCGCTTTATAGTATTTGGATGCTTTTTTACATCTTAGGGGAAAAATGTAACCAATTTTCGTAGGCCATCAAAACAGACGACAGAAAGGGTTAATGGAGACCGGTACCCGGCTCCAAATTCTCTGCAATAGTAATCCAATGGGGAATCGGGAACTAACGAACTATAGTTAACTATCCAGCATTATAGCTGGGCATAGCAACTGCGCATGTTCAGTAAACCAACAAACTGACTATAGTTATCGAGTCGAACTTGACCCTTTTTGATATGTCACTCCCCAGTTAACGCAGTTTACTGGGCCGATGCTAGGCTGATACCGTGCCGATACTGTCAGTATTGTCCCCCCACCCCCTCCTCCACCCCCACCCCACCACCCCCGCCCCGAGTCTCGCCCCAGTAAGCCGCGTTATCAGGGTTTGTACGCAACATTTACTGTTTCTTAATTCTTCACAAGTGTGATTCTTTAGTTTCTATCTCCTCATGCCTCGCGGCGGATAAATGGGCAGATTCTGACATCGCATATGATTTAGGCATTAAAGCGATGCTAATCTCATTTCAAATGTTGTATTGTACTGATAGGGTATGGTTTATAGATTCCTTATCATTCACATCCTGGCACCTTCTCTTATCATTCACATCCTGGCACCTTCTCTTATCATTCACATCCTGGCACCTTCTCTTATCTGTATCACCATTATCTGCTTTGTAATATAGCGTAAATGTTAAACAGTCATCGCCACCATTTTGTCTACTCAAGTGATAGTGTTTGATGTCATGTAGGTGCCAATGCATTACATTCTTTATTATGTAACACTCATCCCTATGTCTGCAACAACTTCCAGTCAAATTAGTTTCAAAGCATTTAACAGCTTACCTGTATGATTGCTTTTATACCCATCGCCAAACTATAGCTGGCCCCTCTATGACTGAGCGTATATACGGAGGCAGACACGCTAGGTCTTTTCTGATTGGTTGAAAAGTAAATCATAACAGCCTGTTAGAAATGTAAAAACATTTAGCTACTAAAGCCTGAATATCTTTCGTCATGGGCATGATAAAAAAGCTAAAATATCATGGATGGATTATGTGTGGCAAATTCTATCACCTGAATGGTTAGTATAAGATAAGGTGAGAGTTCCTTTAATGCAGCTATCGAGATAAGGAGAAACAAGACTGATTACTCTCAGGGTGTGCGCTATCTCCCAAAATATAGCGCGCAACATGACAGTAATCAGTTGTGTTTCATACCATATATGATGAGGAGATAGACACTAAAGAATCACACTTGGAAGAATTAGAAAACAGGAAACGCATAAGAATAAAAATGGCATGGCCCGTAGTAGATTGCGATTCACTCACTGTAGCTATTGGTTCACATTGCCCCGATCTACCCTATATTTGATAAATGGTAACAAATTTGGGAGCCATAGTATAGAATCAATTATTGGACACCGCCTCCACCCCGACCCCTAATGTAAAAACATATAAACTAATACATTTGTTTGATTTTATTATATTGCAACAGTCAAATATGAAAACTTATAGCAGTTGTCAATAAATCGCATCTATCCTGGACGCCATCTTGAATTCTGAAGTTGCCACCGCGAGGATTTTTGGGGAGTTTTGTTGTTAAACATGAAATCCGGGACATATCCCGAAAGAATTAGCTTGGTGCAGATTTGTTGCGGGTTAAGTCAAAATTGTGGTCAATGTTTCAGTAAAATCCAATAAATCCGGAAAATCTGCAAAAAATCATTAAAATGTGACAAACAATGGATGACGAAGGTTTGCAATCGCTGATTATGGGATCTGATCCGTCACTCAAGTATATTACGTCATACTCAATCACGTCATATGTATGCTGAAGTCACAATCCATAGTAAAGTACCTAGTTATGTCATGAACACTGAAAAGTCCGTCAGGTGGTCGAATTGTTGCACCTATTTAATAAACAGTGTTGAATATTTAAAAACTAATTTGACTGGGCGGTGTTGCTACCATTAAATATTTAACAGCTTACATAGATAGTTACCTTGAAACTTGGATTCTAAGAATTCAAAGCAAATAAATTGATTCCAATACGCCGAAAAGGTGGGAAGAGCATAGCTAGAAATGGGCGAGCATAGCCAGAAAGGGGGTGGGCATAGCTAGAAATGTGCTGGATGTAGCTAGAAATGTGCGGAGTATAGCTAGAAATGTGCGGAGTATAGCTAGAAATGTGCGGAGTATAGCTAGAAATGTGCGGAGTGGGGTGGGCATAGCTAGAAATGTGCGGAGTGAGGTGGGCATAGCTAGAAATGTGCGGAGTGGGGTGGGCATAGCTAGAAATGTGCGGAGTGGGGTGGGCATAGCTAGAAATGTGCGGAGTGGGGTGGGCATAGCTAGAAATGTACGGGCATAGCTAGAAATGTGTACCCACCTGCCTGCTTGCCTGCCTACCCGTCTGCCCGTTGCCTGCCTTCCTTCGCCTGCCTGCCTGCGTGTATTTGGAAATCCAAAATGCCAAATATTTTCGCCAATATCCTATCAGTGTGACACTGCGGGATGTCTTCCTGAATCCATATATTGAATGGAGGATTCCAGTTTATCCATCAATCATATTACGTAACGTGTATGATGACGGTTATCGAGCCAGTCATTCCAGTAGTAAATTTTCAAAAATAGTCTTCTCTTGGTCAGCAAATGGACATTTCTCAAGACCACCGCAGAAGTCGTTTTTCCCTGTTATGAGAGTTAAAGGGTTAACTGATTATTGTAAGACACCTCTGTCGACACGTTAGTTGATTTTGAACAACTTGTGCCCAAATGAGGTCTTGTATTACAGGCTGCGTTGAGTCTGACAAGCACCATTTGTAAGTCGTCTCTCTCAGGTGGCAGACAAGGATGTGTTCTGAGAGGGTAGCTTGACATCACCACTCGTCATATGATTGTAACACACGTAGTTTGACGCTCTTAGTTCTGGCACTCCCAGCCTCCTGAAGACAAGTCTTTATGGGCCTGCGCCGTTTGCAAATGGGCCAAATTGGTTATTGGCGCGTTACACCGACACTTTAGGGCAAATGTTTGGTGAGGAATGGAAGATTTTTGAGTTGAATTAACATATTTCAGAAAAGGTAGCTAAGAATACTGGATGTTTTTCCATTGTTTATAGATATAGCGCTACAGTATGCTATGTCAGCTATTTGGGGCTAGCTAGATTTCTCTGCCAAAATAGATTTTTTGGTCTTATTTTGACAATTAGTATATGCTGAATTCAAAACATTTTGTTACCATTTTTTACGCGCCGCTTCAGCCGCCATCTTGGATTTCAAAATGGCCACCATTTTAAAACGTTTTTGGAAAATACATTAACAGAGAAGAGTCTTATGGTGGAAATGGCCATATATTATTATCTAGAGCAGAAGAAACGTCACAAAAATCTGTCTTAATTGTTTGTTATAAATTACTAATAGACAAATCCAATCGGTCACTCATGTATATGACGTCATGATGAATTACGTCGCATGTAAGCTGACGTCATAATCTACATGTGTAATGAATGACATATCTATGTCTGTTAGTCCGTCATGAACTTTTAAGAGTCCGTCATGTGTACGAATTATATGTCTTTGTTGCTTAATTACCATTCTGTTGAATATTTTGAAACTAATTTGACTGAGTTCTTTCAGTGGAGCTAGGATAAATGAAATCCATGACAGGCTAGAGACATTGCTAACAGCTGACTATTATGATGCAGTAGTGGTCCATGTTGGCACAAACGATATTGGAAGGCGTAAACTAGAAGGCACGATTAAGATTATGGAGAGCTTATTCAAATGATCAAATCAATCTCGCCTAGCACAGAAATCTTCATTTCGGCACTTTTGCTGCGTCCCACCAGCAGATATCATAACAACCTAACATAAGCTTTTAATGGAATGCTCTGGTCCCTCACCAACTGGCTCAAAGTCAACATTGATAATACACAACCGTTTAGTAGCCCAGAAGGAGAAGTGTATGAGGAACTGTTTCGGGACAACGTCCATCCAAACCATCAAGGATCTGCTTATTATCCGACAACGTTAAAAATTATCTGCATTCATTAATGGATATCACCAGGGACACTGATGATTTTTACTATCCACAGACACCACCACGGAGGAGTTAGAACCGGCAACAAACAGCTCCAAAATGGTACCAACACCAATACAGCTATCCAACCGCTTCAACTTATTACACAAGCCTCCAATAACCACACCAACAAATGATCAAGCATATGAAGACAGTATAAATAACACAACAAATATGAATGCTAAACTACCCTCCCAATCTAGCCATATCCAAAAACAAGCTATACCAAAATACAGCCAACGGATTAATAAAACAAACTCTAAAGCAATAACAAATACACGTACATACACAAATGCGGATAGTATGATCAACACAAAGCTGAACTGGAAACGCTGATACACGAGACTCATCCAGCCATCATATTAATTACAGAGGTGCTACCTAAAAACACAAACATAAACATTAGCGAACTACAAATTGCCGAATATAAACTGTCACTGAATAGTAACCCATCAAGCGGTGTCCTGATTTATACTCACCAATCAATAAATGCCAAGGACTGTGACACACTAAATAAGCATTGCTTCAACGAGTCAGTGTGGACATCATGGATCTCACAACAAAAAGAAACAATCCTTGTTGGATGCATTTATAGAAGTCCAAACTCGGACGGCGCAAACAACAAAATCTGCTAAATCTGCTAAACATGGCAGGTGAGTTTGGCGCTGACCACGTTCTTATAGTAGGGGACTTCAATTCCAGTAGAATTAACTGGAGCACTGGACTTTCAACTAATGGGGAGGAAGATGCATTTCTGGATTCTACTAATAATATTTTTCTATAACAACTAGTTACTAAACCAGCAAGGCACAGAATAAATCGGAAATCAAATCTACTAGATCTCATCTTAGTAAACAACAGGAACATTGTCCATGAAATAACCCACCTACCGCCTCTATGTAAAAGCGATCACGACATTCTACAAATTTTACGAACATTTTAAGCCATGCAAAACAGGCAACTAAATCCAAACTGTTATTGAATAAAGGTAAGTACGCTGAAATGCGAACAGAGTTAGGAATGATGGACTGGCAGGATCTGAACGAACTCGATACAAATGAAGCATGGAACCCCTACACAGAAAATTAACCACTATGAAAGAGCAATATATTCCTACCTCTAAGCAACAGGGCAGAAAGAAACATCTTTGGATTGACCACACCGCATCACAGTCACTTACACTAAAGAACGGAGCCTACAAAAAGTATAATAAAACTAAGCAAACTACATATTATGACCTTTACAAGACTGCCAGAAACAGCTGCATCATCCATCCGAAGAGCCAAACAGTCCTTCGACGAAAAGTGGCGTCTTGAAGTAAAAATAACCCTAAAGCATTTTGGAACTATGTAAAAAGCAAAACAACTCTACACGAATCGATTGGTGATCTCCGTAACCCAGATACTGGCACCATTAGCACAGATGACAAAGAAAAAGCAAATATCCTCAACAACTTCTTCTCAAGTACCTTCACTTCTGAGGACGTGCATAATATACCAAGTATCAGCAATAGGGCCACCAGCACTATTGCAGACAGTATATTAATAACACCTATGGCTATTGAGAAAAAACTGAAAGCCCTCAATCCAAATAAAAGCAATGGCCCAGACGAAATTCCAATGAGAATACTAATCGAAGTAGCCAAGGAAATTAGTGTACCTTTATGCATCATCTTTAACAAATCTCTCGAAGAAGGTGTACTACCAAACATCTGGAAATTGGCAAATGTGT
Source organism: Chaetoderma sp. LZ-2023a (assembly GCA_034401795.1). NCBI lineage: Eukaryota > Metazoa > Mollusca > Caudofoveata > Chaetodermatida > Chaetodermatidae > Chaetoderma > Chaetoderma sp. LZ-2023a. The sequence continues at coordinate 5,333,873 of CM067375.1, read as the reverse complement.
GCTGCATATACAAGAAAGGTTAAAAAACTGACCCAAATAACTACAGACCAATTGGCCTTACCTGTACCCTGTGCAAGGTCCTTGAGTCATTTGTTAGGGACAGTATCGTAGACTATTTGGAAGAAGCCAACCTATTCTCTACATACCAGCACGGTTTCAGACATAAAAGATCATGCAAAACTCAACTGCTAGAGTATCTTGAATACATAACGACTAAACTTGATGCAAAAGCATCTGTTGATGCTGTATATCTGGATTTCTCCAAGGCTTTCGATACGGTACACCATAAAAGACTCCAATCAAAATTGCAAAGCTACGGTATAGAAAATAAAGTAACCAAGTGGATAGAAAACTATTTAACCAATGGAAAACAAAGAGTAAGAATTAATGATACAACATCAGATTGGGCAGATGTAACCAGTGGTGTGACATCCAAGATAACATAGACAAGGTATGCAAGTGGTCCCGGACATGGCAACTAGGCTTCAATACAAGCAGAACGCATGTCTTACATTTTGGCAGTAACAGTTCCCGAACCCAATACTCTATGACAACTGGTATCTCCCACATACAGCCAATATCTACATCACAGCTGGAAAAGGATTTGGGAGTGCATATCGACACAGACCTTTCTTTTGATACACACATAAATAACATCGTATCTAAAGCGAATAGTAGAGTAGGAATAATCAAAAGAACATTTTCCTGTATAGAGCCATCTACACTTACTTTACTCTACAAATCTTTAGTAAGACCTATTCTTGAATACTGTAACTTGGCATGGTCACCAGGATTTAAACGACAATCCCAGCTATTAGAAAATGTACACCGTCGGGCAACAAAGTTATTACCACAAATTAGAGACTACAGCTATACAGAAAGACTCAAGACCCTAAATCTAATGTCATTGAAATACAGAAGATTTCGAGGAGACTTAATCGAAACATACAAAATTCTTAATGATAAGTACAACATTGACAAATGCAGCTTCTTCGAACTCTCCACTAATACACACACCAGAGGACATAAGTTCAAGCTCAACATGAAACGCAGCACTAAGGATATTCGCAAATACTTTTTCTCTAACAGAGTGGTACCCTATTGGAATTCACTGCCAGCAACAGTTATATAGAGGCACCAACGGTTGACTCCTTCAAAAGTAAACTAGATAAGCATTTCAAAGAAATTCTTCATGATTTTGACTAAACATGATTTGCATAAAGACACCAGTGTAGAGAAGGAGACCCGGATAGCGAAAAACACATTGAACCAGCCATATGCTTATCAGACCACCATAAAGTCATACTGCAATTCTGCCAATACAGTGGACTGATTTTGGAGTAGCTTCTGTATAGACAAGAACATGCTCGGTAGCGATTCCAATTACCAGTAGATAATCTCTGCTTCCACGTCCTCGCTTTGTGGTTGCATGAAGAGACACTTGTGTAGAGGAGGGGCTCGGATGGCGATGAGCACATAGAATGAAAAAAACAGCAATTAGACCTACCACAGCCTCCACAAGTGAACATGTAAACAAATGCTAGGCGCAGCATGGTGTGACCATGAGTGTAGGCGGCACACCGCAGCTGATGTGGGGAACACCCATCTGTATCATTTCCAAAAATATAGCTAAAGTTTTAAATCTAATGTCACTGATATACTGATAGTTTCGAGGAGACTTAATTGACCGACAATGGTTAAATCATTCAAATACAAACTAGATAGATCTATTTCAAAGAACAATCTTTTGAATTGAACTGAGCCAGCCATACGACAATAAAAAACACTGAGGCAATAACAAGCCAATGGCTTATGCCTCGTAAAATGATGATGATGATGATGATGATGAGTGCAGTTGTTGTTATAGGTCAAATTAGTTTCAAAATACTCAACAGCTTACCATTGCATAGTTACCGTGATATTAGGATTATGGGAATTCAGGGCTCGATCGATCCCAACACAGGCAAAGCTTTGATGGAGATTAGAGATGGGCGGAGCATAGCTAAAATGGATATCATTCTTTGACGGCCATTTTGAATAAACTTCGAAGTGGTATTTTTGTTTGAATTAAATGATATATGAGAATTTCACATTGTATATTTTCAGTTAACCATCTGCAATATTGGTTGTGTTAAAGAACCACTATAAGTATCCACGGAAACGTCATTATGGACACCACACCTTCTTCATCTATGACCAGACAGACTCAACGTAAGTAGTCTAGGAGGAGGCTGGGCGCTATTGCTTACAGCAGATGGTCGACGAGGACCACATGGCATTAAACAATGACACTACACAACGCATGTATCGGAGACCATGTGAAAGCATACTTGACCATGCTCATCCAGTGCCTATCTTCGATCAAACAGAACAACGTGTTGTTCAAAATGAGACTAGTGACTACATGGCGAACATTATGCAGCAAATATCTGACTGTTTACCGCATGTAGTTGTACCTTCTTCTACCCAGCCTCAGTACGATGGTGTATTAGAATATGGTCACTATATAAATGAGCCTACATGACAAGTGCCTATCTTCTATCAAACAGAACTATGTGTTGTTCAAGATGAAACTAGTGACGACGTGGCGAACATTATGCAGCAAATATCTGCATGCATTCCATTCACGAATGATGATCTTAATCAATATTTGCAGCATGACGACCCCATTCTATTCAGCAATAATGATCAATTTCTAACTGATTATTTAGATAGTGACATCATACCCGCTCCTAATGGCATCACGATGGATGTGAATATTATGCAGCAAATATCTGAGTGTTTACCGCACATAGTTGTACCTTCTTCTACCCAACCTCAGTTCGGTGACATATTGGAATATACAAACTATATAAATGAGCCTACACGACAAGTGCCTATCTTCGATCAAAGTGAACAGTGAATCACGCAAAATGTGACGAACATTATGCATCAAATATCTGCACACATTCCACTCACTAATAATGATCATAATCAATATTTGTTACGTGATGACCACGATCTATCGATCAATAAAAATCAATTCCTCTTATATAATGACATTGCATACGCTCCTATCCAACCTCAGGTAGGTGGTGGTCTGATCGATTATTCAGACTATATAACGTCGAAGACTATACATAAGTTCCATAGTAAAAAATATCATATTGACGCTACTGAATATAGCGTATCATTTAAGAAATATCCTATTGCCGACTCGCCATTAACTCATTCAGAGTTTTTATCAGGTGCGGTTCAAACTCGATACTTATAGTGCAATGTTCAATTAAATGACCACGTAAGAATTGAGATCATTATCATGATGGATTTTATGACGTGGAATAAAATTACAACCGATCAAATTTTGGATTCGATTGAAAAAGTAATTCAGTCAAACACTAACTGCAAGCAATCAGATGGCTTTGAGTTTCAGGTTGTTCGCGTTGAGGACTACAACTCTGGTGGTCAGCATGATATTTACCATGGTGCTATTGGGCGTAAGCATTTAAATCTGCTAAACATACATTGCGACAATAAAGATGAGTACAAGCACATCAAAAAATGTATTATACCTGTCCATGTAGAATATCCATTCTGTTTCGCAGCCGGTATATATTTAGGCATAAAATTTATCGAGAAAACAAAAAATCAGATCACTGACCATGAATGAAGCAATTTGAGATGAAATAAAACATATCAGATGCATATGGCGCGCGAATATCATGCAGCATGTTATATTTCTGAACGCGATATTAATAGTACTGACTGGTTGAAATTTCAACAACATTTCGGCAATGAATTTAATATCTGTGTCTACTCCGAGTCAACACACGAATGTCTATTTGGTAGCGCTTCTACTACTCTACCATCAATATATCTTTTACATTCGGAACGCGATAATCACATTTCATTAATAATGTCTATCGCAGCATTTCTTATGGTTCGCAATTACTGTCCCCATTGCGACATATCATATAGTAATACTCACGATTGTCTAGCACTCTGTCGCCGATGTTTCTCTGCTAAATCAGGTATCAGCATGTGTAATCCTACAGTAATAATATGTAATGATTGTCATCATAAGTTTTTTAACGAGCGATGTATGACAAATCATCGCGCAAATGGGATATGAAATTGTAAAGACCTGTCCCCTCTGCTTCGTATATGTACCTAAAGGGGTGATGAACATGTATGTAGAATGACTAAATGTCATGCATATAAAGAGAAGTTTAATGTTAATGAAGAACATATTTGTTTTCATAAAGTAATTGAAGAAACTGTTATGTAATTATCGCATGTGCATGCCATGAAAATGGGTGATGAGGATCTAACATACGAATCTTATCAAAAATACATCATTTATGATACTGCAACATATTTAGAACCTGTTAACAATACTGACACTAATATTGTCGGCGAGCATAATGCTAATATTGTGGTAGTGAACATATGCTGTGACACGTGCATTGAGCAGCCACTCGAAGCTGAGAGTGCTACGTGTAACCGTGGCATGAATAATGGATATGTTCACTTTCATGGGGTAGACACTATGGATCAGTTTGTTAAAGAGTTAACGAGCATAAAATCTAAGCGTGTTAAAAAACGTGTCAATCAAAATTATGTTTTCTCTGACCACCTCGTTATTGCACATAATGTGCATGCATATGATTCGCTTTTAATCTTTCAATGCATATGCAAGCGCATTAACCTTCATCTAAAACCCTCAATCATCATCATGCATGGCCGTTCAATTCTCTCATTTGAAATAGGAACAATTTGTTTCATCGATTCCATTAACTTTTTTCCTCTTTCATTACATAGGGTCGGCGATGCTTTTAATCTTCCTGTGTGCAAGGAAATATTTCCCCATCAGCTGAACTCACCTCAGTATTGGGGTACGGTAATACCCTTTCCCGAGAGGGATGTATTCGGCGTACAAATTATGAAAGCAAATGAACTGCTCGAATTTGATCAATGGTACAATGAGCAGATATCTAAAGATCCACACTACGATGTTGATAAAAATCTCATCGAATATTGTAACGATGACATAACTGTCTTAGATTTAGCCATATCTAGATTTAAGTCCTTATTTTCTGAATCAATGGATGGACAAAATCCATTCATGTCATGGATAACGCTAGCAGGTGCGTGTAATGTAGCATATCGCACTTTATGTCTATGCCCTGATAGCATTCAGACTTTACCCAACTACTGATAGCATTCAGACTTTATCCAACTACTCGCTAAGAGCAAACCGTGCATATAGCATGATTGCTGTTGAATGGATGGAATGGGCTAGGTTACGCGAGGGTTACCAAATCTTACACATGCTAAACTAGGGTGAGCAAAAGGTTTGCGGGCATTAGTAGATGGCTTCGCTCCATGCGAAAATACTATTTTTGAGTTTTGCAGGTATAAATTTCACGGGCACGAGTCTGATTGCTGTGGTGATAAACGTGAGCAGACATATACACCATACGCTGATCAGACATATGGAGAAGCATATTCCGCTCTTCAATATTGCATATCATTATTTGAATCTCATGGATATATGGTGAGAATTATGTCGGAATGCGAGTTAAAGAAACTAATCGCTAATACCAATGGACTAAATGATTTTATTACTGAATTGGACTTAGCACATCCACAATCTGATTATTTCTGGAAGCGGATGAACATACTAAGCTAGAATATTTAGACTGCGTTTCCATGCACCCATCAGTGATGAAACAATGATGTTTTCCAGAAGGTGCATATGAGGTAGTAAGAGGCGATGATTTGAATGATAAGACGGTGCATGATTTCCTCGGTCTTATTAAATGCAAAGTCCTCCCTCCTCACGATTTAAACTTTCCAGTATTACCTACTAGAATAAGTAAGCAGCCCATGTTTGTACTATGCGCCGAATGCACAAGAACTGATCAATCTACCGTATGTGAACATGCAGAAGAACAACGTTCCTTATGCAGGACATGGACCACTCCTGAGCTACAGTTAGCTATTCACCATGGTTATATCATTAAAAAGATGTACGAAGTCTGGCATTATCCTGAGTTGTCGCAATATTAACAACATGGTGATAAGGGACTATTTTCCTAATACATTAATGGCTTCCTCAAAATTAAGCAGGAAAGTAGCCGGTATCCAGACTGGGTCTATAGTGTAGCAATAAAGAGTGCTATATACAAGAGTACTAAGCATGCACATGAGGCTATACAACTCGACCCAACGAAAATATCAAAGAATCCGGCTCTACGTTTTGTTGCTAAATCCGGATTGAATATTTTGTGGGGCCGCTTTTCACTACATGATCACATCAAGAATAAGATGGTATCAATGTGAAAAGAGCTACTAGAGCTTTTGAGGGATAAAAGTAAATCTGTCAGCAGCATTTCATTCCTCAATGATAATCTTTTAATGGTGGCATACTCAGTCAATGAAGAGTACGTCGAGTCCCCATTAAATACCAACTGTATTCTTGCATCTTTTGTGACAGCTTATGGGCGAATAAAACTGTATGAAGTCTTGTCCTTACTCGGTCATCATGTAGCCTATCATGATATGGATTCTGTGGTATTTCGTACCCATGAAGGTGAGCCGACCATTCAAGTTCGAAGCAGGTATCTAGGTTCTTGGATGAGTGAAATCCCCTCTGACTATGAGTTAACAAGTTTTTGTGCACTCGGTCCAAAAAACTATAATCTTGAAATAAAGCGTTGTGATGATCCATTGATTGTTAAACAGGTATCAAAGGTTAAAGGGTTAACGCTGGGTACTGAACAATCAAAACAAGTAAATTTTAATGTGATGAAAAAATCCATCGATCAAATTATAAACGATGATGAAATTATGGATAGTAATAGCATACTACTAAGCTACCCATCTAAGATCACATGCACGTCTCAATTTAGAATTCTTTCAGTCAATAGTAGTAAGATCTTCAGACCCGTCTTCAAAAAGCGAATTTCGAAACTGGGTGATTTATATTCTGTTCCATTATGGTTACACTAGCGTAGTATAAATATAAATAGCAACGATATACTGCTATTGTTCAAAAGTGTGTATGACATCATGGGTAAGGTACAACGTTGATGTAATATAGGATAAACAACTGTTAATGCCATAATATTGACGCCTTTAATTAATATATCAGGCTTAACCCTTTAATGGCGAAACCATCCATAGCCGCCCTCCTTAGCCAGTATCAATATCAACTATATATCTATGCTGTTGAATATTATATCGCACAGTCAAATTAGTTTCAAAATATTCATCAGACTTAAATAATCACAGCGCCACGATTTAGATACCTGTGGCAGTGATTCCGGTGGTAAATTTTCAAAATTAGTCTTCTCTCGGTCCGCAAATGGGTCTTCCTTTAGGCCGCTAAGGAGGACAGCTATGTACGTTTTCGCCATTAAAGGGTTAAGCACAATATATTATTTTCAGGACCAAATTTAGTCACTAAAGAGTTAAGTACTGATTTGTACCAGTTGTGTATGACGTCATGGTTTAGGTGCATCACCGATGTAATATATGTTAAACAACTGTTAACACCATAATATCGATATCCTTAATATTACTGGCTTAAATTAATATATTGTCTTAATATTGTGGTATTAGTAAACATATCGTTGTATCACAGTTTGATGTTGCGTACTAGAATCATATCGAATTAATAATATGTTGTGTCATTTACGATGTCAGTAATAATAAAAAAAATTTAAATGATTTAATTTGTTTACTCGTTGTCAATCATGCCATTGAATGGTGCACCCATCACCCCACCCTCTATTGGCAATATGCATCGGTATGTTAATGCAGTACTTCAAAACACATCTGCACCCATTACACTTACCAAAACACACTACGAAATGCAGCTGAATAGAGCACTGTGGTGATCTCTCTATAACGCACGACAAAGTGCAGGATGAAGCACGCAGCACATTACAACACATGCCATCGACATTTTGATCGTTACCACATAATGACTGGTGAGTGTGCAAAGCATTATTTATGGAGTAACGGTTCAAAGATTAGTGAGCATTATACGTGCATTTCAGTCAGTCATGTCTCATAAACGCGATCAAGCTTCATTATGTCACATCATGTCATCATGCTACTGTTAATGTTTTTTGAAAATTTGCATATGAAATGACTTCCTTCATAATAATCTTCACCTAGCCATAAATGTTCTTAGGGATAAAAACAGGATGAGCAAAAACATATTTTATATGTAGAAAGTGTATTTTGAAAATTCATATATGAAATGTCTGCCTTCATAATAATAGTAACAGGATTATATACTGAAAAAAGCACTTGAATAGCATATGTATATTTTCCCTGGAAAATGTCAATTATTTTATGTTGACGGTTTACATACCATTGAGGGAACTATTTTCAAGGATAGGAAAAGTTATTTTTAAAAACCCTTCAACTGGAATGACTGGGTTAATAATTTCTCTTGATATGAAAATGAAAAAAGTTTTTAAGCCATTAAAGGATAGTTCTTTGTTGTTGTTTTTTATTGTTTTTTTAAAATTCACATGTGAAATGACTTCATTCAAAATAGTCTTCACTGATACACTTCACCTAACCATAAATGTTCTTAGAGATAAAACAGGCTGAGTGAAAAGATATTTTATATGTAGAAAACGTTTTTTGAAAATTCGCATATGAGTTTTGGAAAATTCACATATGAAATGACTGCTTTCATAATAATAGGATCAGGATTATATACTGAAAAGCACTTGAATAGCATATGTATATTTTTCACTGTAAAACGTCATAATTATTTTATATTGATGGTTTAAAATGGTTTGTATAACATTGAGGGAATTATTTTCAAGTATAGGAAAGCTTATTTTTTTAAAAACCTTTCAACCAGACTGACTGGCTAAAACATATACCCAGCAGGCACATGACATTCATGACATTGTTTCAACATTGAATCCATGTTGAAATCATGTCATGAACGTCATGTGCCTGTTGGGATATTTCATATGCTTAACTGTGTCTTGTTACAAATCATTACTTTTAACAATCCACCCGCCTCCCACCAGTGCCAAAAATACAGATCAGCATGTATTATCATAGTACACAGCTAGACACGTGCCATTCAGAATATTGGAACGGCTGTCACAGAGCGGGTGTTTACGCTTTACCGCTCTCCGCAGTAAAATCCAGCTCCTAAATAACTTTTTTTCAAAGCAGAGGAAAATGTGCTGTTACAAATTTGAATATAATTGGATGCCAATGGTATTATGATCTTTGCCAAATAATAACTGGTGAGTGTGCAAAGCATTATTGATGTAGTAACAGTTCAAAGATTTAGAGCATTCATGCACATTTCAGACAGTCATGTCTTGTAAACGCGAACATGCATCATTACGTCACATCATGTCATTGTGCTTCTGATAGGGTCGCCACCAACATATATATATATATATATATATATATATATATATATATATATATATATATATATATATATATATATATATATATATATATATAAGTGTTTGTGCATATGTTATGCCAGTTGAATGATTATGTTTGTGAGTGGATGTGATGGCATCAATGCTTGACTGTAATACGATGTTACATCTCCCCCTTACCATGATTGTCTGTGGGCCGACGCAGTGTGTTAAAACTGAAATGATAAGAGCATTAATTAGAGATCCATCAGCAATTACTCCCCCCCCCCACCCACCCCCCTCAACCCCCCCCCCACCCCAGAGGATCGTGTACTGCTATGGCATGTGGCAAGATGGATATAATGGTTTAGCGCAAGAAGTAGAATTTAAAGATGGAGGAAATGTTGAATTAGACAGAAGTTGTAGGACATTGGTGATACTGGGCGATTTGATGAATAAATGCGATGAAAATGTGGCTGACTTGTTTACAAAACGTTCTCATCATGAGGACTGTAGCGTTATCTTTGGAGAATAAAATCTTTTTCACAAGTTGCATAATCATTGCAACTTATCAGTTAACTTTCACTACATGGTATTGTTTGATAATCCACGCGATGCATCCTCTATATGCTCTTTATCCAATCAGATGTATCCTTGCAATACAAAGTATTTGACAGAAGCATATAAGGATGCTACACACACACACCTCACTCATATGTACTTTTGGATTTGAAACAGTCAAGACCAGACAATATTAGACTACGTTCAACTGTTCATCCAAAGGATGTCTGTTAAGTGTACATACCAAAGAAGTGAAAAAATGACACCACATAATATAGGACAGCATTTACCTATGCTACAATATCTGGCCAAAGTAAAACCAAAGATCAGAAATGGTGTACTCAAATAATGTTCAAATGAAATGTGCTATGCGAGCCATGCCTTAATGTATTACGCGGAAATGTCCGGCTTACACTTTGGTACCACACAAATTGATAGGCAATTTAAATGAACAGAGTAACATTTCTCTGCTATAGACAGACCCAGTGATACATAAAGCTATTAGGCTCAACAACGAGATATCCAATATATTAGCATGGCACGATATGTCTGAGCATGAAAAGTCGACATCGTATTCACAAGTATTGGATAAATATAGGCGCTACTATCAGCAATCAATAGGGCAGCAATATCACGTGCCACCTCTTCAACCCATATCTACATCAGATGCGCTGCCTACACAAATACTTGATCGTACAATGAGGGGAATATCAAAGACATATAAGACAAAGGCCAGCAGAATAATTGATATTTTGCGCTCAGTTCCTGAACGTTTTAATGTTAATGATCTAGGCAAAGTAACAATAGGGGGTATGTTTTCCCCAAAAAGTAATGTACGCGATCTCCTTACCAACGTTGTTGCTCAAGGGCGCAAACCTCGACATAGTGGTATGCTCGATGTCACAAAGGGCAAGTTTCTTAATCTGCTATGCAACTTAAACATACCACACAGATTTGTCAGACAAGAGAAAACATTGCAGCAGATATATATTATCAATGATAATGATGATGGTATCAGTGAATACGCACCTTCTGCCGCGAGTAAAAGGATACATAGAAAAAGTACAGGTACACCATCTGCTGGTGAGTACACACCTTCTCTGGTGGGTAACAGGAAGAAAAAGAGCAAAGCAAAGAGATATGCTACACCGGTGTGGGTGAATTTAGTGAAGTAATGAATGATGCTAAATTGGCAAAAGTATATTACGATCCGAAGCATTCTGCCTCCTTTGGTGGAAAGGAAAAGCTATACAATGCATTTAAAGGTAAAATACCACATGTCTATATTGAAGAATGGTTAAAACGTCAGGATGTATACACCCTTCACAGACCACGGATAACAAAGGTTACCAGACATAAGATAATAGTAATGGTTGTCAATGAGTTATGGTAGGCAGATCTGTGCTCGATGGGAATGCTAGTAAAGGAAAATGATGCCATGTTATACCTACTCTGCATTGTTGATGCGCTCTCGAAGTATGCTTTGGTGGAAAATCTGTATAGCAAAACGTCTGCATCAGTCAAGAAAGGATTAGAAGCTATTCTGTCACATACTGAACGATGCCCACATGCTATTCAAACCTACAAAGGTGGTGAGTTCATCAATGGAGTAGTCAAGAAATATTTGAGTGAGAATGGAACACATTTCTATACCTTGCAGAATGAGCTGCACGCTGCTATGGTGGAACGTTTTCAGCAGACATTAAAGGGCCGACTATTTAGATACATGACGCATAAGAATACGAGAAGGCATATCGATGTATTACCTAGTTTAGTCACATCATACAATAAAACTGTACACACTAGCACATGTTGATCATAGTACTGAGTTGATCACATGGAGAAATATATATGAAGAGAAGAACAAGAAGAAGAACCCTGAACTAAAGAAAATACACCAAAATCTGGTGATATGTGAGAATCTCGCAAGCAAGAATGCCATTTGAGAAGGCGTAATGCAGGCAGTGGAGCCGTGAATTGTTTAAGGTGAACGATGTTCTTTCTGACAAATATCTAATCTTATATAGTCCAGGAGCTAAAGCTAGGTCAGAATCGTGACGTAGCACACCCAGTATTCGGAAGGTCTGACACTTGCTGTGGCTTGGGGGACATGTCCCACACATTTTAAGCCCTGTTGTACAAACAAATTGTGGTAGCACTAATTAGTTATCCTGATTTCTTTGCATAGGGGGTCTAGGCTTTGGCTGTATCCACAGTGCACAACGATATAAGCATGATCGTGTCATAACTCAAAGTAATATCGTATTAGATTCACCATATATGATATTTAGACGGATATCGACCTAACATATATCCAACATACATTTTGCATGCATATACCAAAGGCGAGGATGAAATGTGAAGGTTATATTTTATGTATGTATACTAACTCCATCATAGAATCAACAAAATGGACAACATGAAGACCACATTACTCCAACAGAATTGGAGAGTCTGGATGAGAAAATTAAGATGTGCCGAAGCAGCATTGACGACTTAGACGCACTGCAAGAAAATTTCAAAGAGGTGTGTATGTACGTGAATAAATTGCAACAGCTGTTCAAATCCTGTAAAGTTGAGTCAAGCTCGAAATCACACCTGTTCGCATTTTGGAACTCATATATTCATATGGTAGAGCTGCTGCTTGGATTCATAAGAGCTGAGAGAACTGGAGATTGGCAGGCACACCTATCTGCTACTGCTGCTATGGCGCCATATTTCTACAGCATGGACAGAACCAATTATGCAAGATGGCTGCCAATATATCTTGCGGACATGTAGATGCTTCCATGTACACATCCCCATGTACATGAACAATTCTTGAATGGAAATCATTCCGTAAGTCGCTCAGACCATCCATTCAATCAAGTGTGGACAGATATGGCCTTAGAGCAATCAATTAATTTGGATTCCAAAAAGCGAGGTGGTATTATTGGAATAACACAAAAGCCAAGAGCTCTGGAGAGGTGGTTTTTAACTAGCCACGAGAGGGCAGCCATAACAACGGTCACAAAGCAAATGTGTGGGTTACAGGATAGCCACATGTTTGGAGTACATAAAGAAATGGGGACTAATCGAATGAACAGGGATGAAACCGATGTTCAGAAGATACTTTAGATGTTCTCATCAGATATAATGACCAATCCCTTTAATATTGCGGAAAACGATGACAGCGAGTGTCTTCCGCTTGTAAACATTGCAACTGGCGTGGTATTGCCTAGTGAAATCGCCAAGAGACTTGTTTCCGCCTGTGACATTGGTAAGGAGATTATGGAAAATTTTGTTCAGGAGCGGCTGGACACTAACACGAGAAGCTTTTGGGACACGTTGCCACACTTAAAACTTAAAACATTTGCCAGCCTAGCACAGAAGAAAAAACCCAAAACAAATGATGAAAAAATTCACAATGTGAGATCTGACCGCGAACTATTTGGTAGATTAATTATTGCCGCAAGGTCCAGAGATGTTGATTTAAAACTATTGATGACGTATGAACTGTCTGCTGTTCCACTATCATTGTCACATACGGATGGGACTCTAAGAAAGAATGTGAAAAGTGTTTTGTTAAGTGAACTAGAAAAGGAAGTAAATGTTGATGGACGGCTTCCACCTGTTGACAAGACAGGTGCAACAGCTTATGTAGTAGATGGCATGGCAATTGTGCAAATGGTTAAAACTGGAGGTACGTCTACATTTGGAGAATTGCCTGATAAATACTGGCACATCTTTACAGTTCCACTGAATCAAGAAGACTGCAACAGAGTAGATATAGTTTTTGACAGATATGATAGACTGGAATCTCTCAAAGCGGAAGAGCGGCTAAAACGTGGGTCATCAACAGCATTGGAAGTAAAGATTGCTGGAGAAAATACTCCCGTTCCAAAGCAATGGGTCAAGTACATCAGCAATCCAAGCAACAAAAGTAACCTGGTTGCATTTCTCAGCAAGCGGTGGCGTGATACTGGTCTAAATATGCTATCTGCCGACAATTGCGTCATTCTTGCTGGTGGCTTTAACGATGGAATGGATGTTGTTGTCATTTCAGCGAACAATTTGTCGTATTTGGAAGAACTTCGATCAGATCACGAGGAAGCAGATACGCGTATGATGTTGCACGCGCTACACGCTTCAAAAGACCACATGTGTGTTGTTATACAGTCTCCTGATACAGACGTGGCAGTACTTAGTATATATACGTATCGTTCGCTTCACTGTTCTGAACTATGGTTCCGTACGGGCACAAAGGACAAATTGCGATACATACCAATACATACAGTTGCTCAAGTACTGGGCCCAGCTATCTGTCTGTCTTTGCCTGGGTTTCATTCTCTTACAGGTTGTGATAGCACTAGTGCATTATTTGGAGTCGCTAAGAGAAAAGCATTCAATCTCTTAAAGTCATCTGAATCTCATCAGCTTAGCTTAGCCCAACTCGGCGAACATGTTGACTTATCACCGAATACTGCAATTCTATGTGAGAAATTTGTCTGTGAGTTGTATACCACCAGGGATGTGGGAAAGACAGCTGATGAAACCCGTTATTGTCTCTTTTGTCAAAAGAGACAAAGAAATGAAAATCTTCCACCTACATCGAATAGTCTAAAGCATCACACCGAAAGGGCCAATTTTCAAGCTCTTGTTTGGAGACGTTCATTGCAAGCTGTTCAGAATCTTCCATCTCCAAATGGACATGCCTGGAGTATAGGGGATGGTCTACTCAAGCCTGTTCTAATGTCAAAGGATCCTGCTCCATTTGGATTAATTGAACTCACATCATGTAGATGTCAAAAGTCTGCCTGCAAAAGAACAGATCTCTGTCAATGCAAGGCTAACAATCTACTCTGCACTGAAGCATGCCTTTGTATGGGAGGTGAAATGTGTGACAATGCTCAGCATACAATTGTCGAAGATGACTCTGACACGGATGAGTAACATTCTCTCATTTGCTCACGTGATAAATATGTCCTGCCAGCTTGTGTAGACATGCACTGCATGTCAGTTAAAAGTGTACTTATGAAAAATGTAGAAAACATGGGCATTGTTGTAGCTAAGGTATTGCTAGTCACAAGAAGACCTAAGTGCCCCAATATGTACACAGCAACATACGGGTGTCTTAAACGAGGTTGATTATGTATAAATCTGCGATATACGATAACTCCTTTCCATTTTGGTTAAGATTGTATTGATATAGCATGCGCTTAAGTTTGTGAAAATTTTACCATTGTGAAAATTGTTTGAGAGCTACATTCAACACCTATTGTAAATGGGCTTCTCACGGGTTAGTGATACCACAATTTTCTTGTACAACACGGCTCAGAATATACCCAAGACATCGGTCTAGCATAATATAGAGACAAACCTTCTGAATACTGGGTGTGCTACGAAACCATTCTTCTAGACCCCTTTTGAAAATTGGGTCCCGGACTAATATAAATTGGAAGATTATTCGGGTGATCCAATTATTGGAACTCTTTATTGCGATGAGATTCTGAAAATTGGTGGTATAAAACAAGATAGAGACTACGCAGTGGGACAGATAATTACGAGTAGGAAGGGAGCTAAGGGAGTACATGAATATTATGTCAACTGGCTCGGCTCTCCCTCCAAGTTTAACTCGTGGGTTACTGAGATCAACACTATACACCATTAATAATGGACGAGTATATAGAGAGACGTTCAGATTAGGGAAAGTGGCATGTAATGGGTTCGCGTGTACCAAATGAGGAGATAGTATACCTAGCGCAAGTCATAATCATTTGTATCATGAATCTGAGTATACAGAATGCTCAGCCAGGTATCTGGATATCGCTTCTGAGTGGTTGCTTAGGGTGTATATTACCCAGTCCACACATTAAGACATTAAAGATAATGTAACCGTCTGTGGAGAATGAACGAGGACCAGTTTTATTCGACTCTTCTGAGCAATAGTAGTACGCAGTACTATCCTAACAATAAGATATCCGAGTTTAGAACACAGCTACAGACGCCATTGACATTAGATGACGAGTGGGAAGTGGGAATCTCAAGTGTACTATATCCCAGGAGCTATTACTAGAGAAAGTTACATACAAATATATGTGTGGAGTAAGACAAAGAAGAAGAAGGATGCGGATAATGCCAAATCTGGTATTGTAGTGGATGTTGGTAAACCAACACCTGTTGAACTGGAAAAACTCAATAGAGGGCCACAGAATGATCAACCTAGCGCTAAAAAATGCGTATTCATCATAGTTTTCTTGAACTTAACGAATCACATATTATACCAAATTGATACTATGCAGTGAAGAATATGGTAGACTATATAAATGGACAGATAGAAAATCATCAGAAGTTTAGGAATAAAAAATCTTTCTCAATTTCATTTACATTGCATGAATCTTGTATCTCTTATGATTAGACAAAATTATGGTATTAAGTTTGGCCCAGAAAGTATCTAATTTAATTGGCTATGATGAAAAAATACATACATGACCAGTAGAAGTATTAAAATCATTTCAAAAGAGTCGCCATGGCAGAGCAACAACAGCATATATATATATATATATATATATATATATATATATATATATATATATATATATATATATATATATATATATATATATATATATATATATATATATAAGAATATATATATATATATATACTGCGGCGTTGTCTCTCACAGCATAGTAGGTGACACGTCAGAGTGATTCCACTGTCTAGTACTGATGGTGGGAAAGATATATGGCAGTGGACATTTCCCGATATTCAGCATCAATCTATGTCAAAGAACTACTTCGCTACAATAGGAATCCTTATAACTGATAGATCAGGCTCAGATATACCATTCGAGGACAGAACGCCACCGAGTGTGCTCTGTCTACATTTCAGATGACGACGATGAGAAGATTGAGTATTGCTAGTGCCTGGGGTGGTATTATGCCAGTCGAGTGGGTTATGGACGTATTCCAGTATTTGTAGGTGCACGATACCAGGTGGGCCATGGGTTGGGTAATATCCTAGGTGGACTACTATGCTCGGCAATACTTTTCACGAAAACTGTTGCCAAGACAGTAGGTAAACAAGCTCTTAGCATAGGATTTGGGCTAGCAGAGGATGTAATGGTGAGAAAGAATGTTAAATCCTCAATGAAATCAAGAGCACATGGTGTAGCCAGGACTCTGATACCAGAGGCTGTAAAAGCAGCAGTGGAAGATTAACTAAACCTAAACCAAAACATGAAAAGAGGAGTAATGTACGTAATGCTCAGTCAGTGCACGCAGCACCAATGAGGAAGGGATACAATAAACATCAGAGAAAACACGCTGATATCATCAATTGACCAAAACATGGAACTTAGTCATGCATGTGAGTGTTCAAAGAGTGAGTTGGACATTTTTCAGACACATCCCATAGTAACAACATTGGAGTCAGCAAAATGGGAACAGTTTCAACCTATATCGAGCTTATCAAATTTTGAACCGATCGAGTTTTACATCAGCGGATCTTCGGATAGATATTAAGATCTTTCCCAGTCTTACATCTCAATTAAATTTAAGTTAGTAAAGCTAGATGCAGCGGGTACTGAGACACGGCTCGCAGTTGATGAAAAGATGGGTCCTGTGAATAATCTCCTTCATATGATGTTCTCACAAGTGGATGTTTTTTGGAATGGAAAACGTGTCAGTGACTCAAACAAAAATTACGCTTAGCACGCTTATTGCTTAATTTATTGCTTAATTATGGAAGCAATGCCACACCCTTACATCTCCAACTTGCCGGATGGCGAATGGACAATGCTGGTGAATTTGATAATGTCACCGATACTAACTTAGGATTTCAAGCACGCAGAAAATTGATGGCTGAAAGTAAAGCAGTGCAATTAATTGGGTGCATACACACTGATATGTTTCTGCAGGATCGATTTCTGATCAGATCCATTGATTTGAGAGTACGCCTGCAGCGGAGTAAAGATGCTTTTGCCATTATGTCTACAGACAATCTCAAACCTAAAGCTGAAGTTGTTGTCGGCTAACTTATTTGTACGTAAAGTTATACCATCCTCTGATCTGTTAGTAATGCATGACGTTACTCTGAGAAAGATGAGTGCTAAATACCCTATTCATTGTGTTGTATGTAAAACCTTTACGGTACCAAGTGGAGTTATATGAGCTTGGATAGAGATAATATATTTATCGGACAGCTTCCTACAAGAGTATTATTCGGTTTTGTACCAAATGACGCTTATAATTGTGTTGTTACTAAAGCCCATTCAGGTTTTATAATAATAAAACTACCTACGCTACATGCTATATTAATGGGGAAGTGGTGTCAACATTGCCAATACGTCCATCATTTAGTGACGACATTTACTCTGATGCCCAGTTTTCACTGTTCAGTGGTACTGTGTTATTTAAAGACCATGGGTACACGATTGATAAAGCGCACTTCAGATATGGGATGACACTATTCGCATAGGATTTTACTTCTGATTTATCTGATTCAGAGCACCGATACCCTACACGTACTGAATCGCCAAGAGTCGTCTTCCATTTTAGTGAAGCACTACCTGATACAACAGATGTGATTTGCTATGCTGAATTTGATAATACGATAGAAATCAGATCAGAGTTTAATGTATTAATAGATTATTAAAAAATGCTGAATACATTTGAAATAGAGCATCTATTATTCAGTGACAACAAAACGTGTGAACACTTCCTCGGAGTCTTTCCAATTGACAATGTACCCGTTCACATTAAATATCGTCCATCTTCATTAGTGATAAACACGCATCCCAGTAATAAAGGCGGGCAGCACTGGGTCATGGTTTATTACACATCGAGTAGAAAAGTAGAATACTTTGACCCTTATGGAAGATGCCCTTCAGACAGAGGAATGATATCAAATGTATGCAATGGGTGTCATGCACGTATTTATTCCTATAATGCTGAACGTGTTCAAACGGCACTGACAACAACATGTGGATATTATTGTGTATATTTCCTATATTATCGTTCGAGAAGTGTAGACATAAAGCATATACTATGGACACTAAGAAAACATGACAGAAACGATGCGAAAGTGAAACGTTTAACTCTAAGAATGAGAGAAAAGATGCGAAAAAACAATGGATAATTAATAATAATAATTACTGTTTCTCACGTATTTATAGAATAATTGATGTCATTAAATGTTGTCAATAATTTAGTTTATTATTGTATTTTCTTATTTTGCTTCGATGTGTCAATAAAATTAAAAAAAATTAAAAAGTGTATTATTTGATCACCGCCCCTTATACTGTTTCCCCAATATCGCATTGCAATATGTACCCATACTAATGGAATGATAGCATGTTTATACACATGCACATAGGGCACACAGGGCGTGCACATGAACATGGAGCAAACACAGAGGCATGCATGCACACACACAAGGGTGCATACAGGGGCATGTACACACATGGGGGCATGGACACACATGCACGCGCACAGCATAACATATAACTAGCAGTATCACATATTAGCATGTGTGCATATGAGCGAGACCGTTATTAAACCCTCATTGACATACCCTCTCCGACTTATATGCCATTTTTGACACACCACTATCTCACAAATTCCGTCCACAATGTCTAGACAAATGGATAGCCATCAGAGTCAGTCATTCCAATGATAAATTTTCAAAAATATTCTTCTATATGTCTGCAAATATGAATATGAAGAAATTCGATAGGGGTTGGTGGGTGGGTGGATGCTGGTGGTGGGGTGGGGTTAATGCATGGTGTAGGTGGTAGTGGTGGGGGTGGTGGTGATGGTAGTGGTGATGGTGGTGCTTAGTGGTTGGTGGTGTATGTCGGTACTGGTGGTAGTGGTGGTAGTGGTTCTGGTGATGGTGCTAGTGGCGGTTGTGGTGAAGGTGGTGCGTGGTGGTGTTGATGCTGGTGGCCGTGATGGTTGTGTGTGCTGGTGGTGATGATGATGATGGTGGTGGTGGTGGTGGTGGTGGTGGTGGTGGTGGTGGTGGTGGTGGTAGGTGTAGGTGGCTGGTGGTGGGTGTTTGCTGGTGCAATGTCTAGACAAATGGATAGCCAGCAGAGCCAGTCATTACAATGATAAATTAAAAAAAATAGTCTTTTCTTAGTCTGCAAATGAACATTTTCTATGAGAAAATTGAAATTCTCTTGAAGAAATTCAATGGTTAAAGGATTAAAGGGTTAAGAAAGTCTATAGCACACATGTAATGGTGTAACATGAGGTGGTCGCTTAGGGCAGGGTTGACTGAATTATATAGTAAAAAACATGGTTATAACGTATCACTGCTGTGTAGCCCAAAAGGATATATTTATATTTGACTTGTAGTAAACGACCATCTGTGATTATGCTACTATGCTCGTAATGTGGCTCTTAATTGTTGAAAGGTAACGTCATGAATGATAAGGCATTCGGTCTCCAATGAGCTACCCACAATGCAATTACTACTGTTAACGTATGAGCACCATGAATTACAAATGTGTTAATCTTTAGTGGTAAACAACAATAGCCTGTGAGCGGGTTCACTCGTTATTATCAATTAAAAAAACCCTTTACTCTGAGCGAGGACTTTGTAATATCTTGCAAAATATCAATCTCATGTCATTTGTTCACCAGAATGTGTTTTTATGTATGCGAGTGCACTCAAATAATCAAGTGCTAACACGTGTTCATAAGTGGGTGGACGCTGTCGGCTATTGTTCTAAATGGCCAGCTGTGTGCTATTGTTCATGCAGGTGGCCAAAGCTGCAGCTTTCATGCAGTATAATTAATGTGTTTTATAGTCTGTGATATAAAAGACGTATTTTATGAAAAACATTCAACAGCGATCAGCAGCGTGGTGTCCAAAAAGGGTAATAAAACTAGGAAAACTGTGTCAAGGCATGTACATACAGTACACATGTTGCTGCATGTATAAATGTGCAGTCGCCTGTATAAAATTGCGGCCGCAACATTTAAAAAAAAATTTAATAATTAAATGACTGCCACTTTAAAGACATATATCTCCTTAAATATGATAGATACATGATTATTATCTATATAATATTATACATACAACATCGCTTAGTTTACCTATATATTACCCATGTAATGCTGTATTTCGCTCTGATTGTTTGGAAATTAAATGACTGGTAGGAAGCCACTTAGTTTCAAAATATATTTTTAACCACAAGGGGGGGGGGGGGTGCATGCCACTCATTTAGAACAATAGTGTCCACCCGCTCATTTAGAACAATAGCGTCCATACACTCATTCAGAACAACCAATCAGAACACAGTATTTAAATAGGTCAAGAGCGCATTGCGCCCAGCCTCCCACTTGACCACTAACACATGTGTGTCATATGTTTAAATGTTGGGGTGGGGGGGGGACAAACAAACGTTATGCTAAATCTGTCTAGGGACAGTCTAGAAAAGGTTAGAGATTTTGCAAATAGACGTGCATCACTTGAAGAAACAA
The DNA here is from genome assembly GCA_034401795.1 of Chaetoderma sp. LZ-2023a. NCBI lineage: Eukaryota > Metazoa > Mollusca > Caudofoveata > Chaetodermatida > Chaetodermatidae > Chaetoderma > Chaetoderma sp. LZ-2023a. Next base: position 5,312,440 of record CM067375.1, on the reverse strand, counting down.
ACTTTTCGCCCCTCTGTGACAGGATAGCAAATCTTACAGAAGAAGAATATTTTGAATCAATATAACATTCTGCATGCTACAAAACCAGTATAAATAGCGAGAAGTTGAAAAGGGCTGAAAAGAGATTTCTGGAAGCTTCATCATCGTTAAAGCCGATAGTACGTCCCAAGAAAGAACACCCTTTAAGTTTAGATTTACCATCATACAGTACAGACGTGATATGTGACTGACTAAAACGAGATACTGGTGTTGGAGGCTAAAGGAGATGCGTGTTTCAGTGCCCCACCCCAAGCAGTGGAGAGCTCCATCGTGTGAAAAGCGAAGCAATGGGAAATATATCGCTGATGTTGACATCTTGAATGCAGTCAAGTGACCTTAGACTCTAGGATATGTTCTAACAATGAATCATATCGACCAAGAACATGCACGTTTATTAGCAGAAACGATTTGCATCCAGGTTCTAGCCACCATAAAAACATCTGAAAAGTATCATATGCGAAAACATTCAAGATTCTACATTTGTTAAATCACATCGAGTATATGAAAGTGAGAAAGTTGTAATTGAAAAACTACTTGGTGAAACTGTTAATGACCTCCGAGAAGAACAAAATGATGAAGATGACATTAAATGGCAGCCTCCATATTGAGAAGAGAGCTTGCAACAAATGGGCAATGGAAGTTCACAGGATCAGGATCACTGACAGACTTTCATTCTCCACCAAAGCTCTCCTCCTTCCTCAGATGGCTCCTCATTGGGACCAAAAACAAAGATGTGAAAGGAAAACGTGACGAAGCTTCAAAACAGTCAGTAAGCCTTGTTTCACAACAAATACTACTCAACTTCAGAACAGACAGACAGGTTTCTTACAAACCTGTATCAGATGCCGGATTCAGAAATCGCTCAGAAACCTTTCTGTTGGATTAGCCCTGACGGTTCACAAGAAAACTAGAAGTAAGTGGCTTGTGAATGTTCTTCCACAGCTGCAAATGGGAGCTGCTTATGGAAGTGTTATCAATATAGAAAAGCGGATTGCTTGTGGAGTTGCTGAACAAATCAAGACAATTGGGGGCTTTTGTTTGCCATCCTTTGTAATGAAAGGAAAGTCTGTTTACTTTACCACAGATAATATTGACTTTCTGGAAAACACTGCGGATGGTCAGAATACTCATCATGGTACAATGCTCCGTCCTCGGTTCAAGCCAAACCAATAACATTCATGAAGTTCGAATTTCACTCACATGATGTCATCATCAAACACTATGAGACATATGACAGGGCTTGGCTTATGGCATCCTTTGCTCACAGAGATAGGTGTCCAGTCACTGAGAATATTAATCTTGAAGAGCAATCCACAGTTCTAGAAAACTCTGGGCCGCATGCAATACACTCGTATACTAAAGTCTTGAAAAAGACATCATGCCATCATGGGCAGCTACTAACTCTCTATTGATAGAGTCACAGAAGCATGACTATCACGCAAAGACACACAGTGTTAAGGAGATCTCCGACCGATTATACTGCTCTCTATACAGTTCTGTGTTTTGCTCAAGGGATATCAGCATTTGTTGTAGGACCTCAGCGCAAGACTGTGATTACACTTGATCTTGACCTGTATGAGCAGGCAACGAAACTGCAATCCTCAACTGGTAATACTAACTGGCTCTTCAGAGTGGGTGAGCTTCATGCTTGTTTTGCTTCACTTCATGTACAGGAAAGTATTATTGATGGCAGTGGTCTCGATTCTATCAGCATTGAAGCTGGTCTCTTTTCTCCATCAACAATTCGAAAAATCTTCACTGGAAAGTGGTTTAGGCGGGTGTAGAATCACCAACATCATGGCCTGCTACTGAACTACTATTTGAAGCATTTTCACAAAAAGAAGACGAAGAAACAATTGTCCTGAAGTGCCACAAACTCCGCAATCAGCTTCACAAGAGACAACATGGCATGGCAGATATCTTTCAAGAAGTATGTTCAATCTTCAGTGACCAGTTTCCTGCCACACTTGACCAAGACCTTGGAGAAATGGCACAATTCCTCAGATGTTACATGAAGCCGGTTGAGTGTTTACTTCATTTAATTCAAGTAAGCAGGTAGGGAGAGTAGGAGCCTCATCTTAGTGCCCTTGAGGAGTAAGTGAAGTACTACTTTGCACATGATCTCTACAACTATGCCAGACTTGTGCCAGTCTATCTGGCTCAAATGCAGTTGCTCAAGAACACTGATCAAGAAACCTGGGATGCTCTGAAAAGTGGTGATTTCATGGTGACTAAATCAGGAATTCCGTTCACAAATCTCTTCGTAGATCAAACATTGGAACAACTTGTTACAGAACTCAAGGCCACAGGAGGCATTACTGGAATTACAAAAAATGTAGATGCACTGAATAGATTCTTCTTGATTGCACCAGAGCTCATTAGTATTATTCAAGAATTCCAGTATGGTTATGGCACCCATGGTGAAAATTCAACGAAGAAGGAACATGATCAACTAGATCGCTCATTAACCGTTCAGATTTTTAACAACTCTGCCATAATCAAGGAAGGCATAATTAAACACTGTGGTGGGAACCCCTTCTCGTGTAAGACCACGAAACGTATGAATATTGTATCTAACATGGTGGTTCCAGAAACTGTCAAGGAAGACATTCTCCACAGAGATGACAAGTGCACAAATAAATTTCAAGAGTTCATTTCAGACAGAATAGTTGCATCTACAGCAAAAGAGTCAATTTGAGATCCGATGAAAAAAATGATGCTGAAGACATTCAGTACATGTCAGAAAAAGACAAGTTGCAAAGTCTGATCAAGCTGATCAAGTTACGGGAAGATCGAAAACTATTGGCAAGGTTTCTTGTAGTTCAGCAATCATGCCTGAGTATGATACAGTCTCTGAGTGAGACAATCGGAAAATATGAATTTTCTGTTATTCCGCGGTCACTTTTCTCCTCAGATGGTCCTCTTCTCATTCCAACAGACAAGAGTACATTTAACAATGTTATTGAAGAGTACACCATAGAATCTTTAATTGAATCCAGAGAGGACCTAGTCACAACAAATGCATCAAACAAAGAGGAGGGTCGATACCGTGTGTGCATTATTGATGCAATGGCAGTCGTCCAAGCCATCAAGAAGGGACCATTGATGGTAAATTGCTCCGATTTTGCGCAAGCCTTTGTTCGAATCATCTGTAATATGGTTTCAGAGTATGACAAAGGAAGAGTTATCTTTGACAGATACATTAACAATTCTCTGAACGCTCAAACAGGTGGTAAAAGGTGAGCTGGTGTTGACCAAGTTAAATTTGACATCAAGGACTCGACTAATATCAGATTAATACCACTGAAGACCCTGCTGTCTAACATTGAAACAAAGTCTCAACTTACAGAGTACTTGGGGAAGGCTCTACTACATGAATATGCAGATAGCAGAAAGAACTTAGTTGTTGCCTATGGAACTTCAACAAATTCCAACAAACCAGATGTCTTTGAACCGAATATTGCTGACCATTCTCATGAGGAAGCAGACACGCTGATCCCAATGCATGTGCTTGATGCATTCAAAACCGATGGAGACATTAGGGATATAGATGTGTATTCGCCAGATACAGATGTCTTTCAACTAACAATATTCCAGGTGAGTTTCATTTCATAACTGGAAAAGGAAAAACAAAACGGACAATTGATATACTGGCTAAATATGTGGCAGTTGGAAGCGAGAGAAGCCAAGGGCTTCTGGGTCTCCATGTTTTTACTGGTGCTGATTGGGAATGAAAATGTGCTGGTATATCCAAGAGGACGTGGATAAAACATTATCTAAGACTTGAATCCAGCTGTGATGTGGTTAATGCTTTCAGACACTTTGGTGAGGGCGGTTTCGACATAGACACGATGCCAAATCAATTTGAAGGTTTTGTGTATACCGTGTATGCCAAGAACATGAAAAGGAACTGAGGTGGGAACTTTTCAAGTCCAAGAACCTTGAAGCTGAAAAGTTGCCACCAACTCTTGGAGCACTGATGCCACACATTCAGAGAGAAAATCTCATCTCGGCAATCAGTAAAGGGTACAAACAGCCACGACCTCAGATACCCGCACTTATGAACAATGGATGGGAGAAAACATCAGATGTAACAATATCTCGTACGAAATGTCTCGAGTTACCTGCACCACAGGCAGTTATGGAACTTGTTAAGTATGGTGGCAGAGGCTTTTTATCTGTAAGTTTAAGTGATAATCTAATATGGTTTGCTGTGCATTCTTGATGGCGTTTTGAGACTTGGGTATTTCAGTTGCCTAAAAGTCATAAATTAATATCAGGAAAACAATACAAGATAGCCGCCACTTTTGTGAATCAGGTATCTCAATGTCCACACAGTATGAACATTCCATTTTGGGACTATTTTATATCAAGATTGATCAACAGAATCTTTAAATTGAGGATATGGGCACTGATAAAGTCATTTAATAAAAAATTAAAAAATTCAAAATGGCGGCTGTAGACAAGGCCAAAAAGAATGGTACCCAACTTTTTTTTAACTCAGCATAAATTAATTGATGTAGTTAGCTAATAAAATCCATTTTTGCACAAAAATCCAGCTGGAATACATATCATACTGTACTATGAGTTATCAAGTCTCGTGGATACAGTCAAGTCATTTCTATCAAATCACACCAAACAAACACGAATACATGATTAACGAACATGATTTGATTTTCTTTAAGGAAAAACAGACGTTGTTCCATTGAAACGTTGGGAGAAGACCTCATTCTAAAACGATAACAAATTTGTCCAATACCCGCGTCGTTGATATATTTTTCAGTCGGGCCGCCGTAAGATCAAAAGTGAAAATCTGAAAGCTGTTGCTGTTCCGTTTTAGGTTTTGACAGTAAAATTGGCATAAGGCCTATGTATGGTGGCACGGTTTTTTAGACCACGGTGGTTCGACCGGGCAGGTAGCCAGAAGTATGAGACGAGCACTGAGAAACGTCCCAATCCTGATGTACTGATAGTTGTTGACACGGGTTGATAAGTTGCGGAAAATGAAATGAAACATCCGCTAAACAGCTGTTACTGACAGTTTGTATCGACGTGTCAAAGAATCTGAAAATACCCGGACAGGCGCACTGGCGGTTTACTGAACTCCAGTCATCGGCGGCTCGCGCGCATGAATAATCTAGCTAATATATATACAATAGCAATGGTATTTATGGATTAGAAAATCAAGGGAAATAACTGGTGCTAAGTAATAGCTTTATAATCATATCGGAGTACTCTCCCTTAACCCCTCTTGCGTCGACTTGTCGTTTATAATGGTAAAACCGGCCAATAATGCCTCTGCAGTTGTCTTGGGGACTTTCTATTTGCAGGCCAAGAGCAGACTATTTTTGAAAATACCACTGGAATGACTGGCGCGGTTACCGAGTCAGTCATTACAGTTGTAAGTTTTCAAAAATAGTCTTCTCTTGGCCTGCAAATGGACACTGGCTAAGGAAAAATTTAGATTCTCGTGGCCATTAACCCTTTAATCATCAAGCCGGCTAAAAAACTCCTCTTAAAAAAAAGTGTTTTCCTGAATTCCTGTGGCAAATTTACAAAAATTTCTCTTAGACAGCAAATGGTCATTCACTGAGCAAATATTTAAATTATCTTTAAAAATCCTGACAAATGAAAGGGTTAATTGATATAGTAACATTTTGAGCGCTTTGAGGGGCTGCTGGCACAAGAGGGTTAATACAAGAAACAGTGGATGAGAACCATAGACATTTAATAATCGTAGAATGGCCATGACCCTCTCAAATGCGAAATTACTGTTTAGAAAATCAAGGGAAATAACTGGTGCTATTACGTAGTCGAATAAAGTGTCATATTAATATAGCCAATATAAGTTTATTTCTGATAACATTATATACATTTGCGTCTGTTTATTTCCGAGGCTCTATTCCAACGCTTCGCAACATTTTGAGTTTCTGATTTATCAGGCTCCGGGTCTTGAATTCACTGTTAGTATTACAGAAGAATTATGCAAGTTACTAACCATTTCACACCAGTTCACGCCTAGTTTAGTTACGTCCATCATTTTCTAGGCGCCTGTGAATGTGCCCACCCGGATCCTTGCTAGTCGACTCAGCCAATGACAATATTCTGAACCTAGATTGTAATAACCGGGATTCGTTCCTTCACTCTTAATAATGGACTTTTCCAGAGTAATGACTTCATATGACGTCATAATCAGCTAAGCGGCGTGTATGATGACGTCATAATCATTACGTCATAGATGATTCTATTAGGCCCGTCTTTAACTCTTAATAGTTGTACAAATTGTATATGTCCCTAGTATTTAATAAACATGCTGTTGAATATTTTGAAACGAATTTGACTGGGCGCTGTTGCTGCCATAGGTAGCAACAGCGCCCAGTCAAATTAGTTTCAAAATATTCAACAGCTTACCTGTGAAGTTTTCTGGAAATTGATAGGCTGGGAGTTCAGAGATCGATCGATCCCAGCACGAGCGAGGTGTGGTATTCTGTTATTGGACACAATTCGCAGTGACGTTTCTGATAATGTCTCAAAGTCAAGGGCAGATATGGTTTCATATAGGCCTACTAACAAGAATCCGGGAATGCTGTCATTGCTATGTTTATTTGACAGATGAATCAAACCCACCTCCCAAGAGATTGCGGAATGATGGACCTTTCCAAGTTATCTATCAATCATATGGCGTCATAACCAACTACGTGTAGGATGGCATCATAATCAATGACGTCATGAATGGTATATATATAACTTCGTCACCAGCACTTAATTGATGACGGACTAAGCGTTATTGTACGAATTGTACGTCTGTAATATTCAATAAAGATGTTGTTGACTATTTTGAAACTAATTTGACTCGGCCCTATTGCTGCCATAGCAGCATCTGCACACAGTCAATTTAGTTCCAAAATATTCAACAGCTTACCTGTATACAGAGCCGGCCTTAGGGCTAGGCAAGCAAGGCGGTCGCCTAGGGCCCCGCTCAAGAGGGGCCCCGCACAGAGGGCCCCGCAAAATGTGGTGGTGGTGGTTTAATGCATACACATAGGCATAGCGCTGTATAATTAAACTAGGCCTGCTACACATACATTGAAGCTGTGCGTATGCGGTATTAGTAGGCATATATGTGCTAGCTATTATAACCTAAGTTTATCGTTTTTGTTTAAATGTCTATAATATTGCACAGATTATACAGATGCACCCACTGACATCGCCCCCCCCCCCCCCCCCGCCCCCACCCCCGCGCCACGATAGTTGACAATGCGTTCAAATGGCCATGGTGCATGATGACGTAATGTCTAGACTGCTGAGAGTTGCTGACCTCTTGAGCTTGCGGAATCAATGTGCACGCAGCGCGCTCATTAACAGTTAGTCAGTCAGCTGGAAAGCTAAAGTGTTGAAGTTTATGAGGCGATTATGCCAACAGTGACGTGTATCAGTGTCAATATGTCATCGTATATAATATTATTATAGACCTAATAGTTATTATCTCTTAGGCAGTTTGTTTATTTATTGGTTTACAGACCATACAGATCCGCCATTTAGCAGTCACAGCTTACTGGGCCAATGCTGGGCCAAAACTGTGCCGATACTTCCCGTACCCAGCTCGGTATCGACCTGGCATTGGCCCAGTAAGCTGTGTTATCTGGTTACCATTTACAGCACATTAGCCCATTCTGGCCCTATGTGCCTGCCAAATTTCGCAACTGTTGCCCTTACACTTCATAATAGGGGAAAACTTAAAACTTATTGACATCATCTCGTATTTGTTGAATTCTAGCTAAGGTTCAACAAATTATTGAAAACAGAACTATGGACAAAAATGCTTATGTAAATGTTTCTTCTCATGTTCCTATAAATATTTGATCTCAGTATGATAAATAACTTGAATATAACAGTCACAAACGTGCTAAAAGCAATGCAACTACAAGTCATGTGTTAGTATTACTAGTAATTTGATGGCAGTAAGTTTTTTGGTGTAAGTACAGTAGGCTTCATGGACATTAACCATGATAATGTTGAGGTTGCTCTAAGCCCGGTGTGGTGGCCAGGTTCTTTAAAAAATTGAAATCTGGACTGGACACGCTCAGGGCATCTCATACGCTTCCAGAGGTAAATATGAAACAACATTTGGCTGTTCAATTATTGGATAAAAACATAATTTATCAACCGAATAATGTCCCATACATACCTCTGGAAATGCAGGAGAGGCCATCTCAGAGCATCTAGATTTCAAAATTTTATGGGGGAGGACCCCCAGACCCCCCCCCCCGCCTAGAGCCCCGCATCACATAGGGGCGGCTCTGCCTGTATAGTTTTCTGGAAATGGAAAAAGCAGTTTAGTGATCGATCGATCCCAACACGGCGACGTGATGGCGGAGCTTAGCTAGAGATAGGCGGGACACAGTTTGTAGTCCGGCTATTGTTAGTTTGTCAGATCCCTTGCGCCAGATAACATTTGCCCATCCTGTACATATCGATCGATTTAAAATTGCCTATATACGTCAACCAACCCCATGCCAGTTTCACGCTGTAACTAACAGTGTACTAGTCCAATCTCAATCAATCGTCTACACGCAGACGCCAGACCCGTACACCCATTACATGTATTGCCAGGTAATCCTGAGCTTATCATTTCACCCGTCATCAGCCATGTTCCTGGTTACAATGTGAAGCGAATTCTGCCTCACAGATATAATGATAATGCAGGATTCCATTTCAATCATATAACGTCATAATAAACTACGAGACGGGGGTATGTATGATGACGTCATAATTAATTACGTCATGAATGACGTAGATAAATTCGTCGCGAAAGCTTACTTGATGACGGACTAAGCTCTAATTAGTCCCAGTTCTCCGACTCCACCCTATGCCAATTCTGCACCCAGGCATATCAGAATCGGCATAGGGTGGAGTCAGATAACTCGGACTAAGAGTTGTACGAATTGTATGTCTTTACCAATTAATAAACATGCGGTTTAATATTTTGAAACTAATTTAACTGGGCGCTGTTGCAACAACACCCAGTCAAATTAGTTTCAAAATATTCAACAACTTAGCTGTATAGTCTTCTGATAATGATAGTCAGGGAGTTCAGGGATTGATCGATCCCAACACGAGTGAAGCGTGGATGGATATTAGCTAGAGATGGGCGGTGAATAGCTAAAGCTGGCTTCCGCCATTGTCCTGTATATATGTTGCATTTTTTCTGGCTCCTGGCAGACAGTCTGAATGAAAAGGCTATGGACCTTATTAGTGCCATTTCGGTTGTTACCACGATTACCAGTTGTCTATGTTGTGATAATTTACCACATTTCAGTTTCTTAAAGGAGAACTAACGCCAACTCATAATAGCTATTCAGGTGCTATAGCATGCCACTCATAAATCATGCATGTCATTTTAAGTGTTTTATCATGCCGTTAAAGAAATGCATTCAGGCTTTAATAACTAAGTATTGACACATTTCTACAGTCTATGATGCCTGTCATGATTTACGTCTCAACCAATCAGCAAAGGTATATACTCTCAGTCACAAAGGTGCAAAAAAAACTGCAATCTAAAGTTAAGCTGTTGAATATTTTAAAACTAATTTGACTGGCGGTTGTTGCTGCCACAAGCCGCAACAACTTCCAATCAAATTAGTTTCAAAGTATTCAACAAAATGATTATTACATAATAAAGAATGTAATGCATTGGCACTTACATGACATCACACACTATCGTTTGAGAAGACAAAATGGTGGCATTCACTGTTAAACATTAACGCGATATTATACAAAGCAGATAAAATGTGATACGGATAAGGAAATATGATAGGATATGAATGATATGGAATCTCTAAACCATAATCTATTCGTGCAAAACATAATTTCAGATAAGATTAGCATCCTTTTAATGGCTGTCCAGGTTTGTAGCTAATTGTAGCGTTTGGTTGGCCGGTGGCAGAGCTAATCTATGCGTCATTACAGACATAGACTTTATCATTTCTTATCTTACCACCAGGGTATACTTATTTCGAAAGACAAATTGTTGCATATGACAACTTAGTATGACAGAATTAAATGAGATTAGCTTGTAAGATGACTGACGTCATTTCCTGTGACTTTGAAAGTGATGTTATTTTCAGTAATGCTAACAAGTAATGTCAGTTCCGGTGACGATTAAAGTGATGTCAGTTCCAGTGACGATTAAAGTGATGTCAGTTCCAGTGACGATTAAAGTGATGTCAGTTCCAGTGACGACTAAAGCGATGTCAGTTCCAGTGACGATTAAAGTGCTGTCACTTCTGGTGACGATTAAAGTGATGTCAGTTTCGGTGACGATTAAAGTGATGTCAGTTCCAGTGATGATTAAAGTGATGTCAGTTCCAGTGACGATTAAAGTGATGTCACTTCTGGTGACGATTAAAGTGATGTCAGTTTCGGTGACGATTAAAGTGATGTCAGTTCCTGTGATGATTAAAGTGATGTCAGTTCCAGTGACGATTAAAGTGATGTCAATTCTGGTGACGATTAAAGTGATGTCAGTTTCGGTGACGATTAAAGTGATGTCAGTTCCAGTGATGATTAAAGTGATGTCAGTTCCAGTGACGATTAAAGTGATGTCACTTCTGGTGACGATTAAAGTGATGTCAGTTTCGGTGACGATTAAAGTGATGTCAGTTCCGGTGACGATTAAAGCGATGTCAGTTCCAGTGACGATTAAAGTGATGTCAGTTCCAGTGACGATTAAAGTGATGTCACTTCTGGTGACGATTAAAGTGATGTCACTTCTGGTGACGATTAAAGTGATGTCAGTTCTGGAAAAGTTTTGGTGCCGTTTTTCTAGAATGTTAAACCCCATTTTCACCAGCATAAGAGAGCAGTGGTCAAGAATGTTGAAAAATAACATTAAGAACAAGACTAGCACGTTGTATATCAAAATGATCCCCAGCATACTATAAACCTATTTATGATAATTTGACGTCATATGACGTGATAATCAGCTAAGCAGCGTGTAGGATGACGTCATAACCATTACGTCATAGATGATTCTATTAGGCCCGTCTTTAACTCTTAATAGTCCGACACGTTGTAAGAATTTTATGTCTCCTATTTAATAAACATGCTGTTGAATATTTTGAAACTAATTTGACTGGGTGTTGTTGTGCCATAGTTTCAAAATATTCAACAGGTTACATGTATAGTTTTCGTAACCCACACCTTGCTTGTGTTGGGATCGATCGATCTCTGAACTTCCACACTATCAATTTCCAGAAAACTATAGGCCTACATGTAACCCGTTGAATATTTTGAAACTAATTTGACTGGGTGATGTTGCTGCCTATGTATGGATTAGTTTCAAAATATTCGACAGAATGTTTATTAAATAGTAAAGACATACAATTCGTGCAACGTGTCGGACTATTAATCGTTTAAGACGGACTAAACCGAATTATTCATGACGTAATGATTATAAGGTCATCCTAGACGTCACATGGTTGACTATGACGTCGTATATTATTGGAAATGGATTCATGAATTAACACCTGTTGTGATCGAGTCAAGACAGCATGACCTGCATGCGGTGTGGACCAATAATTTAGTTCAATTAGAAAAGTGAAGTTGATTTCCGTATAGAGGAGGCAGCTCTGAAGCATGGAGACAAGCAAGTACTGATGGGAACTACCCAGCCTTTAAATACTGAATAATGGACGCCGTATCCATGATGCTATTGTTTGTGTGCCACCATATCACCATTGACTATGCTTAAAAACACGTCTAAATGGGATAGATAGCCCCAGTCTTCATCGCAGTACCATCAAACTGTTTCCCGATCCTACCACAAAGCAGCTACCGCGTTAGGGACAGCAAATGCTATGAGGCATGCTGACAGGTAAACCCATTTTACTGAATCTGACGGTGTTTATAATATTCCAGCCACTATGTTTGAGCGGAATTCTGTAAGACTTGCCTTTGTCATGGAATGGCTGAGGAATGTTAAATCTATATGAACACTGTCTTTCATTCTTAATGGCAGCTTTTCGGCGTTGCAGTGTATAGTGCTTAGTGAATGTATCTGCATTCTAATGATCAACCACAGCATGTATACAGGCATAGGCTTAATTTCCGGCACAGTGCGAGTGAAAATTCTATTGTAAGGTCACTAAATGGCTTATGGTTACCCGGTTCCATTGACATGTGATGTACAAAAGACATTCCATCTAGAATTATGGCCATCTTGTGATTGTGTGTGTGTCCGACTCTGTGTGTGTGTGTTGTACTGGGTACACTGCTCGCAGGAGGAAATTCTTCCAGCATGTCAGATAATTTACTCTTCTCATTACATGGCAGAATCTCCCAATTTGAGGCAAAAGATGAGCGCGCGACTGCTGCATGCTAACATCATCTTTCATATCAATAGGCAGGACGTGGCCTGATAGCAAGTAATATTCTGGCAAATAGAGAGCCATTCTTGTTTAAGAATCCCTAACACAACCGTTTCATTAAAGGTACATATTCACAGCAGAATCGTTCAAAATAAAATTGTTAAAATTATATACCTTTAGAGGCTTAGATTGTGTGCCTAGATGTAATGAAACGAATCAAATCTTAGCATTTGATGATTTCATAACGTATAGATCAATATAATTTTCTAAGTTGTCTAATTGAATTAGAGGTACGAGTCCCTAATTCAAATTCACAACTAAGCCTACGAAATTTGTTTATATGGAATGAAGTCATCATATGTTAAGATTTATTTCGTTTCATTACATTGAGGTACACAATTTAATCCTCTAAAAATATACACTTTCTACAATTTTATTTTCAAGCATTTTGGTGTGAATATGCACCTATAAGTTTTGTCCAGTAGATTTGAACAGATGCACTCCATCAATAATGTCTGCATTTGGCAATTGGTTTCCATCCGTTCACACGCACGCACGCACGCACGCACGCACGCACGCACGCACGCACGCACGCACGCACGCACGCACGCACGCACGCACGCACGCACGCACGCACGCACATACATATATATATATATATATATATATATATATATATAGTGTTAGAAATTTTGATTATGCTTCCTGTCCAAAAGCAGGCCATCTTTTTAACATACATAGCGAGAACAGATCTGTTGATGATGTTAATCAGATCGTCTCCAATCTAGTTTAAAGCATTTGGGTTTCTTACGACTGTTTTAACTGGCAAATTCCTTTTTCCTAAGGCTCAGTAATTTTGTAAGTAGTTAGTGATGTCGTACTACAAGTCACCTTTCCAGAGTATCTATCCATCATATGACCTCCTATGACGTCATAATCATCTCCGCGCCTGTATGATGACGTCACAAAGGATTCCATATAGACCGTCATTAAATCTCAAATAGTCCGGCACGTTGTATGAATTGTATGTCTTTGTAATTCTTTGCTCTTTAATAAACATGCTGTTGAATATTTTGAAACTAATTTGACTGGGCGGTGTTGATGCCTTAGGCAGCAACAGCACCCAGTCAAATTAGTTTCAAAATATTCAACAGCTTACCTGTGTAGCTTTTGGGAAATTGATAGTCAGGGTGTTCAGAGATCGATCGATCCCAACACGAACGAGGTGTGGGCGGAGCTTAGCTAGAGATGGGCGGGGCATACCCAACACCGGAAGTGTCCGTTGTAGTTATAGCAGCCATGGCAACAACCTCTGGTGCAAGTCATGGCAGCTTTGGAGTCTCACGAGGTTATCTAGCTAGTGCTGTTTTCTTGCCTTTTAGACCATGTCCCACACCAAGGACTTTCAATTTTAGAGTTTCCTGTTCGAGAGGCTAATCTATACCAGGACTTGTGAATGTGAAACCTTTCTTCTCACAGAATCTGCCATTATATCTTGTCTACACGTCGTTGTCTGCAGGTGAGAAATTTTCTCAATATACTCAGTTATATACTGTCTAAATTTCATTTCGTTTTGGGTGAGGATTAAAGTGAGTTTTTCTAAGTTTGTGTTAAGCATTATCAGTTATCTTCAAGCATGCTCGAGATCATTTCGCTCACAGATGTATTGACATCGTCTTAGTCATGTTTCGTATAGGCATCTCCAAAAATAAGGTCTGATAAGATAGATGCCTCAAATTCCTCAAGCATATATCTATATCTATATGCCTTTATATGTTTCACGTGCCGATGGAAATTACTGGTTTGAATTTTACATCTTTAAGTCTTACCATTACGAATGGACGTGGTGACCCTCCCAAAATTGTTGACTAACTAAATCCAAGATTGTCGCCGTAAGTAATACATATTCAATATTTACGATATTCCATGACCGAAGTTGGTCAATATACAATGCCCAAATAGAGGTTTTTTGATGGCCAATTCAATAAAGTCAAGTAGAATAGTCTCAGATACAAATCACGAACAGCATCTGAAGTTCGATACAAAATTCAAAATGGCCGCCACTATTTACTATAATTTTATTCATTGGCACCTGGATGTCAGATAGATATCATTATGGTGTCGAATTATAGTAATCCTTAAAGGTGTCAAATCCACCGTCAAACATTTGTCCCCGTGGATTCGTCACAGATTCAAAGAATTTTCCTCAATTATATGTTCAATGGCTTTCATACATGAAAATAAATACAAACCTATGCTTAAGTTTTATGTTTAAGTGCATTCAGGAAGATTAGTGGAAAATGTCAGAACCGGGTCTTAAAGCAAACCCAGAGAGGAAGGGCTGAGCTTTTAGGTTTATGTGAGTGTGATGAAGACCGTGACGACTATTCCATTGATGTGTGGTACAGATTGAGAGCCAAAACATGAGAATGGACATGTTTAGATAAATACTGAGAATTGTATGCCAAGGTCACCTGAGATGCTGTCCAACAGGTATGCATTTTTACCATACGTGTAAGATTGAACTTGTCAGTAAAAGCTATTTCAAGGAGGCGGACAGAGAAAGTGGCGGTGGGGTTGGTGGGGGTGGGGTGAGGGTGGGGGCCGGGGGTTCGCGCAACATTAATGTAGTGGTGAAGCATCATCCAACTTGAATTATCCTGGCCGTTGTCCATCTATGTCAACAAGAAGACTTGAGCAAAACAGTGCTCTACTTCACGAGAAGAATCTATGCATTTGGTGTATGAAAGCAGAAAGCACAAAGCATCCAATGCGAGACCAGCAGCTGTGTCTCCCGCAACATGAAGGGGCACGGTGCACGTCTAAGTCTCATACAATATATTTAAGTGACAATACGAAGCAAGAGATGATTCTGGTGTAGCGCGGACCGCTTAGTTATCTATTCAACTAGCACCATTTACGCCATTGCGGGTGTGCGTTATCGGCCACAGAGTTGGTTTCATTTAAGTTTGCGCAGCTTCACGCCTATATTTTAGATGCCTATGACGAGAGACCTTAGGTATCAATAAACTAATGAGAGGATAGCTGCTTCCAATCATTCCAAATAATTTATGCGAAGTGACTACAGTCAAACCAGCCTATAACGGCCACCTAAGAGATCACCAAAACAGGTTCGCTAATGAAACATTCTCGACACAAATATGCAAATTTACAAATCGAAATGACTTCTGTGGTCACAAGACGGCAGTTTTTAAAGACGGGTGATTTTACAAGCGCCCATGCTTTATGCAGATGGCCAATATGGGCAGGATTTACTGTACGTTGTTAATTCTGACAAAGCTTTTTATTCATTTACAGAAAGCATACATTACGAGATCTATGATTTGAATTGGGATACTTTGGTGGACTATTGCATCATATTTAGAGCGTTTGATCTCAGGTTGGCGTGTGTGTACATTAGAGCATCCCAATATAGGTCAAAGGGCAATTTTTCAGTTAGACCCAGTAGTAAAATATTTAGACATCAGATTTTGACTTATTTTGCGGTATTTGCACCAACTCATATACAAATCTTCCTATTCTCTAATCCTACAGTATTTCCATTAAAGTTCAAGAATTCAGAAATACTTCCATCAAATTACGTGTGCGTGCGTGCGTGCGTGCGTGCGTGCGTGCGTGCGTAACTTTAGGAGAAGTATGTTAAAATTCTAATTCTGGAAAAGAAAAAAGTATGTGAGAAACAGACTTTGAAATGTATTTTAATACGAATACGGTAAAAGCGAGCGTAACCATATCGCTTAAAAACATCTGCAGCCGTCTAACTGGTTAAAAAACCCAGACAAAGCAAAAGTGGGGTGAATAGCGTTTTTATTGCAACATTCCTCGTAGAAGTGCTATAAGCCTATAATCTAATAATTTATGGGCTAAGCTTTGGACGATTCCATCATTTTTTGTCAGATGTAGTAATGTCGTTATAATTGAAATCATCGACAGCCTATGAATCCTATGATACAGAAAATACATGCAGAACTCTCTGCAACGAGTAGATAATACGGGCTGCAGAGTAACGCTATTATTTGTCTTGCAAAAACATTTAAAGTTAATTTTTTTATCCTCTACTGTAATATCTTTCAGCAACATAATAATATACCCAATATTTACATATTGAATGTCAATTTGCAGCCCAAGAGAAGGCTATCTTTGAAAGTCTACCGCTGGAATGGCGGACTCAGTTATCTACCCAGTCATTCCAGTGGTAATTTTCAAGAAATAGTCTTCTCTTGGACTACACATGTTCATTCCCCAATACCACTACAGAGGTGCGTTAAAAATCATTCAAATATCCTAAAACAAGTACACATATTGATGCAAGGCATCAATGGTAAATAGAGTGTCTGGCGATTAGTATAATTCAAGTTGAGCTTCAAATTCATTTTTATATACAAGAGGCCCAATGGGCCTGTATCTCTCACCTGGAACATTGGCATTTCAACTAATCTTACTTAAGCTTTACATCCATCAGTGTCACTTCCATTGACTTTCAGTCAAATGATTTAGTTTTCGAGATACTGACAACAATCTATGGACTTTTTTTTGCATTAGTGATTTTGAACAATGTTTAAGTGAAAAAAGATGATATCAGTGCTAACTACAGATGGTTTCTTAACTGTCTCACTGCTGCAAGCCAGTGCAGTCAATAATTTCAATTTTCAAAAGCTCTTGACTTGTTGAATATTTTGAAAACAATTCGACTGAAAGTTGTTGGCGGTTTAGCCACCAACAACTTTCAGTCAAATTGTTTTCAAAATATTTATCAGGTTCAGAGATATAACCTTTGGAAGAGGTTTAAATGCGTTTGAAGAAAATAGCCTCTAAAGGCAAAACGCAGCAGCAACACCTTTCAGCAACATTGACGCTGGATCCAACAAGACTCACAATCCTTGCATAGAGTAGTGGCATCATAGTTATTAGGATCGTGGAAAAGATCTTCAAGGATTCTATGTTGTATATTAGAGACATTGTGTCCTGGGAGATTACAATGGTTTGCTACTGGGCTGTCGTTATGGTTTTGTTAATCTCTGAAGTGTTCTTTAATCCGAATCTGGAATTCACGCTTGGATTCACCTACATATTGTATTTCACATAGTGGGCAGGTTAGTAGGTAGACTACATTCCACAGTAAGCTTTGACTTTTCATCTGTATTTGAGGTGTCTGTCAACTTTGAAACATGTGTCGTTTACCTTTTTTGTTACATAAAACACAGTTTGATCTTTGACAAGTGTCAATTCAGAGGGCGATTGTGTTGCCTTGGAGACCTTTTAGATTAGGTAGTTGAATTCCTCCCGGACTAATTGGTCCTTGACGGTCTGATTCCTCTTGAAACCTAAGATTGGGGTTTTGAGGAACGTATCTGTGTACTCTGATTTGTTTTAATGTCAACATTTGCCAAATAATGATCCTTCCTGGACTGGAGTACCATGTTGAGGGAGAATACCATCTTTGGTGTTGCTGCTTCCTTCGATCTTCTTAGCTTAATGACCTCTGCTAAAGCTTGAGAATGTATGAGGTGACCAATGCACCACAGGTAGCTCATTGGTATATTGAATCCTTCCAGATTTAGAATGACTGGCTTCAATTCACTCTTCTCACTTTCATGAACAAGAGGCCCAAGGGCCTTAACGATTACCTGGACCATTACCAGTTGAACAATTAGCATTTGAACCTACATACTACTAGAAATTCAGCAGTAACATGACATAAATTACAAAATTGGAATTCAGTACAAATGATATTTAGTAGGAAATTAATGATGGACGCTGACAACACAATCAGATCGAACCTTAGGTTCCATCCAACAAATAAAACAAGCGGTTAATGAGGAATAGCATTTTAAACAATTCCCTGCTGAACATCCAAGACGGGCAATAAAAAAATCAAGCTGTCAAAATTATGTATATAATTTCTCAAGCATACCACTCTACTGTCTTTTGTTTGAAATCGACAGAGTAGTTAATGAGTAGGCTTTTAACTGATTTTCAAGAAATTTTCGGAAAATCTCAGATGGCCGCCGGAAAAATTTACAAATCAAAATCCGGCATACAAGTTCTGAAACCTACCACCCTAGTATCCTTCCAGCCAAATGTGGTCGAAATTACCCAAGCAGTTAAAAAGAAGTAGCATTTTAAACGAGTTCTCGCCATTTTTCAGAAATCCAAGGTGGCTGCCGAAAAAATTGATCAATCAAAATTCTGTATACACGTTAAGAAGCATAGAACTCTATGGTCCTTCTAGCCGAGTTTGCTTGAAATCGGCCCGGTCCAGTGGTTAATGAGGCTTTTAACCGATTTACAAAAACATCCGGAAAATCCAAGATGGCCACCGGAAAAATTGATCAATCAAAACTCTGTATACAAGTTAAGAAGCATAGAACTCTAAGGTCCTTCTAGCCGAGTTTGCTTGAAATCGGCCTGGTCCAGTGGTTAATGAGGCTTTTAACCGATTTACAAAAACATCCGGAAAATCCAAGACGGCCATCGGAAAAATTGATCAATCAAAATTCTGTATACAAGTTAGGAAGCATAGAACTCTAAGGTCCTTCTAGCCGAGTTTGCTTGAAATCGGCATGGTCCAGTGGTTAATGAGGCTTTTAACCGAGTTACAAAGATATTCGGAAAATCCAAGATAGCCGCCGGAAAAATTTACCAATCAAAGTTCTGTATAGAAGTTCTGGAACCTATCAACCTAGTATTCTTTCAACCTAGCCTGTTTCAAATTGTCCAAGCAGTTCATGAGGAGTAGCGTTTTAAACGATTTTCCACCATTTTTCGGAAAATTCAAGATGGCTTCCAAAAGAATTGATGAATCAAAATTCCGTATATTAAGGTCTGAAGCAGTCTAGGTTCATTCCAGCCAAGTTCGCTTGAAATCCGTCATGTGGTTAATGAGTAGGCTTTAACTGATTTCCCGAAACTTTCAGAAAATCCAAGATGATCGACGGAACGATGTACCTATCAATATTCTGTATACATGTTTGGAAACATACCAGACTAGTATCCTTCCAGTCAAGTCTGGTTGAAATTGCGAAAGCAGTTAATGAGTAGCATTTTAAACGATTTTTCAGAAAGTTCAAGATGGCGGCACAAAAAATTGATCAATCAAAATACTGTATACATGTTCTGAAGCATACCACGATAGAGCCCTTCTAACCGAGTTTGCTTGACATCGGGCAAGTGACTAATGTGTAGCATTTTAACCGATTTCTAGAACTTTTCAGAAAATGCAAGATTACCGCCAGAATAACTGAGCAATCAGAATGCTGTATAGATGATTTAAAACATACCAGCCAAGTCTGGTTAAAATTGTCCGATCAGTTAATTAGGAGTAGCGTTTTAAATTATTTCTCCAAATTTCGGAAAATTGAAGATGGCCGTCGAAAAACTAGGCCAGTCAAAATTCTGTATGCAAGTTCTGAAGCACACCACTCTAGGCATCTCTTACCAACCGAGTTTGCTTGAAATCGTTCAAGTGGTTAAGGAGCAGTATCATTTTAACTGATTTCCCAAAATTTTCAGAAAATCCAATCACCGTACAAATTGACAAATCGAAATTCGTATATTAATGTCTGAACCAGTCTAGGTTCGTTCCAGCCAAGTTTGCTTGAAATCTGTCATATGGTTAATGAGTAGGCTTTTAACTGACTTCCCGAAATTTTGAGAAAATCCAAGATAACAGAGGGAACGATTTACCTATAAATATTCTGCATACAAGTTCGGAAACCTACCAGCCTAGAATCCTTCCAGCCACGTTTGGTTGGAATTGCCCAAGCAGTTAATGAAGAAAAGTGGTTTAAACGATTTCACGCCATTCTTCGAAAAATTGCAGATGGTCGTCGAAAAACTATACCAATCAATATTCTGTATACAAGTTCTAAAACATACTCGTCCAGGGTCCTCCCAACGGAGTTTGCTTGAAATTGACGAAGTGGTCAATGAGTAAGCTTTGAACTGATTTCCAAAAAATTTCAGAAAATCCAATATGGCCGCCAGAAATATTAACCAATCAGAATTCTCATCTACCAGCACAGAATTAGTCTACCCAAGTTTAGTTGAAATCGGCCCAGTTTTATTGGAGTAGCGTTTTAAATGATTACTGGAAAATTTTCGGAAAATCCAAGATGGTCACCAGAAAAATTACCCAATCAAAATTCTGAATAGACGTTCTGGAGCCTACCACCATAGGATCCTTACAGCCAAATTTGCTTGAAATCGGTCAAAGCCTAAATGAGGAGATGCGCTTTGACGGCTGGATGGATGATGGATGGCTGGCCGGCCGGCATGGCATAAGCCCACTTGGCCATTTGGGCCAAGTGGGCTAACAATCATTGTCTCCAATTTCCACCGAAGTGGTCGATCGAAAGTGACAATGAGGATTGCACCTTGATGTTTGTTTTGGAAGCAATGAAATGCAATGTTGGATAAATGCATCTCATGTCCGTAGTGTTCATATCTATCATGGGGAGAAAGCGTATAATTATCTTCCCTGGCTGTGCTCCTTTGCAAACAGCTTGCATGGTTCCAAACCACCCTGCTCATTTTGGCTGCAGTGGCCAAGAAATCTTCCATATTATGCCCAAGCGTTTACAGCTATCGGTCATATCGAAATCTGGAAGTCACTCATAAATTAAAGGCATATTTTATATCCTTAGCTGATCTGTCGTATTGAATCACAATTTTCGCACCGTGTATGCTATTGTTAGTCAAAGCTGTCCTTGGTATCCACAAATTATGATCAAAATTATCTACAATATACTGACTAAAGTGTCCTGCCATTGGAATGTCAGTTCCTGGTAAGCATGCGACACTTTTGGATAAGTTTATCACTTCTGAATATTAAACACCAAGCCCATGATTCAATAAGCGTTCAAACAGGTAGATTAACCGAAATGGGTCATGAATTTCTACAGCAAGTAGTGTCATGATTACTCTTCTTCTTGTCCATACACTGACGAATAGAAGCAAGTGTTGGATCTTTTGATTTCCCACGGAAAAGATCTTAGAAAAAGATGCGAAGTGTCGCTGGCAGATAAGCAAGTTTTGCTCCAACAACCTTATTTCATTTGGGTTTGGATAGAACTGCTTCGATGTCTGTATACATTTCATGCCATTTAAAAATAATTTTGCTGCTGTTCTAATAATTTGTTACTTTCTTTTAACCAGCAGATGATGTTACTGTTTCTGTAGATAGTAATGTTGCAAAAACGTAATTTTTGTTTTACTTATCCGTACCTTTTAAAAAAATTACCTGGGAACAAATGCAACAAGAAATTTGTTATCTATTATTACACATCAATGTCTTAAGCAAGGTTTAAACCTTTTGGCTGCTTTCTGCCTATTGAAGCCATCATGACGGCATCATATAAGTTCTGGTGGTGACGTCATCATATGTCCTGCTAACCAAATTAATACACTCGCACGGTGACGTTATAGAATGTTTTAAAAATAAGATCTCACCTTTTCAGTACCGTTTTCCTATCTTTTTGCAATACATTATATGAGTCTAAACCCAACAATAAAGGAGAAATTTGGCCTCAAACTTCATTTTGATTGCCATATTTAATTAAAATAAATAACCCCATTCTGTAGGTAAGATGTTGACAAAGTTTGGATATGTTGTACCTGAGTACGTAAAAACCTTCTGGTGCAATTTGTTCTAGGTTATGGTTATCTAAACATACATTGACTGGACTACAAGTCGCTTGTCACGGATACTATACAAACAAATGTTAATTTTTCAATAGAACCCGCTCCGACGTTTTCAAAAGATGCAAAATTACCAATATATGTTGTGATATATTTAGAGGTACAGATAGGGCAGATGTATCAAAAGGACCTATATGGTGACTAGCAATTTCTCACAGTTGGTTGGCTTGTGTCACTAAGGCCTATATGGTGACTTAGCTTTTTCTCATCGTCGATTGGTTTGTGTCACTAAGGCCTATATGGTGACTAGCTTTTTCTCATAGTCGATTGGCTTGTGTCACTAAGGCCTATATGGTGACTAGCTTTTTCTAATAGTCGACTGGCTTGTATCACTAAGGCCTATATGGTGACTAGCTTTTCTCATAGTCGGTTGGCTTGTGTCACTAAGGCCTATATTGTGACTAGCTTCTTCTCATAGTCGATTGGCGTGTGTCACTAAGGCCTATATGGTGACTAGCTTTTTCTCATAGTCGGTTGGCTTGTGTCACTAAGGCCTATCTGGTGACTAGCTTTTTCTCATAGTCAATTGGCATGTGCCACTAAGGCCTATATGGTGACTAGCTTTTTCTCATAGTCGGTTGGCTTGTGTCACTAAGGCCTATATGGTGACTTAGCTTTTTCTCAATGACGATTGTTTTGTGTCACTAAGGCCTATATGGTGACTTAGCTTTTTCTCACAGTCGGTTGGCTTGTGTCACTAAGGCCTATATGGTGACTAGCTTTTTCTAATAGTCGACTGGCTTGTGTCACTAAGGCCTATATGGTGACTAGCTTTTTCTCATAGTCGATTTGCTTGTGTCACTAAGGCCTATATGGTGACTAGCATTTTCTCACAGTCGGTTGGTTGGCTTGTGTTACTAAGGCCTATATGGTGACTAGCTTTTTCTCACAGTCGGTTGGGTGGTTTGTGTCACTAAGGCCTATATTGTGACTAGCTTTTTCTCACAGTCGGTTGGCTTGTGTCAGTATGGCCTACATGTACATACAATTTCATTAGAATCCTATATGCAATCAAACAACAAAGACTTAAGACATAGAGAACGATTTTGCCAATTAATTAAATCCACATCCATTTTATACAATAATGTAATTATTAAACAAGAGGTCTAAATGGCCTTAACGCTCAACTGGACCATTAGGATTTGATCTAAAGCATTTAAATTTAGTATTAATGATATTTAATTGGAAATTAATGATGTACGCTGACCAAACTATCAGATTGGACCCTAGATGTCGATTCGTCCATGACAATCATGTTCTCTTGAACAAACTTTAATCCCCATTAGGTATTGATGAAATTAAATGTAATGAGTTTCAGCCTGCTCCGTACAGCGATTCCTGAGATGTCAGTTTCGAGAACAAGGCATAAAATACTGAATACTGGAACAAGCGGGTAATGCATAGCGTTGTAAACATTGAAAACTTCTATGCAAAATTCAAGATGGTTACCAAAAGAGGAATGAAGCAGTCAAATTTTGCATACCAGTTTAAATTGGCCAAGCAGGTAATGAGGAGCAGCCTTTTAACTTACTTCCAAAAACTGTCGGAAAATCCAATTTGGCCAATCAGAATTCTCGTTAGATGTGTTGAAGCCTATCAGCATAGAATTAGGCCACCCAAGTTTGGTTGAAGTTGGGCCATTTATATATTAGCAGCGTTTTAAATAATTTTCGGAAATGTTTTGGAAAAGATTTATAAAAGTTCTGACACCTACCAGCACTAGTATTCTTCCAGTCAAGTCTGGTTGAAATCACACAAGCAGTTAATGAGTAGCATTTTAAACGATTACTCGCCATTTTCCAGAAAATTCAAGATGGCTGCCCAAAAAATTGACCATTAAAATTTCAGTATTCAGTATGTATAACATATAGCATACCACTCTAGTGTTCTTCCAGCCGAGTTTTGCTTGAAATCAGCCAAGAGGTTAATGAGGAGTAGGGTTTTAACTGATTTCCAGACATTTTTGGAAAATCCAAGATGGTCGCCGGAAATATTGACCAATAAAAATTATGTATACTTGTTCTGAAAGCTACTACCATAGTATCCTCACAGCCGAGTATGGTTGTAATTGCAGAAGCAGTTAATGAGTAGGGAATTAAATGATTTCGCGGCATTTTTCACAAAAATTCAAGATGGTCACCGAAAAAAATAGACCAATCAAAATTTTGTAAATATGTTCTGAAGCATACCACTCCAGGGTCCTCCCAAACAAGTTTGCTTAAAATCGATCAGGTGGTTAATGAGGAGTAGGCTTTTAACTGATTTTCAGAAATTTTTGGAGAATTCAAGATGGTCACCGGAAAATATGGCCAATCAAAATTCTCGTTAGAAATCTTGAAGTACACCAGTATCGAATTAATCCACCCATGTTTCATTGAAGTCTAGCCATTTGTATTGGAGGAGTAGCGATTTTAAATGATTTCCTGAACATTTCTGGAAAATCCCAGATGGTTGCCAGAGAAATTGACTAATCAAAATTCCCTATAGATGTCATGGAGCCTACAAGGATAGGATCCTTCCAGCCAAATTTGGTTGAGTTCGGTCAAAGGATAAATGAGGAGTTGCAAATTGATGGACGGATGGCCGGCCGCCATGGCATAAGCTCTCTTGGGGAGGAGCTAAAAAACAATGAAAAAAGATGGGGTGCTGTAAGACAGCAACGGTTTCTAGCAACCTCATTCTGAAACATCTGCTAGGCTGATTATATGCCAAAACATCTCTGGTTCTCCTTATCGAGACATAGATATCCCCATCAATAAAATTAGCTGCTGTGTGTTTTGAAAACAGAGTCGTTGCAAACCATTGCAGTGAGACAGCAACAGTTTTCAGCAACACCATTCTGAAAGACACACTATGTTGCAGATTCAGCAACACCATTCTGAGACACGCTATGTTGCAGATTCAGCAACAAAATTCTGAAAGACGCGCTCCGTTTCAGATTCTATTTTCTCAAAGCAATATATCTCAATGGCTTACCCCTTTCCCTCTTGCAGCCTTGAGGCAACAAATGCTCGATTATGTAGTGAGTATTCTGTGAAATATTTTGAAAATAATTAGACTGCCTGGTGCAGCTACAATACCAACTCACACAGTTTCAATATAGCTCACAGTTTACTGGTACAATTATTTGTAAATAGAACCATTGTTGGTGGGGGTTGGTGGTCAGCTGTTTAAAAAGTAAACATTTGGCTCTGACCCCAGGGGGGGGGGGGGCATGGGGTCAAAAGGTCAAATCACTTGTAACGCAACTCCTCTGAAACCATTAGACGAAACTCAGCCAAATTGTATATGTTAGTTAGCCATATGATTGCGGAGTGCATGAGCCCACTTACATTTGCCTCCACCCCAGGGGTGGGGGAGGGGTCAAAATGTCAAATTTTAACATGCAGAAATTGATTGTAACGCATCTCCTCCGAAACCGTTTGACATAATACAACAAAATTGTGTATGTGAGTTACCCATATCAATGTGGAATGCATGAGCGCGTTTACATTTGGCCCCGCCCCCAGGGATGGGTTAGTGGTGGTGGTGGTGGTGGTGGGGGGGGGGGGGGGGGGGGGGGGGGTGTCAAAAATTTATTGTAATGCAACCCCTAGGAAACCATAGGATGGAATTCAACCAAATATGGAATGAGAGTTCCCCATATCAATGTGGAGTGGATGACCACATTTACATTTGCCCCCCCCCCCCCGCCCCCTAGGGGTGGTATATGGGGGTCAAAAGGTCATGAAATTGATTATAATGCAACTCCTCTGACACTGTTGGATGAAATTCAACCAAATTGGATATGTGAGTTACCCATATGATTGCGGAGTGCAAAAGGGCATTTACATTTGGCTCCGCCATCTGGGGGTGGGTTGGGGGGGGGGGGCTGTGTGGTCAAAATTTCAAAGCGTGTTGAATGTGGGGATTTGCAATGTAATCTAGTTAGAAACTAGAACACACACATAAAGTACGCTTACTGAATGCTATTACAAGGAACGTTAACCAAGCTTCAAAATGCACCAAGTCATGGTTATGCATTATTGTCAAAATAAAATCCATATTACATTTATTTCTGCTTAAATTAAAATGACAATTTACATTATAAAATGATTATCCTTATGGATTCTGTACAATAATCATTCATGCGTAAAATAACCGAAGCCTTGCAAAATCACCTACAGCAATTATGTACAATAGCTATTATGTTGACAAATTAAGAATAATATATGAGCAGTTTAGTTTTCACAGCTTTAGCCATGAAAGGCAATCACCTCACAATAACAACATTCTATCATATTTACATGTATGCTGAATTCCCCATAGAAACCTGTTACAATGTTTTGAAAGCAGTGAGAATGGGAATAAACTCTGCAGCAACTCTCCCTCTAAAAACTGCTTTCAATTCATTCAGGAGCAATAGAGTTTATGCTGGCTTAGCTCTGAAACAGTTCAGGAGTCATAGCGTTTATGCTGGCTTAGTTAGGAACCAGTTCAAGAGTCATAGAGTTTATGCTGGCTTAGCTAGGAACCAGTTCAAGAGTCATAGAGTTTATGCTGGCTTAGCTAGGAACCAGTTCAAGAGTCAGAGAGTTTATGCTGGCTTAGCTATGAAACAATTGGTTAATAAATAGCACAGCACATTTATTATGTTCAGTTAGCATAGCAAGCGCTAATACATTCATTTATGAAAAATATATGCTATAAAATGTACTGGAAATGTAATAATTCAAATTGAAGGCAGCAGCTACTTTTAATGAAACTGCCTACAAGTATGGCCCTACAGATTTTGCGAGAAATAGACAAAACTAAGATTTAAATTCTCAAATTTAATAATTTCATAACAGCCTGACAATGACGTCAATATCTGGCTCAAATCCTTCATAACAGCCTGACAATGACGTCACTATCTGGCTCAAATATTTCATAACAACCTGACAATGACGTCACTATCTGGCTCAAATATTTCATAACGGCCTGACAATGACGTCACTATCTGGCTTAAATCCTTCATAACAGCCTGACAATGACGTCACTATCTGGCTCAACTACTTCATAACAACCTGACAATGACGTCACTAGCTGGCTCAAATCCTTCATAACAGCCTGACACTGACGTCACTATCTGGCTCAAATATTTCATAACGGCCTGACAATGACGTCACTATCTGGCTCAAATATTTCATAACAGCCTGACAATGACGTCACTATCTGGCTCAAATACTTCATAAAAGCCTGACAATGACATCACTATCTGGCTCAACTACTTCATAAGATCCTGACAGTGATGTCACTATCTGGCTCAAATACTTCATAAAAGCCTGACAATGACATCACTATCTGGCTCAAATCCTTCATAACAACCTGACAATGACGTCACTATCTGGCTCAACTACTTCATAAGATCCTGACAGTGACGTCACTATCTGGCTCAAATATTTCATAACAACCTGACAATGACGTCACTATCTGGCTCAAATATTTCATAACAGCCTGACAATGACGTCACTATCTGGCTCAAATCCTTCATAAAAGCCTGACAATGACGTCACTATCTGGCTCAAATCCTTCATAACAGCCTGACACTGACGTCACTATCTGGCTCAACTACTTTATGAGATCCTGACAGTGACGTCACTATCTGGCTCAAATATTTCATAACAGCCTGACAATGATGTCACTATCTGGCTCAAATACTTCATAAAAGCCTGACAATGACGTCACTATCTGGCTCAAATCCTTCATAACAGCCTGACAATGACGTCACTATCTGGCTCAAATATTTCATAACAACCTGACAATGACGTCACTATCTGGCTCAAATATTTCATAACGGCCTGACAATGACGTCACTATCTGGCTCAAATATTTCATAACAACCTGACAATGACGTCACTATCTGGCTCAAATACTTCATAAAAGCCTGACAATGACGTCACTATCTGGCTCAAATCCTTCATAACAGCCTGACACTGACGTCACTATCTGGCTCAAATATTTCATAACGGCCTGACAATGACGTCACTATCTGGCTCAAATATTTCATAACAGCCTGACAATGACGTCACTATCTGGCTCAAATATTTCATAACAACCTGACAATGATGTCACTATCTGGCTCAAATACTTCATAAAAGCCTGACAATGACATCACTATCTGGCTCAACTACTTCATAAGATCCTGACAGTGATGTCACTATCTGGCTCAAATACTTCATAAAAGCCTGACAATGACATCACTATCTGGCTCAAATCCTTCATAACAACCTGACAATGACGTCACTATCTGGCTCAACTACTTCATAAGATCCTGACAGTGACGTCACTATCTGGCTCAAATACTTCAGTACAGCCTGACAATGACGTCACTATCTGGTTCAAAAACTTCATAAGCGCCTGACAATGATGATTCAGATTATTTATTGGCATAAAATCTACATACATATAGACATAGCCATACATAGATATACACACGATATACAGTTGACAATAAGCAAAATATTCATGATATATACAATACGCACACTCCCACGCCTACGCACACTCCCACGCCTACGCACACTCCCACGCCTACGCACACACGCACACACAGGTGCTGTGCATTAGTTACAATGGAAACTTCACTTGACCAGTGATGTCAGTTCACGTTATATACAGGTAATAGGCTTAATTCAATAGGCGTATCATCTAACCACGCCTCTCCCCGCCCCGCCCCTTGTAACGGGCCAAAATCACCATTACCGGGATGTCTAACCAATGTAAACGATACGACTAGATGACCGCTTGTTATCAGAATGTTAAAATGAGCGTAATCGGTTGAAAGTTGTTACTGTCTGTGACACCAACAGTTTTCAACAAGCAATCTAAAAGTAATAGCACATTCTTTTTTAACTGATTACCAAAAATGGTAAATCTCGTGCATTAGAATTAATCGATTGTAAATGGAACACATTATTGTTAGTACGGAAATAGTTAGATTTAAACAATTATTGGTATACTCAGAAATGAATGTTATATACCTTATTCCGGATGCTTATAAAAAGAAATTAAAATTCGCGAGCGTGTATTTTGTGTCAAAAGCTCCCGACAAAATACGACAACATACGTATACTGGCTACATCTTTATTGAAAAAAATGTTGCATAGCCCTCCAACAATTGTACCTCCTTATGCTTGGTCCCAACCCCACCCCATAAAACCGATATACGGTTCAAACAGGTTTGGAAATTTACATCGTCACCGCTTTGACATTATGACATACCACGCAGCCTTAGATAGGATGCGTGCGTGCGTGAGTGCATGCCTGCGTGCGTGTTTGACTGGAGCTGCATATAGAAAGCTACTGCTCCCATTTGCATCAAATGTTTACACAACCAAGTAACTCACGGTGCAGAATGTTTCCCAGACTGTGATCCAGATAAAAGAACCGGAATCTGCATCGGTGGAAAGTCCTACCTTTGACACAAATTCTAAAACACGATAGGGTGTGGCCATCTGAGAGAGAGAGAGAGAGAGAGAGAGAGAGCGAGAGGGGTGGAGTGAGGGTGAGAGAAGTAGAGATGAAAGAGCGTGTGTGTGTGTGGGGGGAGACTGGGGGAGGGAGGGGGCAAAAAAGGGAGGGAGGAAGTGGGGTGGAGAGATAGTGAGAGGGAGGGAGGGAAAGAGGGAGAGCAAAAGAGGTAAGGAGGGCGGATGGAAGGGGGGAGGAGAGCGAGAGAGGGAGGGAGGGAGGGACGTGGAGAGGAGCGAGAGAGAGACCAGGGTGGGGAGGGAGGGAGGGGGATGGTGATACAGAGAAATATGGGTTGGGGTGGGTGTAATGTGGAGGTCCACGGGTAATGTAACATACATTATTTATGTTACTGAAAACAGTGTGTACCTTGAAATAGAATAACATTGACAAAACTTCCTTTCAGTCAAATTGTTTTCAAAATATTTAGCCTAATAAGAATCCAGCGTACAGTACCATGTATTTTCAGGGCTTCAACTAGTATATTAAGATTCCCCCAACTCTCGGCGTGATCCAGGAAATCCGAAGATCCGAAAAATCTGAAAAACATCCTTCAGCATGAAAACAACAAGAGGGCGATGGTCTGCAATCTCTGATCGGTCTTGCTTCACCGACAATACTTTAGCGAGCCATATATAATATATTATGCCGATTTATATAGAAGAGGTGCACTATCAGGAACTTAACGATGGTCTAACCCAGAGTTAGTGAAATGTCCTATCAGTCCCTATCAGTCACCACACTGATATCCTCCCTATCAGTCACTACGCTGATACCCTCCCTATCAGTCACTACACTGATACCCTCTCTATCAGTCACTACGCTGATACCCTCCCGATCAGTCACTACGCTGATACTCTCCCTATCAGTCACTACACCGATACCCTCCCTATCAGTCACTACACTGATACCCTCCCGATCAGTCACTACGCTGATACTCTCCCTATTAGTCACTATGCTGATACCCTCTCTATCAGTCACTACGCTGATACCCTCCCTATCAGTCACTACCCTGATACCCTCCCTATCAGTCACTACGCTGATACCCTCCCTATCAGTGTTTTGATTCTGAGTACCTATCAGGGCACTATGGACAAATGTTATAGGCGATATATCTATCAAGATTGTGTATTCGGTCAACTTCCCGGCTCTGCCTTTTCATACGGCGCTGAGAGACTATCAGAGATGTGATTCGGTCACCCAGGTGCTTCACATTTCTGGCATTTTGCTCAAGAATATGCAATGAATATCAACAGCAGCTGGTGTGAGTGAAATGCACACCTGTCACTGACTCGTCAACAATGAGAGCTCTATCTCAAGCTGTTGTTGATTGCAGCATGATGTAGCGACAAAGCATAAAATGAATGCAGCTCCTTAATTATCTTTCTATAGCAGACGACATTGCATCAAATACAAGTTTTGCACAAAAAGACATGAAAATCATCTGTGGTTAAAACATGAAACAATGGCTAAGAGCATTTTGTCAAGAATTATGCAACATGTAGCAACAGGCGTGAGTGAAATGTACACCTGTCATGTACCCACCTGTCATGTACCGAGCTGATGTGTTGCTGATTGAGGACGCACGTGAAATGTACACCTGTCATGTACTGAGCTGACGTGTTGTTTATTGCTGATGCACTTGAAATGAACAGCCACCAAACGATCATAAGCACAACAAAACTGCATCCACTATTTTAAATCAAAACAACATCCAATATTTTCAAAACAATTTGACTGGAGGTTATTGATGGCATTATCAGCAAGCACTTTAAGTCAAATTGGAGATAAATACTCACATGAAATCTACAACAGGCTGGTAGTAAATATCATTCAGACTGATATTGAATGAAATGGATCAGCACTGTGATTGACATAACTTATATATCTGACGTGACTAGCATTATTATGACGTCATAATTATAAGAGGTGCTTGTATCAAAAGACAATAACTCTCTTATTGCTCCAGGCAGTAACAAACACATAGTTATTCTTGTCCACAGTCACATCATGAGGAGAAGGAGAGCCGTGTCTCATCTGAGCCATAACTGCTGAGTTTACAGTCAAATGTACCATCAGCATTGAATACTTGTACACGATGATTGCCCTGATCAGCCAGGATCACATGACCTTCATTGTCTACACATATTCCACGTGGATACTTCACTTCACCATCAGCTGAGCCACAGCTACATATACATGAGATATATACACCTTGTGTAGAGTACACATGCACTCTGTGGTTATCACGGTCTGTTATGTATACACGGTGTGTATCATGAGCAATGGCTATATACATTGGAGAGAATACACCTGATACACTTCCTGTTCCTGTAAACTTCCTGAGAAACGTACCATCACGCTGATACACCTGTACACGCTGATTCCCTCTGTCGCATACATATATATTGTATGACTTATCTACTGCCAAGCCATATGGTGAGTTAAGCTGTCCATCATTCACACCTTTCTCACCAAACGAGAACATGTATTCTCCTTCTCTGTTCAATACTTGAATACGATGATTGTCTGTGTCTGCCACAATAACTTCACAATCATCATTAACCGCTATACCTGTAGGGTAGTTAAACTCACCCACCCCACCACCAGGAGCACACACTGTTTTGATGTGTCTTCCGCATGCATCAAATATCTGCGGTGTGTGGTTGTCAAGGTCTGTTACATACACCCTGTCTCCTGTGGGACTAACAGCTATACCCCAAGGCCGGCTAAACCCGTCACTGTAATGCTCATCTATTAATACCTTCCCCTTTCTCCCATGATAGGTATTCCTGGCTGTCGTTACCATGGCAATGACTTCTGTACTGTTACCGGGATTACTATCAGGTGTTTCTGTTGTGATTTCACCGAACTTTAATATACTCTGACTCAGTTCTTGTGCATGTATAGGTACAAAGTTAACATTAGGATTTGTTCTGTTCTGAAAACTACTGGACAGATTTACATCGTCTTGGTAATTATAATGTGAACATTGTGTGGATATTGACATTAAGCTCTCTACACTGGATTCTACATTACTGAGTATTTTCGCCATGACAGAGTCTACAGATACCGACAAACTTAACCTGCTGGATAATTCTGCTTCCAAACCTGCAAGTTCTGATTCTAATGGTGAAGACGCTTTGTTTACATCCACATTCACTTGCTGACACAAACATTTCTGTTTCTCGCTTATTTCCTGAATAAATCTGTCCATACTTTTATTAATGTCTGACTTAACATCTTCAGATCTCTGCTTTAACTGACACAACTTGGCCTGGAGTTTATTTCTAGCATCATACATACGTCCCACATCACTATGAATATGTTGGGAGGTTTTAAACAAAGACTCCTTCATCTCTGTGAAATGTGATACACTACAGACTGGACATATGACGTCACCACAATGTGGACACGCTGTCAGGTCAGATTGAATCGTTTCTGTTGCACACACTGCGCATGCGTGTTTGAGACTAAGCTTTAGGCTGGTATTGCTTCCACGGTCAGTTAGACATGGAGGGATGTCCATCAAACTGACAATTGTAAAATTGGTAGACAATTCTGATATTCCATCAGCTGAAATAATATGGACAACGCGACATTGTGGACAGGGAATGTTGTTGTCATTGACTACCAAGGTCTCTAAGCAAGTTTTGCAGAATGTATGTTGGCATGGCAACGATTTTGGATCTTTGAATCGTTCCCAACAAACTGAGCATTCTAGCAGCTGATTGATTCTGTCTGCTATATCACCATAACCAGTAGCAGTCGCTTCAGCCATTGTGTAAGTCAGTCCCTGAAAAACACAATGACAAATTCATCAATGCAATAGCTGTACAACTTCAAATGTATTCTGTAACTAGACTGATTTGCTAGCTTGGTATGCAGTAGCCTACAGACAACAGGGGGGTGGGGGTGGGTGGGGGGCTGATTATCTAGCTTGGCCTAAAGTAGTCTACAGATAACAGAAGGGCTGATTTACTAACTTGATCTACATCAGCCTACATACAATGGGGTGGGACGGGGGGGGGGGGGGGGGGGGGTTAAGCTTGGTCTACAGATGACAAGAGGGCGGATTTAGTAGCTTGGTCTACAGCTGACAAGAGAACGATTTTACTAGATTGGTCTACAGTAGCCTACAGATGACAAGAGGGCGGATTTAGTAGCCTGGTCGACAGTCGCAGACAGACGCAAAGGGAACGGATTTACTAGCTTGGTCGACATACGAAAGGAGGCCAGATTTACTAGCTTGGTCTACAGATGACAAGAGCATGGTTTTACTAGCTTGGTCTGCAGTAACCTACAGACGACAAGGGACGGATTTACTAGCTTGGTCTACACATGACAAGAGCACGGTTTTACTAGCTTGGTCTGCAGTAACCTACAGACGACAAGGGACGGATTTACTAGCTTGGTCTACAGTGGTCTGCAGACAACACGAGGACTGATTTACTAGCTTACAGTAGCAGACATACGACAAGAAGACTAATTTATAGCCTGTTCTGCAGTTGTCTACATATGACAAGAGGACGGATTTACTAGCTTCGTCTACATAGCCCACAGACGACAAGAGGACAAATTTCCTAGCTTGATCAACAGTAGTATACAGATAAGAGGAAAAATTTACTAGCTTGGTCTACAGTAGTCTACAGATAACAAGAGGACGGATTTACTAGCTTGATCTACAGTAGTCGACAGATAAGGACGGATTTACTAGCTTGATCTACAGTAGTCGACAGATAAGGACGGATTTACTAGCTTGGTCTACAGTAGTCTACAGATAACAAGAGGACGGATTTACTAGCTTGATCTACAGTAGTCGACAGATAAGGACGGATTTACTAGCTTGGTACACAGTAGTATACAGATAACAAGAGGGCAGATTTATTGGCTAGATCGACATAGCCTACAGACAACAAGAGGAATGATTTAGTAGCTTGGTCTACAATAACCTACATAGGACAAGAGGATGGATTTACTAGCTTGGTCTACATAGCCCACAGACGACAAGTGGATGGATTTATTAGCTTTGTCTACAGTAGTCTATGGATGACAAGAGGGCGGATTTACTAGCTTGATCTACAGTAGTCGACAGATAAGGACGGATTTACTAGCTTGGTACACAGTAGTATACAGATAACAAGAGGGCAGATTTATTGGCTAGATCGACATAGCCTACAGACAACAAGAGAAATGATTTAGTAGCTTGGTCTACAATAACCAACATAGGACAAGAGGATGGATTTACTAGCTTGGTCTACATAGCCCACAGACGACAATGGGACGGATTTATTAGCTTTGTCTACAGTAGTCAACGGAGGACAAGAGGGCGGATTTACTAGCTTGATCTACTGTAGTCTACAGATGTCAAGGACGGATTTACTAGCTTGGTCTAATCCAGTCTACCGATGACAAGAGGAGCTTGGTATACAGTAGTCTATAGATGACAAGAGGACGGGCTTATTAACTTGGTCTGTCGATGGCAAGTGGACGGATTTAATAGTCTGGTCTACAGTGGTCTGCAGACAACAAGAGGACGGATATACTAGCTTGATCTACCGATGACAAGGACGGATTAACTAGCTTGGTCTACAGTTGTCTGCAGACACCAAGAGGGCAGATTTACTAGCTTGCTCTACATTATCCTACAAATGTCAAGGGGACGGAGTTACTACGAAGTCGGGTAACTGGAAGGACTAGACAACCCAGAACCAGTAAAATACCACAGCCGTTGGCAAGTGTCCGAGACCAGATTTGCCTCCTCTGTGCATGCACCGGGCCACTGATTTTCTCATAGGGTAGGACATGGCCACATACGCGTGATACCATTGACTGGGTAGACACATTTTAGATTGTACATATTATTTTTGCACGAATTCTTCCTCGGAAATATGCCTAATGATCACAATGTCCCTTGGAGTGGTCGGTACTGGTAGGAAGCGTGAGAATTCTGGTTTCTGGAAACAACCAACTCGAGGTTATTCAAGAAGAAAGCAGCCATAAGATCGGCATTTAAAATAGACTACCATGAATATAGTAACCAGCAGCTTGGCCACGCCATTGATCGCCTGCCTCCAGCTCGGATGCTGTTAAGATCTCCTCATCCACATAGGCAACACGGGATTGGATAAGAACACACCTAAGGCGATAGCCATTCGTCAAAATATGAGATGCAGAGCTGACCAGTATAAAAGCATCCAGCTCTTTGTCGACACTCAGCCGTGGCAAGGTCTGAGGGCGGCGAGGTTTGATAACGACTCCAGCCAACGGTGCTGTTTCACTGTTCCTGCTTCAACTACTTTGCTTGTGAAATCCACTGCAGAACTTTCTAATACTTTGACCACTTGGAGTGGGCGACATCTACATAGCCTGTGCTTGGGCTAATTTGTGGATGGTCGCTAGGACTGGCGGCCAAAAAAGATGAACAGTCACGCCCTGCTGAAGACTTTTCACCAGTCCTTGTGTTTCTCAAGGGGACTTGTGTACACAAATGCAGCGCGTTTCCCCCAGATACAGCAGAGGGACTACAGATGACAAGAGCCCGGTTTTACTAGCTTGGTCTACAGATCATACAGATGACAAGAGCATGGTTTTACTAGCTTGGTCTACAGATGACAAGAGAACGGTTTTACTAGCTTGGTCTGCAGTAACCTACAGAAGACAAGGGAACGGATTTACTAGCTTACAGTAGCAGACATACAACAAGAGGACTAATTTATAGCCTGTTCTACAGTTGTCTACAGATAACAAGAGGACGGATTTACTAGACTGGTCTACATAGCCTACAGACAACAAGAGGGCGGATTTCCTAGCTTGATCAACAGTAGCCGACAGATAAGAGGACGGATTTACTAGTTTGGTATACAGACGTCAAGGGGACGGATTTACTAGCTTGATCTACATTAGTCGACAGATAAGAGGACGGATTTATTAGCTTGGTCTACAGTAGTCTACCGATAACAAGGACGGATTTCCTAGCTTGATCCTACAGTAGTCAACGGACAAGAGAACGGATTTCCTAGCTTGATCTACAGTAGTCTACAGATCACAATGGGACGGATTTACTAGCTAGGCTGACATAGCCTACAGACAACAAGAGGAATGATTTAGTAGCTTGGTCTACAATAACATACATATGATAAGAGGACGGATTTACTAGCTTGGTCTACATAGCCTAGACGACAAGGGGACGGATTTATTAGCTTTGTCTTCAGTAGTATACAGATGAGAAGAGGGCGGATTTACTAGCTTTATCTACTGCAGTCTACAGATGTCATGGACAGATTTGCTAGCTTGGCCTAATGTAGTCTACAGATGGCAAGAGGATGGACTTACTAGCTTGATCTACCGATGACAAGGACGGATTTACTAGCTTGGTCTACAGTTGTCTGCAGACATCAAGAGGGCAGATTTAATAGCTTGCTCTACATTAGCCTACAAACGTCAAGGGGACGGAGTTACTACATGGTCGGGTAACTGGAAGGACTAGCCAACACGGAACCAGTAAAATGCCACGTCGGGCTATGCCATGGCTACCTTAAATGCACAGACATTGGCAAGAGTGTCTGAGACCAGATTTTGCCTCTTCCGTGCATGCACCAGGCCACTGCGAGTACCCCGTAACAGACGGATTTTCTTATAGGGTAGGAAATGGCCACGTACTTGACTGGATAGAGACATTTTAGATTAGACATTATTTTTGCACGATTTCCTCCTCGGAAATATGCCTAATTAACATAGACTACAATGAATAAAATAACCAGCAGCTTGCCCATGCCATTGATCGTCTGCCTCCAGCTCGGATGCTGTCAAGATCTCCGCGCCCACATAGACGGCACCTGATTGAATAAGAACACACCTAAGGCGATAGTAATTCGTCAAAATGTGAGATGCAGAGCTGACCAGTATAAAAGCATCCGGCTCTCTGTCAACACTCAGCCATGGTAAGGTCTGAGGACGGAGAGGCTCAATAACGACTCCAGCCAATGGTGCGGTTTCTCTGTTCCCGCTTCAGCTACTTTGCTTGTGAAATCCACTGCAGAACTTTCTAATGCTTTGACCACTTGGAGTGGGAGACATCTACATAGCCTGTGCTTGGGCCAATTTTGGACGGTCGCTAAGAAAGGCAGTCAAAAGAGCCGAATAGCGTGTGTTTCTCAAGGGGACTTGTGTACGGAAATGCAGCCCCTTTCCCCCAGATATAACAGATGGACTGAAACTGCCCTGACTGCAGAACAACATGCTCGGTGACACCCCGCTTCCTTCCGAGAGTGCCGAACAGGAAGTCCCACCTACCACAGAAGAGCTGAGCTTCCACTTTCGGTAACCGCTACTGACCAAGTCCTGCCTTGTGCCGCCAAATTCCCGCTGTCTGAAGGACGCTTCATGATATAGAACTACCTACTGATGCAAACTCAATACTGCCACTTGTGTGCTAGTTTTCTCACAAGGATCCACCCAGACTCCATTCCTAGAAGTGCCGTCCCTCTGGCTTTGTGATCTCTGACTGCAGAGCACCAAGACACCAAATGATGGTCCACCATGGGAATATACCTACCAAGGCTGGTACCAAGCGGACATCCACATTAGCAAAACCTAGACCTCGCAAGCGCGGGACTTTGTGACTGTGAACCTTCTATCGCTGTACTGAGACTTGCAACAGTGTGCTAAATCTTAAATGCATTTACTAATCTAAGTTTTCTATTTTCTTACAGATTCTTAGATATACCCCCTTACAACCCAGTTTCTTTTTCTTCCTCTCTTCTAGTCGTTTCTTTTCTTTTTCTTAGGAAATCCGCAAAAGGAGTTTGACCGTCTTAGTCATCACTTGCGGAAGACAATATTGCGTGCCCCGCATGACGTGAAGAAATAAACTAGCATCGTTAGCGGTGTTGCTCTTTTGATAGTTAAAAATACACACTTAAGGATGTTCACCATAGCCATCAAATTAAAACAACTCCGACCACGTGTAACGATTGTCAGTCGTACAAAGTTCAGCAAATCAATTTTCAATCATGTTAGGGAAATAACAACAATTATTACATTTTAACGGGTTCCGAGGGGGGCCACACAATATTTGGAGAAGAAAAAATGCCAGTCTAAGTTGACTCTATGGGTTATAGATGATGATTATTTCAGTTTTCAATGTATTATATGTTTATGCATATGGAAGACCGCATTATAAGCCACATATCTTCGTGTGCTTCCATGAGAACAAAAATAAAATTCGTTTAAACCAACATCAATCATCGACCAGTCAAATTAGTTTCAAAATATTCAATAGCTTACACGTATAGCTTTCTGGAAATTGCTAGTCATGGCGTTCAGAGATCGATCGATCCCAACATGATCGAGGTATGGGTAGCTTAGATAGAGATG
This sequence comes from Chaetoderma sp. LZ-2023a, assembly GCA_034401795.1. Classification (NCBI taxonomy): domain Eukaryota; kingdom Metazoa; phylum Mollusca; class Caudofoveata; order Chaetodermatida; family Chaetodermatidae; genus Chaetoderma; species Chaetoderma sp. LZ-2023a. Next base: position 5,273,444 of record CM067375.1, on the reverse strand, counting down.
GGAGGGACATAGCTAAAAATGGAACATCTATTAGCAAGCTGCGGGCAATCGGTTATGCCGTTATAATCGCTTAATAGACCGTCAAGTTGTACGAATTGTATGTCTTTACTATTTAATAAACATTATGCAAAATACTTTGAAAGTAAATTCACTGGGCGTCGTTGCCGCCATAAGCAGTAACATCGTCCAGTAAATAGACCATCAAGTTGTACGAATTGTATGTCTTTACAATTTAATAAACATTATGTAGAATATTTTGAAACTAAATTGACTGGGCGTTGTTGACGCCATAAGCAATAACATAGCCCAGTCAAATTAGTTTTCAAAATATTCAACAGCTTACGCTTCTAGTTTTCTGGAAATTGCTAGTCAGGTAGTTCAGAGATCAATCGATCCCAACACGATCGAGGTGAGGGTGGAGTAGGGTTGGGCGATATTTGCCTAGCGATGACGATGTCGATATCTCATTAAAATATCGCGATATGACGATATATCGTCTAAGGGATGGGGGTGTGGATTAGGGTGTGACATATGGCATGAATGTATTTCAAATTAGTGGTGTCTACAAATTATTTTCATTATGAATCATTGCTTTCAAAACGTAATAACTACGTATTCCAATAATAGCTGGCGCATGAAATTTCTGTTTCACTCATCAAGATATAGTTTTAAGCAATGAACATAATGCAAATAACCGGTATTCATCACAAATAAGAAAAATAGAGTTTTCTTCTGTGTACTGCGATGTTTTCTTTACCTCACGACAAACTGTCATAAATCAGCCATTGTTTGGGAGAAGAGATGCGCATAGCATTCTCTGCGCAGAAAAATGGGAATTCCGTTGAATGAAATCTGATTGGCCCTGGCTGGAGATGAGCCAATCAGAATTTACTCTTCAGAATTCTGATAAATAGACCAGCTCATCACAGCAGCTTGATAGCGCCGGCATCATTAAATAATAAAATAAGATTTTGAACGAGTAAATGCATTTTATTTGAATGACATATAATATATTATAGCACAAATGTAAGCGGGAGTGAAGTTATTTTTTTTTAATTTACCACTGGAATGACTGACTCAAGCTTGATAACAGAGCCAGTCATTCCAGTCATAAATTAAAAAGTATATATTTCTTGGCCTGAAAATAGATATTCAACTATGATGTACGCTTTTAACCCTTTTAACATGCGGCTAACCAAACCAGTTCACGGGAATGATCTTGAGGAATGCCCACTTCCAGGCTGAGAGATTTATTTGAAGATTTACCACTGGAATGACTAGTTTTGGCTTGATAACAGAGCCAGTCATTTCAGTGGAAAATTTACAAAAGAAAATCTTGGTCTGCAAGTAGATATTCAAAAAGCAAATATTTTAATAGCTACTATTAATTTTCTGTCTACATGTAAGTGCACAATGATATTTCAAAGTTTTGCCTACAAGTTACACTCAAGAAATGTCAACATATTCGCACGTTCTGGTTTTAACAAGTTTCGTAACACACCATGGATTAATTAGACTTGCTTTACTTTGGAGATAAATTTGATTATATCCGATTATTACTACAACAAAGAATGGATTATTATTCGAGGAGTATTACCGAGCAGACCACAGGTAAGTAGTAAATATTGAATCTCTTACAAAATCAAAATGAGAAAAATGAAAATATTTTCATAACGATATACACGATATTTACGATTTTTTGAAATTATGACGATGACGGTGTCGATATTCGATATATCGCGATTTTTTCGATAATATCGAAATCCCGCCCAACCCTAGGAGGAGGGGTGGTGAGGGTGGGAGGGGGTGGTTGGGTTTTGAATATGTATAGCAAATATCGTCGTTGTAGGAACAGGGATGGGTGGGGTGGAAAGGCTCTACACACGTTTCCACTGACAAGGCAGGAAAGCAAGAATAGTACAATTATTGGCTATTTAAATATTATATGTTGATTATTGCTAAACAGTGGTTTAGCCCAGGAAATGCAATAGCTTAAGTGCATGTTATAGGTCCTACACTAAAACAATTATTCGAAGCTGGTTGGCGGCCCATGTTATATATCCGTGGAGCCACACTGTCCAAATATAGCGCTCCGTATGCTCAAACTTTGCGACTATACCACTGCAAACGCGTTCGGCGTTCGCGCGCACACGCGCGCGTGTATAGGCGCATGGGTAGAACGTGTGGGACATAGGGTCATTGCGTTTTGGGCTTAAACATTAATAAAAATCAATAATATAATAATAATAATAATATAATGACACGTAGATTAACTGTATTTCTTCAGAATAGCATATGTTAATATTTCTTTTTATATTATACATTGGAAAGCCTATATTATGTGAGCCAATACATAACTGGTGAGCGACTAGTTGAACAACGCGGTGTTATATGTCAGCCAGGCATCAAAGGCTTAAATTGCGTACATAGATGTAATGAAACGAAATAAATCTTAACATACGATGATTTTATACCATATAAGTTAATATAATTTTTTTTAAGTTGAAAGTTGAATTAGAGCCCACGCGTACCTAATTAAAATTTACAACTAGAATTATATTAATGTATATGTAATGAAATCAGCATATGTTAAGATTTATTAGGTTGGGTATAAAATGCGAGCCAGGTCGGAAAAACGGTAATAAAAGAAGCTCGAGGCAGAATATCTCCATAACCACTTGGCCGATTGTCATCAAATTTGCTGTGCAAATGTGGCAATGCGTCATAAATATGACGCCCTAAAAGAATTTTTAATATGCGACGTGAGTTATGAGTAATGCCCTGCTGACAACGGCCACCTCATAGCGAGCCAACGGTCTTTGTAAGCATGTTTTCCAACTTCATCTAATATATCTCCAAAACTAGATGGTCGCCAGTAATGAAATTTACTGTGCGAATGTAAGATCCGATTATGAGTTGGACCATGCGAAAATTATTTAATTATGCCCACGCACTCCGAAGAAATCCTCTGCTGGCCACGACCACCCTTCTAGGGAAATATGCGATTTTTGCCGTTTTAGAGGCCTTAACGCAATTTTGAAGAAGAATATATAAATAACTACATGGTCGCCAGTAACAGGATTTACTATGCAAATGTAACATTCATCTGCGAATATAAAGATCGGACCAGTGGTTGCCAAGTAGCAGCCTGCTGACCACGGCCACCACCTACTGAAGCTTCCTGAAAATGAAATTAGTTATAGCTATCGAATTTGACATCGGCCGACCGACTCCATCAAATCTGAACAATAAACACAAGACTGTTCAAGAAAAAGGTGTTACTAACTTAATCACCGGCGGTCGCTCAGCTTATTAATAAATTGCCCTTGTGTAAGTAAATGACCATTGTGTTATGTGCTAATCATTTAATCACCGGCGCGTGTTTGTGATTGACACGTGGATGACAATAATACAAATACATATGTATATATGCACAGATTTTATTTTAAGAACACCAGTGTGAATTTCTTTAATTTTATTGCTGAAAGCTGTTTCTTGCTTACAGCAAGGACATTTTCAAAATAGACAACAATTAGGAAACCGAATTCTGCTGGTTTTTCTCGTTGCAGTATATTTCGGAAACGCTGAGAAGATTAAAATTTCCAATACACGAGGTATGGATATGAGGATATGTAATTCGTCAGGCCCATTATATATGGTTCAGATGATGTATAGAGTTTAGTCACTCACCCAATGTCAATCTCGAACCCACACACAACTATTTGATGTGAATGTTAACTATAACTGTTTTAATCCGGGGATAAAAGTGATGATCTACATTCATATCCTCAGATTTAAAGCACTACCTCTTCCAGAGTTTGGCTCATATAAATTCGTTACTCGGGCAGGAAGACTCATCATCTGTAATTTTGCGCAAGCATATTTCTTTTATAATACGTGCCGGTTTCTTTGTTGGGCCGGACTGAGACAAGTAGTGATCAAACTTCATCATATCATATACGCATTGATTAGTCGCGTGCGTTGACCGTACAGCTAAGCCAAACACCGTCTGTAATTAACTTATTAACACCTTTAACAATAGTTCTTGAGTAGTCGTGTGTCTATTGTCCAGATTTGCTGGAGTCAGTCGGCCGATGTCAAATTCGATAGCTAAAACTAATTTCATTTTTCAAGGATTGTGGGTGGCCGTGATCAGCGGGCTGCTGCTCGTCAACTACTGGTCCAAGCTTATGAATTTTAAGATCGCTATATTCGCAGATGAAAGTTACATTTGCGTACTAAATTCCGTTACTTGCGACCATGTAGTTATTTAGATATCCTTCTGCAAATTTGCGTAAAGGCCTCTAAACCGACAAAAATCGCATATTTCGTTAAAATGGCGGTCGTGGTCAGCAGGCGATTTCACCGGAGTGGGTGGGTATAATTTAATAAGTTTTACATGGTCTACCTCATAATTGGACCTTACATGTGCACAGTAAGTTTCATTACTGGCAACCATCTAGTTGTGGAGATGTATCACATCAAGTTGGAAAACACGCTTACGAAGACCGCTGGCTCGCTAGGATGTGGCCGTGGTCAGCAGGGCACTACTCATAACTCACTGCGCATAGTACAAATTCTTTTAGGGCATCATATTTATGACTCATTGTCACATTTGCACAGCAAATTTGGTGACAATCGGCACTGTTGTTATGGAGATATTCTGCCTCAAACTTCTTTTACTACCGATTTTCCCGATCTGGCTCGCATTTTATACCCAACCATAGAACAGTTTGTCTCTGTCGCACTAAATTAGCATTCTGTCTCGCCAGGAGCTGACGACATGGCTCGCAAGCGCAGACGACATTTATATGTAGATACGTTAATTTGCGTTGTGTGGAACTATTTAACTTTCTATTTGCTATCATAACAGAATGACCCGTTCTTCTCGATAATTAGTTTAATTACCATAGCATTTTATCCATTAATCAATGGCCATGGACCCTGGGAGCCAGATAAGCGTTGTTTTAGTGTTTTACTACTAAAAGGATACGCACATATTTGTTTATCATTATTATAGTCTGCCGCATTGTGTTATTTTCATCATAGTGGGCCTAATAATCAGCCAATGCCATTTAAAGGAGGTATCAGGTTTTAGCTATGCCCCGCCCATCTCTAACTAAGCTCCACCCCCGCTTTCCCCGTGTTGGGATCAATCTATCAATCTCAATTTCCAGAAAGCTATTCAGCTAAGTTGTTGAATATTTTGAAACTAATTTGACTGGGTGTTGTTGCAGCCACAGTGCCCAGTCAAGTTAGTTTAAAAATATTCAACAGAATGTTTATTGAATGGTAAAGACATACAATTCGTACAACGTGCCGGACTATTAAGCCCTAAAGACGGCCTGTTTCAAATCATCCATGACGTCGTGATTATGACGTGATCCTCCACATCACGTAGTTGATTATGACGTCATATGGTGGATGGATACATTGGAAAGGTCTATTAAAGGTGCATATTCACACCAGAATGATGGAGAGTAATATTGTTAAAACTGTAAACTCCTAAAGGCGTCAACTCTTAAACTCTTAAAGGCAACAGCGCCCATTCAAGTTAGTTTCAAAATTTTCAACAGTATGTTTATTAAATAGTAAATACATACAATTCGTAGCCTATAACAACGCTTAGTCCGTCATCAATTATGCATTCGTGACCAACGCTGGGCCGTAATTGTACCCTACGCTTCTATTTATTGCTGCCTAGAATTGCCTATAGGCGCGGCCATTTCGCACAGGGGATTGCGGGGCTGTGTCTCGCGAGATCTCCATCGATACGAGATCTAATAATTCTTGGCGCGAAGACACGGCTCTATTTTTAGGTTGCTGGATATCTCATAATTATGATCTTCATGCGCTTGATTCATGGCGAGTTCTCTTATTTGTTCTGGTCCGACTGTAATAGAGTTTGCGCTGCGATGACCGCTTAATTATTTTAATAAACAGCCAACGGAACTCCAAATAACTACTCTCAATAAGCTTCTTTTGCTGGAGGACTGCGTACAAAACATGTTTATCATTCCTTCTGCAGATGAAAGTACTCAAGCACACGCCCACTCGCGGCGTCTCTTATATGTCCACTTTAGCACTCTATCAAACTGACCACAAATGGCTTCTTGCGGTGACCGTGAGAAATGTCCATTTGCATTAGCTACTCGCCGGAGAACTTATTTTGAAAGTTTACCACTGGAATGACTGGTTGGATAACCGATCCTATAATTCCAGTAGTAAATTGTAAAAGAAAAACCATAATGGTCTCTTGGACGGCAATTTATAGGACATATGAAAATAGGACATTTTCTATGATAATGGATTTTTCTGTATATGACGTCATAATTATTTAGGTCAGATGTAGCGGGACCTCACAATCAAAATATGTAATGAATGACGTATCTAGCTCCACCAGGAACATTGAATAGCCAGTCAAGTATGCGAATTGCACATCTTTACTATTTAATCAACATGCTATTGAATATTTTGAAACTAATTTGACTAGACGCTGTTCGAATTGTATGTCTTTGCTATTTATTCAACAGTCATTTTCTATGATAATGGTTGGGTTCGATCTGTAACTGAAGGATATGACGTCATAGTCAATTACTTCATATACAGGCTGACGTCACAATCCAAAATGTGTAAATGAATGGCGTATCGAGCTCAGTCATGAACATTGAATAGTCCGGCAAGTGTACGAATTGTATGTCTTTACTGTTTAATCAACATCGTGTTGAATATTTTGAAACTAATTTGACCTGGCGTTGTTGCAGCCAGAGGCAGCAAACCTTTAAAAGTACCCAGTGAAATTAGTTTCAAAATAGTCATCAGCTTACCTGTATAGTTACCTTGAAATTGGAAGTCTGGGAATTCATTATTCAGCGTATATATATATATATACACCTGTGCAAAAGTTAAGCACCACCCTATTTTTACGCACATGCGAGGGTATATTCATGTGCTATGAAGAAAGCAATAGCATAAACATTTATGTACCCATCCATCTTAGTGCAAGAGGTAATAATGCAACTAGAGGAATGCTGATTATGATGGTGGGGAAACACTGTATGATTTTGTTTGAACTTGAAAACGAGGCCTGAATATGGTTACGTTGACACAACTGACAACTATTGCCCTACAGTTGACACACGTGGCTAGATTGTCATTAATGGTGTCTGAAAACGAAGTTTAACATCTGTTCACGAGTTTGAGACTGCCATTATTAATACCGGGTATATCCACCTTGTGCCTGGATGACGGCCTGGACACGACGTCTCATGCTGGTCACCAACCGACTGATACGCCATTGTGGTATTCGTTGCCATTCAAGATGGAGTGCGTCTGTTAATTCCTGTAGGTTCTGCACAGGAGGATCCCTCCTTCTCACCATGTTTCCCAGAATGTCCCAGATATGCTCAATAGGGTTCATGTCAGGGCTCCTTGCTGGCCATTGTAGGGTTTCGATGGCATTCTGGCGGAGGTATTCATGCACAGCTCTAGCACGATGTGGTCGGGCGTTGTCATCCATGAATATAGGGTGGGTTCCAGGTGCATGATTTACAAAATGAGGGACCATAACTCTATCCAGTATGGAATCTTGATATCTTTGTCCATTTAGTGTTCCAGGTACAGTCAACAGATCCAGCTTACAATCAAATGAGATGCACCCCCATATCATAACGGAACCTCCACCAAATGGAACTTCTTCCATGATGTTACGTTGGTCGTACGCCGTGCGTCTGGACCTCCATACACGAGTTCGACCATCTGTGGCATGAAGCTGGAAACCGACTTTCATCGGACCAGTGTACCCGTCTCCAGGATCTCATGTTCCACTGTCTTCTTTCATTGCACTACCTCAGACGCTCCTCTTTGTGGTGTGCAGTGAGGAGAGGACGTCTGACAGGTCTCCTAGCTTTCATGCCAGCAGCATACAGTCTCCTTTTGACGGTAGACATTGACACTCTATTGCGCGTTTCCCATTGCTGGCTGAGCACTCTGCTGTTGGTGAATGGAGATCTCCTAACAAGGCGTACTAGGGCTCGATCATCACGGGCAGTAGTCTTCTTCGGTCTTCCAGATCTAGGCCTGTCCTTCACCTCGTTAGTTTGCCCATGTTTTGCAATCAAACGACTGATTACAGTATGGTTAATGTTCAGCTGTCTGCCAATCTCTCTGCATGACATACCAGTGGTATGCATGCCTATGATTTGCCATTTCACACGATCACTTAACCTTCGTCTTGCCATAGCGGTTCACAATCAAGAGCTAATTCTCTCTGTACAAATAAACCACGGTCATGAACACAAAATTCCTAATCTTGTCGCCTAAATCTGTATGTAATGTTCTACACCTCAAACTGGACTTTTACATAACTGAACACGTGTGCTGTTTCCCGCCACGCACGGACATCAAGCGGTGTGAAGTCATGCATGCATGTGCATTTTGTACTTGGAATTATGTCAGCTAACGCGGGGACAAAAAGTATGGCAGCCTAGTTGTACCATCATGTTTCTACGTTCTATTGTTTTTGCTGGTGCTTAACCTTTGCACAGGTGTATACATCGATTCCAACACGCAAAACGGGGTGGAGCTTAGCTAGAAATAGGCGTGGCATACCTAGAAATGGATCTCTCTATTGAAATTGTCATCAGCAAATTGAGCATTACATGGCTAATACCACTTGGTAATGCGTGGCTCACACAATATGGACCACTTGTATTAAGAGACCACTCATATTTATAGGTCACATTTTAACAACGCCAATCATAGATTGTTGCCCTAAATAGAATGTACTCGTCCTCTGATGGAGGGAGGATAATTAATACCACTTGCTAATTGGCATTTTCATGTTGTTTATCCATCATATTACGTCATATGATGTCATAATCAACGACGTGACGTATAGGATGACGTCATAATCATGACGTCATGCCTAACTCAATTTAGTCCGTCTTAAATGATTAATAGCCTGACACGTTGTACGAATTCTATGTATTTGCTATTTACAAAACATGCTGGTGAATAGTTTTAAACTAATTTGTCTGGGCGGTCTTACTGCCACAAGCAGCAACAGCACCCAGACAAATTGGTTCCAAAATAGTCACCACCTTACCTGTATAGTTTTCTGGAAATTGATAGTCAAGAAGCTCAGAGATCCATCGACACCAACACCAGCGCGGTATTAATGTATTAATATACCATCCGGATTCAGTGACCGATTGACTAACGTTAGGCCTATGGAAGTCATTTCAAGCAACCGCCACCAAGATGTGACTTACTTGGGCACCAGAAAATTTTGAAATGTAGATGCTCTGAGATGGCCTCTCCTGCATTTCCAGAGGTAAGTATGGGACATTATTCGGTTGATAAATTATGTTTTTATCCAATAATTGAACAGCCAAATGTTGTTTCATATTTATCTCTGGAAGCGTATGAGATGCCCTGAGCGTGTCCAGTCCAGATTTCAATTTTTTAAAGAACCTGGCCACCACACCGGTCTTAGAGCAACCTCAACATTATCATGATTATGGTCCATGAAGCCTACTGTACTTACACCAAAAAACTTACTGCCATCAAATTACTAGTAATACTAACACATGACTTGTAGTTGCATTGCTTTTACCACGTTTGTGACTGTTATTTTCAAGTTATTTATCATACTGAGATCAAATATTTATAGGAACATGAGAAGAACCATTTACATAAGCATTTTTGTCCATAGTTCTGTTTTCAATAATTTGTTGAAACTTAGCTAGAATTCAACAAATACGAGATGATGTCAATAAGTTTTAAGTTTTCCCCTATTATGAAGTGTAAGGGCAACAGTTGCGAAATTTGGCAGGCACATAGGGCCAGAATGGGCTAATGTGCTGTAAATGGTAACCAGATAACACCACTTTAGCTTTCCTGCTGACTGACTAACTGTTAATGAGCGTGCTGCGTGCACGTTGATTCTGCGAGCTCAAGAGGTCAGCAACTCTCAGCAGTCTAGACATTACGTCATCATGCACCATGGCCTAGATTTGAACGCATTGTCAACTATCGTGGCGCGGGGGGGGGGGGGGGGGGCGGGGCGATGTCAGTGGGTACATCTGTATAATCTGTGCAATATTATAGACATTTAAACAAAAACGATAAACTTAGGTTATAATAGCTAGCACATATATGCCTACTAATACCGCATACGCACAGCTTCAATGTATGTGTAGCAGGCCTAGTTTAATTATACAGTGCTATGCCTATGTGTATACATTAAACCACCACCACCACATTTTGCGGGGCCCTCTGTGCGGGGCCCCTCTTGAGCGGGGCCCTAGGCGACCGCCTTGCTTGCCTAGCCCTAAGGCCGGCTCTGCCTGACACGTTGTACGAATTGTATGTCTGCTATTTACAAAACATGCTGCAACCGCCACCAAGATGTGACTTACTTGGGCACAATTGTGTGTTTTTCTAACAAAATCCTTTAGAATGTTTAACACCGAAATTTCAATATCTCAGATAAAGACAACTATACGAATATCTTTTTAATACTTTGACTGGTAGCCCACCCCACCCTACCCACCTACTTGTTGCTATCATAGACCTGTATTAAATATTGCAACGACAATGACTGTCCATGTAAGCCTATAATCTTCTATTATTGTATTTTAACCCTTTCATGAGGAGGCCGCCAATCATGAGCGGCACGGCGGTTTAAGCCTCAATATCAATGTGCCATAATCTAGTTTCGTAATAACATCTGGCAATAATGCAAATAAAATAAATCGGACAATCGAGCATATGTGAAGCCGAAACCAGCAAATTCAGTTAAACGCCTAATCGGTTAATAATTATCCTAATCTTGCATGTGTTTGTATCTTTGTGATTTTGGCGCCTGATAAGTCTTTAAACAGAGTCTCTGATTTAACGACTGAACATTTTAATTTTAACTTTAAACAATAACCATACAGTTACCAGTTTTCGGTAAACATCAATTAAAATCACCTTGTTACTGTTAGCTCACCTGGCCCAAAGATGTACTTATGAATTTAAATGGATTTTTTAAATTACGAGATTGAATTGAGACACATGTCCCTATTTCACATCAAGAGTATACTTACCTCCCTAATACTTTTGATATTGCTAAATATTGGCTTTCACTCAATAAACACTCAGATTAAAACAGTTAGGTGCCCCTACTGGGCAGGGAGTCAGAGCATAGTCTGGCGGATGCCAGCCCCACCACCGCGCATGCGCAGACTAGCACTTCCTTTTTGCTAATTTATTGGCTGAGAGACAACATATGCTTTTGTGCTAGTGCTTTTCGTAGCTCAATTATAAGCGTTTTTGGCAAAATTCAGAACTGTTGATACCTGATAAAGATGGCAGGAAGAGTGACTTCGCCAGAGGAGGGCCCAGGACCTTTAAATCAGGTGACTTCTAGTAAAATTAGCGAGTTTTGTCCCATTGTAATGTGTTTCCGGGACTCGCGCTAAACGTGATAAGCGCCTTGATTAGTTGGTTTATTTCAACTAGGTGCTATATAAGACTAATCTCTCTTTGTGCTTATGTCCACAGGTCTGTGTGAAGAAATATAATGGACATGACATCAGCAGAGGGTTTGTGTCTCTCCACCATGGTTCCATTTCCTACTAATACTGTTAGGTTATCTAACCAAAAATTCTATGTCCAGTGAGTTGGAGGCCTATTATAAAGGTCTTCTCACTTTGCCCTCTTGATCCAATTCCTTCCCCTAGAGGTGGAGAGAGTTAAGAGGCGTTCAGTGGTGGAGTGCTCCAGTTCATCAGGTTGGATGGTTTGTCTAGACAAGGTGTCAGGTATCTAATTATTGATATGAGGTGATGTTAATTATTTAGAGGAAAGGGAGATAATTAACTTTATTTGCCATTGTTATCAGTATATATCTGATGCTTGTGTAGTCGAAATGTCCATTCTGCACATGTTCTGGTTAGAGATACAATTCGTCCTTGCACTGGGATGTTTGTTGGGGATCGATTTTTTCCTGTCATAGGATTAATGACGTCATAATCAGCCTTGCTCTTTATTAACAATTAAAGTTGTCCGAAGCTGGTTTTCTGATAAATTATGATCTTTATGATCATTTTCCTTCTCTTGAGTTGGTGAGTTTCTAAGCTTAACTAGATTGCTCATACTCCTCGTCCTTTGGCCTTTTTCAGAGACCTGGTTGTGCGTCCTGTGGACGATTTTTGAGGGACAAGTTTGGCCCTCATCTCTGTTTTCAGTGTAGCCCCTGTGGTCCCTTGCTTAATTGCGAGATATGTAAGCACTGGGGGGGCGAGCTAATGTCCGAATTCTTGTGCTTGCAGGCGAAGGACAAGGTGGAGGAGGAGAAGAAGAAGCTGAAAAAAGAGGTTGTAAGTAAGAAGGGTAAGAGGAAGGCCTCGTCCGCGGTGGACATGGAGGCCTTCCGGACCGAGATGTTGGGAGAGATGAGGAGGACAATAAAGGATTTGGTTCCAGAGTTGCTTCGTGGCATGCTTCCTGGACCAAATCCTTTATTGGCCTCATCATCTGCTTCGGAGCAGGTAATCCCCACCTCTGAATCACCGTTCCTTAGTACGCTTCCGTTGTTTGAAGATTCAGAGGTGGCCCCATTAGAGGGGGCGTTCCACGGCCCTGGCAGCAGGCTTATTGCCGCGCCCAATAGGGACCGTGGACGGTCGTCGCTGGAACCCGCGGGCTGCTTATCAGTCCAGGGGTATCCGCACACCGCGGGTGCCAGTACCTCGTATGGCACCTTCCCTGGCCAGTCCGGGTTAGCTCTCTTTGCTGACCCGGAGTCTAATCTGTCTGGCCAGGAGGATGAGGATTACCTGTTGGGGTCGCCGTCTGAAGACGTGGACATGGATTATGACGTCTGTGCACCCCTCGCGGGGAATACAGGCGCCTTTTTCCACGGTTCTACTCTCCCAGGGGTAGAATCCACGGTTCAGACTGTGGCCCTGGGCGCTGAAGGCCAGCGGTACCGCATACCTCGGCTTGCCGAGAGTGTCGCTGGTGCTGGCCGGGGCCGTGGTGGGGCGGTATATGCCCCGCGCTCTACCACGGCGCCTGCTCCTGGTCAAACCAGTGATATTAGCATGCCGGTATTGTCAGGCCCGCATGTTCTCCCTGGCTTGCCAGGGATATCAGCGTACCCGCCGTCAAGCTCTGTTGCTTGCGCTCAGGAGGAAGACGAAGGCCCCCGTCTTGTAGAGCGCTCGCAGCTAGCCACGGAGGAGGATTGGTCTGACGCTTGCCAGTGGTTGGTGAGTGTTAGACCAGATCTGCCCGTGGAGCAGTCGGCTAGCCAGCGTGAGCACAGGCCGTGGTTAGCTGGTAAGCCTACTGCTAACGCTATGCCTTCTCTGCCGCTGGCAGAGCATGTCGTTGACATGTTCAAGGTGGCGGAGACGTCCATTAAGTCGAGTGGACGTCTCGCTAAGGCCCCGCGCGAGGTGGCCAGGCGTTGCCGTATCGTGCCCCTGGACTACCAGCGGTACGGTGTGGTACCGAAGCCGAGCGTGGATGACCGCGCGGCTTTGGGTGAGGATGCGCGGCCAGGCTCCCGTTCTGACACGGGAGTCTTGTGTTCGAACGCGTTGCGTTCAGCAAATGCCGCGTTGCGTGATGCGTGGGAGGGCTTCGATTGCCGCTCTGTCCCACGTCTCCCAGCTGTTACAAGGGGTAGTAACAGCATCCGCATCGCGCCAGCCAAGTCCGGTCACAGTCCAGCGAGCCATCCAGGATGGTATCAACCTGGCTCTGGACTGTATGACGCGGGCGGTGACCAGGAGTGTCCGGGCAAGGCGCACTTTTGCCTTGGATAATCTGTGCCCGTCCCAGGACCTCTACAATAGGCTACTACGTACGCCTATGACAGGTCCTGGTCTCTTTGGAGGTGAGGGATGTAGGCACCTGCAGGAGACGGTTACTCTGGTCAATAACCAGAGGGCGCTGCGCGAGCAGTTTGAGGTGCTTCGTCGTGCCAACGTTCGCGCCGCACCCCCTGCGTATCGTCCCCTGCAGGCTCGAGGTGGTAGTGGCCAGGTCAGAGGCCAACCACCATCGCAGCGCCGGCCTCGGCCGCGTGCGATTCGGCCAGCAGCGAGGGGGGCGCAGTCAGCCAGGCAGCCGCCCGCGCACCGAGGTGCGCGCGGTGCTGGTCGTGGCGCGCGAGGATCTGGGCGGGGTAATCGTTCCTGATGGGACGGTTACCGCGGTGAGAACCGCGCCAGTGTTTCTGGCAGAGGAGACAGTGCCGCTCTTGCACTCCTTATGTCCACCTCTATCCCTAGGTGGACCGGTGGGAGGCCGGCTAGCCGACCACATGCAAGAGTGGGAACGGTTAACTCATGACCGTTTAGTCTTGCGATGGCTTTCAGTCGGGTATCATCCCGATTGGATGACAGGCCCGCCATCGCGACTGTCTCTAGTGCCGATCTGGACTCCAAATCCGAGAGATCCAGATCAAAGGTTGTGTATCGAGGAGGAAATAAATTCCCTCATACAAAAAGGAGCTATTCAGCCGGCACAGAGGTGTCCGGGCTTCTATTCAACCCTGTTCTTAGTAACAAAGAACACCGGAGGGTGGAGACCAATTCTCAACCTCAAGCCATTGAACAAGTTCATAGAGACGCCCAGTTTCAAGATGGAGACTGTGCGCTCGGTGTTGGCGGGGTTAGAGAGGGGAATGTGGACAGCGTCGATAGATTTGAAGGACGCTTATTTCCACATCCCCATACACAGGAGTTTCCGTCGCTTCCTGAGATTTGCATTCCAGGGCAGACAGTGGGAATTCAGGGTGCTACCCTTCGGAATTTCCACGGCTCCTCGGGTTTTCACCCGTGTGGTTCTTGCGATCACCGCATACCTCCGCAGGAGAAGCATAGCAGTCCACACGTACATAGACGACTGGCTGTTGAAAGCGCACACCCGGGAAAGTTTATCGGCCAGTCTGGAGATTGTTTTGAAAACTCTCACAGACTTAGGCTGGATGATCAATTTCCCAAAATCAGAGCTGATTCCATCCCAGAAGTTTGTTTACCTGGGGATGTTCTTCGATCTAGAGACAGGATATGTTTATCCTACTCAGGAGAGAGTTCAGAAACTCATCTCATTAATTCAGTCAGTGTGCGACAGTCGTCATGTCCTGGCACGGGTTTACTTGAGAATGCTGGAGTTGATGGTTTCATTGGAACCAGTCATTCCTCAGGCCGCCTTACGCAGGCGGCCGATCCAGTTATTTCTCATGACACAATGGACCCAGAGTACAGGTTCGCTGGACTCGAATGTGTCAGTGTTGGCGCCTCTGATTCATCACCTGCAATGGTGGTTGGACACAGAGAATCTCTTGGTGGGGGTTATGCTAACCCCTCCCCACCCTCAGGTGACTGTGTATACAGATGCATCGATGGAGGGCTGGGGAGCTTGCCCGGAAGAGTCCACGATATCAGGGCTTTGGAATCTGGAACAGTCAAAGGAACATATAAATCTACTGGAGCTAAGAGCAGTAGTCCTGGGCCTGGAACATTTCTTACAGAAAGTTCAGGGCAAGATTGTTCTTATTCGTTCAGACAACTCAACAGTTGTGACTTACATAAACCGCCAGGGCGGAACGAAGTCGCCCAGTCTCTGTATGATGACATGGAGACTGCTTTGTTGGTGTCTGGATCACCAGATTACCTTGAAAGCAGTTCATATTCCGGGAAGGTTAAATCTGCTAGCAGACTCATTGAGCCGAAGGATGAGTGTTTTACCCACGGAATGGCAACTAAATCAATGTGTGGCGGATCGTCTGTTCGACCATTGGGGGAAACCCAACATCGATTTGTTCGCAACGAAGAAGAATGCGAAGATGACGACGTACGTCTCTCCGATTCCGGATCCAAGCGCTTTCGCAACAGATGCGTTAGCTATCAGCTGGGGGAGAATGTATGCATACGCATTCCCTCCAGCAATCCTGATTCCAAAAATTCTTCAGAAAATCAGACAAGAGGAATGCCAAGTGCTTCTGATCGCCCCGGATTGGCCAAGCCGATCATGGTATACGGATCTGCTGGACCTTCTGGTCTGCAATCCGGTTCCTCTGCCTCTGATGGACGATATTATCTTCCAGGGCAAGGCCCTTCACAACAATCCGTCAATGTTCAGATTGACTGCGTGGATGTTGTCAAGGAATCTAGAATTAAGGAGGGCTTTTCTGAGCAAGCAGCCATGTTTATGGCCAAAGCCAGGAGGGGGGTCAACCTCCAGAGCATATAATTATAAAATCAACAGATTTGCAGAATGGTGCTCAAAAAGATGTATTGATCCAATGGATTCATCTATTCAGGTAGTAGCTGATTTCCTCTGTCACCTCTATGATGCCTATAGCCTCAAGCCTAACTCTATTGCTGGTTATAAGTCAGCTTTAATGTCTGTTATTCCTTGCTTGGCTAAGAGGGGAAGTGATGAAGTAAATACATTAAATGTATTAATTAAAGGCATGGGCAATCTAAGACCAAGGAATCCACCTGTGATTCCGTCTTGGAGTTTATCGCTAGTGCTTCAAGTACTAGGTGATAAGCCGTTTGAACCACTTAGTTCCATTTCTATGAAACTATTAACACTGAAGACTGTGTTTTTAATTGCTGCGGCCTCGGCTAGGCGTAGGAGTGAAATTCATGCCTTATCAGCCGAGGATGACCGTTTTGTGGTTTCAGGGGAAGGCCTTAAGCTGCTACCTAGGATTAATTTCTTGGCTAAAAATCAGTCGTTGAAATATCCAGGTCAACCTATTGTTTTGCCTGCTTTAACTAGATATGATCCTAATTCTAAAGCATGGTGTCCCGTCCGGGCGCTTTGCCGGTACAAACAACGTACGGCGGAGTGGCGCACCGACCAGTCGGCGTTATGGTTGTCTTATATTGAACCCCATGGCAGGGCTTCTAATGACACCATTTCCAGGTGGATTGTAGAATGCATTCAGTTTTGCCATAAATCCGCCACCGGGAAGCAGGTTGACGTGGCCAAGGCTCACAGTGTCCGCGGCGTAGTGACATCCACGGCCCTATTTAATGGGGTCCCGGTGGATGATATTATGTCGGTGGCTCAGTGGCACTGTGAGTCAAGTTTTACAGACCATTATCTCCGTGACACCTCTAATCCTCTCGCCTTGTCGATTTTGAAAAAATAACTTGGCATATATTTTTGATGGGGTTTCCTCATTGCTTATATATTTCACAATTAATTTATGGAAACAACCACTAATTTGGGACTGCATCGTGCTTCACCAATGGGAAGAGGATGTCAGCAACCATTTCAACAAGGTCAGTCTTGTGTATGTGTTGTCCATTGTTGATTGTATTGTCACGTTACCCGTTATTAATATGATGATGGTTTTGTGTATTTATGTGGTTCATTGTTGAGAGTATACGAAAATGGAGTTTTTTCGTCTCTGTCCTGTAGTACATGGCACTTGTACGTAGAGAGCGTATAGGACATTGAGGTCATTCGACTCTTCCTCCCAGGAAGGAGGGGGGGGGGAGCGCATATGACATTCGGTCATCTCTCATACATCGGGGGTGTTATCCAATGGTTAGTCAAATCCTGACTGTTTTTTCATACAGTTTCAGAAGTTTAAGTGCCTTAAACGCAGAAAAGCGTATAGGGATGAGCTGGTCTTTTGACCTCGCCTCCCTCCCGCCGAATTCACTGTCGAATTCTGGCAATATCAAAAGTATTAGGGAGGTAAGTATACTCTTGATGTGAAATAAACGAAATCAAGGATTTCTTTTTTCACGAGAGAGTTGATACTTACCTCCCTAGATACGGACCCGGCCTCTCCACCCCACAGAGGCTCGGTCTTCAGGCTCTTTATAGTTGCATGTGTATCAGCCAATAAATTAGTCAGAGGAAGTGCTAGTCTGCGCATGCGCGGTGGTGGGGCTGGCATCCGCCAGACTATGCTCTGACTCCCTGCCCAGTAGGGGCACCTAACTGTTTTAATCTGAGTGTCTATTGAGTGAAAGCCAATATTTAGCAATATCAAAAGTATTAGGGAGGTAAGTATCAACTCTCTCGTGAAAAAAGAAATCCTTGATTTCGTTTATTTCACATACACTATCTAGCTAAACTCCGTCCATGAAAAAAGATAAGGGTCTGGCATCTTACCGCACTCCAGCGCCGATATCGTCAGCGGCGATGTCGTCGCTGGGGCTCTAGATTATCGTCGGCGCTGGGGCATAATAGCATTGCGGCCTATTGTAAACGGCGCTGAGGCGACTGTATAATAGCGTTGTGGCCTATTGTAAACGGGTGTAGGAGCGATATCAGACGCTCTGAGTGTTGACTGGCACTGAGTGTTGACTGGCACTGAGTGTTGACTGGCACTGAGTGTTGACTGGCACTGAGTGTTGACTGGCACTGAGTGTTGACTGGCACTGAGTGTTGACTGGCACTGAGTGTTGACTGGCACTGAGTGTTGACTGGCACTGAGCGCTACACTAGACACATACTAGAGCATTAACCCTTGAGCACTCTAGCCGACAAAGAATGGTACTTTTTGATTTTTTAAATCATTTATGACTATATTTCAAACTGCTTATATTATATTTTTTTCTTCCTCAGATACGCGTGCGCGCACAAACTTTGACTGATGTCATGATGTTAGTGAACCTTGGAGAGTTAAAGAATTAATGGTCGAAGTAGCCGATGTATTTAATAGCATACAGCTCAAATCTAACACAATTCATTTTCTCCCCCCCCCCCAAGATCCAAAGAGCCACTGCATGCACGCACGCACGCATACACACACGCATGATTACCAGCAAAACACAAACATACAGACAAATTATACAAGTATTTATATGTCGGAACATTTAAAAGACCAACAAAATAATATACAAATATTTACAAACAATACTTTATTGCTTTAAAACATAATCAAACTGAAAATAAAATTTTAATACACCTGATTATATACAACACTTTGCAACAATATATTGGTTTATTTCTTACAAACAGACAAAAGACAAAATGAGAACTATTAGTGAATATGTTGAAAAGCCGAATGCAATATTGGCTTCCAGTCAAATCATTTTCAAAATATTTTAAAGCCATTTGACTACTGTCATGATGTTAGCGAACCTTGGAGAGTTGTGATGACATTGTTTTGACGTTGAATCAATGTTGTAATTATGTCATAACGTAATTTCAAGATTTATTCAACGTCGAAACAACATCTGCTAGTATATATCTATTTACAGTGGCCACAGAACCAGTTTCTTCTTTGGTGCTCTTTTCAGACCCGCGCATGGCAAATGTAGCCATCGCAAACAACAGTCGCAAGCGATGGATATTGTCCCTTCTTGAAATTGAATACAACAAATCTCACAAACCCAAATTGCCGTTTGTCTTTTAATAGCGACCGTCGTTGTTACAACACTCCAGGCATCATCGTTGAACACATCACGGACAATATCTAAATTGATGTTGGAATCCAACACACACGGTGATATACATTCCGGACGAGTTTCGACGACCTCCTCCGTTAAAATGACGCCTGATAGTGCTCTCTTTGTATCCTCTTGGCCTACCAACCATGATAGTATCTTTCAGGTTTTTTCTAGTACAGGCAGATCGTGAAATGCTTTTGGTTGGTTACGTTTATGCGATTTGCGTGGCTTTGATTGCTCGGATGCATCTGTGAGTGGGCGTTTTAGTGTCTTCTCTGCCGCTGTAGTCTTAGTCGCACGTGGAGCTGCTGTGTTAGAATTATGACACACTAAAGCATCATAATGCCCACTACGGTCAAACAATACTGGGAAGACAGAGACAGAATCGCCGGATCGTGGTTGTATGGCCTGGTGTTCTTCAGAAGTTCTAGTAGTATACACAACCATAATACATATATTTAATACATTGCTGATGGCGGTGAGTGCTAGTTCTCCTACAGATGTACCAGGGGTTCGCAGCTCATCGAGCTCCACTTCTGACGCATCTAGACTATCTCTATTCGCTAAGCACCACTCATATGTCTGCTCTCGTAGTGTAAAATGTTCATTTTCTTCTTTATCGGTAACTGAAACACATACAGGCCTGAACAAACAATTTCCGTCACCAGGTACACGCTGTCGATAATATTCAACTCCTAATATATGATATGATTCAGGTTGAATTGAAATCGGCATAGGAATTGTATCTGGTGCAATTGCATTTTGTGCCATAGCCATATGCGTCGGCATTCCGTTTATAAGTACAGTTACCGCCGAAGATGTTGACGTTGCTGGTACTACTGTATCGATGTACTTGACATCGGTTATCAACTGGCCATTCGCATTTAACACCAGAGATGGAATGTGTTTTTGTTGGCGTTTGAATGTGTTTTGATTTGAAACACTGTTTTTTATTTCTGTGACCAATCGAAAAGCGAAAACGTGATTAGTTGGTCCCATTTCTTTCAACCAATAGATATCGCGTGCCTTGTCACGGTGTAGCTGTTCTGCAGCTTGTGTATTTATATGCCCGGCTAAGTCAGTCACGAGTGTTGACCTTCGTAAATATTCCTTTTCCTCTTTACAGTTTTCTTGATGAAACCAGTCAAACAAGATGTACCTCTCTGATGACCCTGTGATTGGATGTATGTTGCTGTCAGTTGTTTCTTTAGGTCGATCATCAAGCAGGAAAGGCATGCGCATGCTCAGGTCACCACTTTTTGCCGCCGCAATATTGGCTTCAGTCACTTCGGCAACGTGCCCATCATTTGGATGGAATAGACCGGGTACTATTTTGTTTCCGACTTTGGCCACTGTATTAGCAATATCTATAAGGTTTACAGTTGGGACATGTTGCATCGAACGGAAGATATCTACGTAATCACGCGGAGACTCAGATCGCAAAAGAAACTTAACTGCGTATGTCAAGATCGCAAAAGAAACTTAACTGCGTATGTCACATTGTGTGGGCAAGTTGAGGATAGCCAACCACCTGAATGACCATAGAGTGACCCATAGGCATAGTTAAATTCTGATTTGCTCAGGGACTTGCTTCGCAGACCACACAACATGTCGAGTTTGCTTCCTTGTGCTTTCACGCCAAGGACGTGACAAAAATGTCGCACAGTATCGAGCTTTTTATCCTCGAGGAGATGCGTGATGATTTCTTCCGGTATGGGTATCATGATCTTCTGGATCTGTTCGTTTAACTTTCTCATATTCTGTGTTAAACAACATGTTGCTTTTCCTCGTGTACTCGCCAATATATGGTGCCCAGCCCTGGTAACTTGGTTTGATATTGTATGGACTAGGTTTACCTTTTAAAAAGCACCGCGATATCATCTCCTTCTCAATCGTCATCCAAAACACATCCGCATCGACAACAGGCTCAGGAGATTCAGGAACTGACACTTCGTTAACTGTCGTAAATAAATAAAACCCAAATTAAGTAACTAAAACAGAGAAATAAATAAATAAATATATAAACATTATTTAATCGCATTAAGAGTCCAGAATTTGCCTATGTATTTGTGGAAATCTTTTCATTTTAATCATATCGTTTTCATAATCCCGATTCGTCAGTTATAATCATTTTGTTCGTCAGTTATAATCATTTTGTTCGTCAGGTATAATCATTTTGTTCGTCAGTTATAATTATTTTGTTATGGAAAATCACAGTGTATTTATTATTGGGCATTCTTTCGTAAGACGCATGCATGCGAACATGCAGAAGAAATTTTGTTACGTGAAACGGCTTCAACACACGGGAGTGAATCGGGAAACTGGCGCTAACATTAGCAAGTTTCCAGGCTGTGCCGAAATCGATCTCGTATTGAGAAAGGATCCAAAACATATCATTGTTATTGCCCTGGGAAATAGCTTAGATAGTGACATTTCGATAGATCTATTAAAGGAAAAGATTCGAAATTTCACGGACGCGATGCTGAAAGATCCCCAACGACACCTCACTGTCGTGCAACCTTTTCAGAGGTAAGTTTATTTCAAAAGTGTATTATTAATCAAAATCAAAATGCTGCTTTAAATTGTTGAAACGACAACGACTGCGCATTTAACTAGATATTAAATTCCAATTAACAGATTAGTTTTTAAATCAACTCCCCCTCTATATAGCGTGGTGGGGAATAACCTGCTATAAAGACCACATACCTGCCTTTAGAGACCATTTTCTTGAATTGCATTTAAACCTCTAGTCTGACTGTGTTTTTGCAGACGATATTATTCCAAAGGTTATATCTCTGAACCGAACCTGATAAATATTTTGAAAACAATTGGACTGAAAGTTGTTAAGCCACCAACAACTTTCAGTCCAATTGTTTTCAAAATATTCAACAAGCCAAGAGCTTTTGAAAATTATTGGCTTGCAGCAGTGAGACAGTTAAGAAATCAGCTGTTCCAGGTGAGCGATACAGGCCCATTGGGCCTCTTGTTACAAATTGCATAACCTAGCCATGTGATTTTTACAAGGTACATAATTTAATCGCCTATTATAATCCTCCCACGCACGTACTTAATTATTAATAATTTGTTGTCTCTATACACATGAACACAGAGTCGTCCGGAAATAGTATATTGTTCATGATACAACTAAACCTGTTCAATTTTTAGAAATTAATTTGACTGAAAGTCATATTGCTGCTGCCTAGCCTAAGGCAGCAATGTCTTCCAGCCAAATTAATTTCAAAATATTCAACAGGTTTATATCATAAAACATATACTTTTTTTAGTTTAATAGATTGACCATTATGGATGAAGTATGATTATTAATACCTATACAGTTTATATATTAACTAATTTGACTTGAAATTATTGGGTTCTTTTTATTTTTAGGTTTGAACGGGAGCATGGCCGACCAGATTACGACGAACGATCGGCGGAAATTTCTGACTATCTAGAGGCGATTGATAGGAGAAATTTGCGGTTCCACGCGTGGACTGTACAACCTTTAATGTGTGCCAAAAACATCAAGAAGAATTACTATGAACCAGATGGACAGATTTTTAAATATTTTGACGGCGTGCATGTCAACCAGAGGGGCCAAAAGAAAATTGTCGACGGTCTGGACACCCATATACATTCCATTTTTAAATTTACATATTATGAATAATTATGTGTGTACGTGTACTACTACTACTACTACTACTACTACTACTACTACTACTACTACTACTACTACTACGTAAATAAAAATGTTGATTACAAATTCTTTGAATTATTTGTGCTTTTATTCGAGTCGGCGTAAAACGTAAGGGATGGATCTGATCTGCCAAACAACTAATTTTGAAATTTGAATTGTGTCAAATTTGTTTCAAAATATTCAACTTTTATCAATGGATGAATTTATTACATAATGATCAATCAAATTAGTTTCTAAATATTCAACACGTGAAATTAGTTTCAAAATATTCAACTAACGGACATCTATTTACAGATTAATTTTGAAAACTGATCACTCTATAACCAAGCAATTCATTCCAGCAAATTAGTTTCAAAATTGTTAGTAAAATTATTTATTTACCTGCGTATAGGAAAACAGCCTTCTTGGTCAAATCGTGTACAAGTACTTTTGGGTGATGGCCACAGCGGATACAGAAGAATGCATAGTCATGGTCTACCATTGCTTCGAAAGCTAGATAAGCATGCTCCATCGCCTGGTGATTTAGTGTGATCTTCAGTCTGAATTCCAAGATTGAAACAATTCTGCTGATGGCAGTGTGTGCGGCTAATCCTCCGCGCATTTCCATTAACAATGAGTAGGACACGAGTAAGTGGTCATCAAAGTTGAAAATACCATCCTCAGTCTCCTGATATCTATACTCCAGATGGCAATCCGGGCATTGTTTAGAGAATGTCTGAAATGTTTCATCTGGCTGAAATCCTAATGCCACTACCTTAGCTCTACGATAAATTATCTTATGTTCTCCTAATTCTGTCTTGCAATATACGCAATGGGTCTCTCTGGGAACAAGCTTTCTCGGACATTGTTGCGGAATATAATCGGGCAAGAAGTTATCATTGGTGATCTTCTTATATTCACGAAGATAATTAATCATCCGGTCGAGCTCGTGAGAAGGCTCAGACAATAACGGTGGTGAAGGCAGCGCAGCATCATCTTCATTGGTGTTAATGCAATCATCATCACGATCTACGATCTCCTGTCTACTTTCGCCATTTTGGTACATCCACCACCTCACAATACCACGATGAGCACAACCTTTCTTCCTACATCGGCACATCATTTGGGGTGAGGGTTTTGATGTTGTGTCGATGGTAACAATAGCACGTTGCATTATACTCCACCATCGCGCTGAACCAGTAAAAACGCTGAAAAACTTATACCTATCGCTAGCATATTGAAGGTGTGGAATGGAAACTAAGAAACTCAGTTTGGTTTAGATTTATTCAATAATTCTAAACAACTATCTTTACGCGCTGTAGACATAAATCCAGCAGCCACCATCTTGGATAATTCGCCCGGAACGAGATTGCAGAGCATGCCAGTAATGCTAAATTGTGTAGAGGTTAAATGGTCGCACATGAAACCAGGGTTGCGACATCGCCAGTGGATTTGGCGTAACTCCTGGCAATCTGCTACTTCACAACGTTCTGCAATATCCATTCCCATAACATGCCTAACAACATGAATCGGGTGTTGGACGCCACACATAGTCCGAGAAACGGTGTAAATTCCCTTTTCAGCATCGATACATACAGCGTGATGATGACGCGAACTGTGGATTGTTGGTGGTGGTTTGGACTGATGTACAATACGCTGATGATGACGAATATACTTCTTATGATAATGCTTATGACACACTCCGCATTTGATCGTAATTTTTTCGTTGTGTCTTGTTGGAATGGAGTTATCAGTGTCTGTGATGGGAGTGGCGTTATCTGCGTCCATTACGGGAGTGGCGTTATCCATGTTGATTACGTCGGAAGTGGAGCTATCTATTTCCATTATTGGAGTGGAGCTGTCTGGGTCGATTATTGGAGTGGAGCTGGCTGGGTCGATTATTGGAGTGGAGCTGGCTGGGTCGATTATCGGAGTGGAGCTGTCTGGGTCGATTAAGGGAGTGGAGCTGTCTGGGTCGATTATTGGAGTGGAGCTATCTGTGTCCATTATGTCGTTATCCGAGTTCGCTAAGCATTGTCCAAGATGACTGACGAAGTGATCTTTACGCACAATGGTTCGATCATACTTGGGACAATGAAAATGTGTTCTACTCTTCTCAGACGATTTATAACCGCATTGCTGAGGACAGCCGGTAACACGATATCCATGTGTGTGTACGTTACCGTTGCTGGTGTAGAAATGTGACTCTAAGTGCTTCAGCAACTTGTAATGATGCGTGGGCTTGAACTTTGCGACTGGGCATATCGGACAATGGAAATTCTTGCTAGCTGCAGTACAACCCGTATCACATCCTTGACAAGGTTCCAATGTAAATACATCGTTTACGCGTTGATCTTCTGCTATCACCGTTATATGAGGCATATTGAACAAAAATGGCACAATGAAATGTTCTTGTACACGATTTGATCAAGAAGGCACAAATATAAGACATACACAAATAATGTATTGGAAGATATTGATTTGCAAAAACTGATTCGTAATTATCACCAGAATTAGCACATTAGTTCTTTAAATTTCTGATACCAATATATATATATAGTCGAGATTCCCGTGACATACCTTTTCCCAAAGAATGCTTCCGGATATTGTCAAATTTACAGCGTCCTGCTAAATAAACATCGCCATTCACAGCGGCATTCATTTGTTGCTATTAATGACCGCACGCTTCTGTATTTATCGGTAAGTGCAGGGATGGGGGGGGGGGGATTACATTAACATCGCTAATCATTTGTTAGTTTATTTGTGCGATTGCGCTTGAGATCACCAGCGAGTATACATCCTAAGACAACACTTGTGATCATAGGTTAAGGTTTTCAGCATATTGATGATAGTAAAATGAGTTTCATGAGTTTCAAAGTATGCGTTCAATTAATATTCAGCAATTAATTGTTGTTGAAAATACTTCAATTAAATGTTGCTGAAAAATTGAAGTATTTTCAGCAACATTTAATTGCTGAATATTAATTGAATGTATTTTTCGGGTTAGCTGAATATTTTGAAACTAATTTGACTGGGAGTAAATTTTGTCCGTATTGGGATATTCAGCTATAAAGTTGAATATTTTGAAACTAATTTAATTTCTTAGTATCCAGCGTAAATAGTAAAGCATAGTATTAAATCGTATATAATATAATTATTCAGGATTTGAAGTTCCAAAACTTACAATTAAATGTTGCTGAAAAATTGAAGTATTTTCAGCAACATTTAATTGCTGAATATTAATTGAATGTATTTTTCGGGTTAGCTGAATATTTTGAAACTAATTTGACTGGGAGTAAAGTTTGTCCGTATTGGGATATTCAGCTATAAAGTTGAATATTTTGAAACTAATTTAATTTCTTAGTATCCAGCGTAAATAGTAAAACATAGTATTAAATCGTATATAATATAATTATTCAGGATTTGAAGTTCCAAAACTTACAATTAAATGTTGCTGAAAAATTGAAGTATTTTCAGCAACATTTAATTGCTGAATATTAATTGAATGTATTTTTCGGGTTAGCTGAATATTTTGAAACTAATTTGACTGGGAGAACACGAATGGGGCTTGCATGTTAATTATCAATATCCTACCGACTACAATCTGTGCGTAAATAGTAAAAAATTGTATATTGGCTGAAAATTTTTTGAAAGTCGATCTCGCGAGAACACGAATGGGGTTTGCATGTTAATTATCAATATCCTACCGACTACAATCTGGGAGCCGAGCCCACCCGAGCTTGGAGCCGAGTACTCGACTGCAATACTATATCCCCCGACACCTATTACCTGGCTCCTCACCGCCGATGCGCCAGCGCCGACATACAAAATCAAGTCGGCGGTGGAGCGCGGTAAGACATCAGATGTTGTTGGAAAAAAAGAACGGGATCTACATGAAGATAGACATTTATTTGTCCTTGCTGAATTTGATTATAAATAGAATTATATAGATTAAAACAATAACTCATACTAGTTTTATACGTATTTAGCATGACTAATATTGATTAAGTGGTGTAAATATTAAGAAACGTTGAATTGATGGGCCAAAAATATATTTTTCTATAGTTGTCATCTGTTTTCGTGGTGTATACGGTGGCAATGGTTGCCTGGCACATTCCTGCCAAAACCTGCATGCTTTAAAGACATATAAACCAAAGTCCTAAATAACTTTAACTAACAAAACATCCACATTAAAATGTAATTTCGTACATCATCAATTTTCGTGGTACCATAGGAAAGCTATCTGCTACTGATTAATTTTTTTTAATTGCGAGATTGAATTGAGACACATGTGCCTATTTCACGCATACTATCTAGCTATTCTAGCTAAGGTCATAGACAAGTGGCTACATATACTTGACAATGGTGAAAGCATAGATGTGGCTTACTTCGATTTTCTAAAAGCATTCGATAAGGTACCCCACCAGAGACTTGCTCATAAACTGAACATATATAATCTCAATCCTAAACTTATTAAGTGGATAGAAAGCTTTTTGTCAGGTCACAGCCAGAGGGTTATTGTTAATGGGCAACCATCAGAATGGAAGCCGGTGTCCAGTGGAGTCCCACAGGGGTCAGTTCTGGGACCAGTACTGTTCATCCTATACATTAATGATTTTCCTGATGTGGTAAGCAACCCTAGTGAATTATATTTATATGCCGATGATACCAAACTTTTTCATGGCATTAAGTCAGTAGATGATTGTAATGAGATGCAATCTGATATATATATTCACTAAATGACTGGACTAATAAATGGCTATTACATTTCAATAACGAAGTGTAAAATTATGAGAATTGGTAATACCACTCTTACCAATTACAGTTATACAATGACTAAAAATGGGTCTCCAATTAACTATACCGAGTTTGAAAAAGACATTGGTGTTATTATTGATAGTAAGCTGTCTTTTGAGAAACACATATTAGATAAGGTTAATAAAGCAAATTCCATAATGGGGGTTATAAGACGAACATTCGTATTTCTAGATATAAAAACCTTCAAAACTCTTTACACATCACTGGTAAGACCACATCTAGAATTCACTAACCAGGTTTGGAGTCCATGTCTCAAAAAGCATATGGATTTGTTAGAAAATGTCCAGCACAGAGCATCCAAAACTGTTCCAGGATTGTCACACCTAAACTATGAAATGAGGCTTAGAAAACTTAACATACCAACACTTGCATATCGTAGATTAAGAGGCGACATTATAGAAGCTTATAAAATAATAACAAAAAAGTATGACCCAGATGTATGCGATTTCTTGGAACTAAGACAAGAATCTATAACCAGAGGGCATAGTTTAAAATTGTATAAACCTCGGCCCCGCTTAAACATCCTAAAATACTCCTTTAAGTATAGAGTGGTGAACATATGGAATAGCCTCCCATCCCATGTAATAGAAGCACCAACAATAGCATCATTTGAGGGGAGACTTGATAAAACTGTGGGCTACCCAACCAGTATATTACGACTATTATGCTGCCGACATAAACACAGATTACTATCAGGCTGACATATAAGCAAATTTAATTGTTTTTAAAATCTGTCATAACAGGCTAGTAGCAGCCTACTTACAGAAATAGAATGTGATTGATTGATTGATTGATATTCTACTTCGATGTACTATTATGATAATGTCTATTATCTAGTATAGCTCAAAATAAACAATTAAAAACTCAGCTCTCTCCTGGTCCTGCCCATACTGTGTCCAGGAATTACCATAGCCGCAGGTACCGAGTCAATTCTCAATCACAGTCAGATTCGTCTATTTTTCTCGACCTGAAAGTCGTGTTTTTTTAGTCGGCTTGAAATTTGCTAATTTCCGCACAGTTTGACTGTTTCGGAGTGGTTCATTGTTGGAAACATGGAAAGAAAAGGAAAATCATCACAGGGGCAGGTTGTATCAATCTAGAATTTATACATTCATGCCGTAGTGACTGTTTGAATTTTCTTAAATTGGCACATTGTTTTAAAATGGTAGCCATTGTTGGAGTCGCTCCGGTACTCGTTAACTGTTTAATTTTATCCGGGTACTCGGTTAATTTCTCTTACGACTTGGTTCCTTCCAAGATGGATGCGCCCGTAGCCAAGATGGCGGCGCCCATGATTAACGTTTGTTTTGGCTGGCGTGTCTATGCACTCTGTTTTTAAGCCGATCTTTAGCTCTCGCTTCATTGTCGAGGGTGTTTGTAGCGATCGGTATTATTTTCTTAGCTATTTTAACAATTAGGTAATTACCAAGTCGTGTTTATTAAATTTCACTCAAAAATTTTCAAATATTTCCTGCCTAAAGACTTGATTATCATTAATTTAAGAGGAAGTTAATGTTTTTTAAGTAATTATAAATTATAATCACGTCAACTATGTGTGTTGCTCGTCATCGTATGTCATGTGCTGCCTTTTAATTCTTACTCTGTGTTCGCAGAAAGCCCAAAACCAGGACACGTTGTTTCAGAAGTGTAACCGGTTCATGAAGCGCAAATACTCGGGTCATCACTGTGTGGCTTGCGCGAAGTGCAAGGTTGGAAGTCCTTGTGATGTGTGTGTGAAGTGGTCGTCGAAGTTGGTGGCGGAGTTCGATCGTGATCAATGTGGGCGTTTGGAGAGGATCGCGAGGGTTAAGGCGGCCAAGCTGGATCAGGCGTCAGTAAAAGGCCTTGAAGAGCGTCTGAACGCGCGTATGGACTCAGCATTGGGTGTATGGGCGGCCCAGTTCAAGGTGATGTTTGAGTCCTTACAGTCCACGGTCCCAGCGATGCAGGCTGGTGCAGGGCAACCTATCGGTTGTCCAGCCAGTTCTGTGGAGGGACATGCACCTGTCATTCCTTCAGTCGTGGCTCAAGAGTCGACGGCGGAGGATGAAGATCTCCTGCTTATGGAAGATTCCGGCATGCCAGATCTTTCAGTGGTGGTAGAACCGAGTACGTCCCAAGGGTCTCCTGGTTTTGTACGGGTCTGCCAGCTGGGTGGTGATGTCGACATTCCGTCGGGCATATTTCACCCAGACTTCGCTCACCCCTCGTTGTCGGTGGAGCGTGTTTTATGGTTCCCGGCGGCGATAGGTGTGGCTCCTCTCGGAGTTCCGTTGTCTACCGCGGGTAAAGCGGCTGTAGTCCCGGCTCCTGTGCTGGAGTCAATGGACTGTGGTGAATCCGTGTCCGGCGATTCGATGGATACTGGTGCCGCAAGTAGTCGGGATATGGACTCACTTCATGTTGAAAGGAATGAGGTCCATGGTTCTCAGCATGGATCGTCAGTGACCTACTCATCTAAGGGTGAGAGGGAGGATGAGAATGGTAGTCCATTGATCGACGAATCCTCATTCTGCACCAAAGCTGAATGGGTGCAGGTCCTTGGCTGGATGTCCAACCGTCTCGGGTTGGCATCGGATCAAGGGTCTCAGCGCGATGGAGCAGATGTCAGAGCGAGCAGCTAGCTCTCTGTCAAGTGGCTCTTCAGCCATGCCGACGCTCCCTTTGGACACGCAAACTTCTGATATGTTGGAAGTTGCGGCGTATCGTCTGGTTCAGCCAGATTATTCATTGCCAAAGGCCCCAAAGGGGATAAGGAGCAGGGTCCGCTTTCCAGAGCAGGCCTATCATCAATATGCCCGGGTTCCACAGCTTTCCATCGGGGAGAGAGAGGCATTGAATAGGCCGTTGGCTGGTAAATCGAAGGGTCATTCTCGTCCCTTAGTTTCCCAGGCCAATAAGGATCCTTTTAATGAGTTAACGCTCATTGAGGATGTGGTGAGGGCAGCTATGGCTGCACTCTCACACAGCTATTCCGTCCTGCAGGGTATGCTGACCTGCATGGCAAAAGGTGGGGAAGTGCCAGAGGCTGCTCCCGGGGTTGTCCGGGACACCATGCGCTTGTCCCAAGATTGCCTGGCCAGGGTGATCACCAGATCATTGGCGGAGCGTAGGAGAATGGTTCTCGATTGTGTAGAACTAGGACCTGAGATGAGGGCTGCGTTATCTTCTGCGCCTTTCATTGGTCTAGGTTTGTTCAGCGGCTCGCCACGACAAGCCTTATCCAAGGTCGCGTCAATGGTCGCAGAGCAGGAAGTAGTCGGCAAGTCATGGAAGTCGACGAAGAGGACTCAGCCGCAGCAGTCACAGGGACCTGGCCATTCATCCTCATATAAGTCCTCTAATAAGAGGCCGTATGAGGAGGGCAGGATGGGTGGCGGTTCGGGTCGCAGCGGTTATCGTAAGGATAGGCGTGGTGGCGGTCCCGGACCGCCATATTCCAAGAAACCGCGGGGCGGCTGTGGAGGATGGTCCTGACGGGTTTCCGGCGGGATCCATTCTGGTGATGTCAGGAACGAAGGGAGTCGAGAATCTTCACATAAGTGAATTAGCGTCTTATTGTGCAATATCGACCGCCAGATATGTGCAGATTCCTACCATCGGAGACAGACTTCAACTGTTCTCAAGCCAATGGGAACAGGTCGTGCAAGATTGTTTAGTCTGTCATTGGTTAAGAAACAGCTACGAACCGGACTGGCTCATCCGTCAATCATTAGTTCCATTAACATCGACCCCAGTTTGGACTCCCATTCCAAGGGAATCCGATCGTCTAGATGCCATTTGCTCAGAAATCAAAGATCTTCAGCGGAAGAACGCAATTCATCTAGTCCGCAAACAGTCCTCCCTAGGCTTCTATTCGATGATGTTCCTCGTTCCGAAACATACCGGAGGTTGGAGACCAATTCTCAATCTCTAACCGTTGAACAAATTTATTCTTTCTCCAAAGTTTCAGATGGAGACTGTAGCAGCGGTGATGACGGGGCTGAGAAAAGGCATGTGGGCAGTATCGATAGATCTGAAGGATGCATATTTTCATATTCCAACGTCAATTCCTTTTCAGAAATACCTTTGCTTTGCATTTCAAGACAATGTTTGGGAATTCAATGCGCTTCCGTTTGGTCTGCACACAGCCCCGAGGGTCTTCACCAAAGTGGTTCTCGCCATGTGTACCTTCAACCCTAGCAGCATTTAAGTCTGCATTAGCTTCAGTCATTCCCAGTCTGGCCATTGTAGGAGTGGAGAATGACACTTTAAATGAAGTTATTAAAGGAATGAGCAATTTGCGACCTAGACAGCCAATTCCTATCCCAGCATGGAATCTATCTCTTGTTCTACAGTTTTTAGGGCATGCTCCCTTTGAACCAATTAGATCTATAGATATTAAACTGTTAACTATTAAATCAGTTTTCTTGGTTGCAGCAGCATCGGCGAGAAGAACCTACGAGCCGTCTAGACGGCGAGCTAAAAGCGTACAAATAAACCTACGAGCCGTCTGGATGGTTTTCAATAATTGGACGTGGTGGCCTACGCGCCGTCTGGACGGCTTTAAGAGCACCAGTTTTCGATCGCTAAATATGCAAGCATTACGGGCGTTTTATCCAATCAAACTTAGCATTACATTACGTCAGATGATTGAATTTTATAAATCCACTGTTGATTGGTCAATTCAGTTTGTTTACAAATTTCTACGGGAAAATATAAATAGTTTTCTGTGAATGAAATTCCTAGCGTAAAATCATCAACGGTAGCGTGTCGATTCCTTTGTTTAACCGAGTACTCGATTCCCTGATGGCCGGTATTGCTTAGTGAGAATGTCTAACCTAATTTATAATTGCATTCGGTAAAATATTACATACAGCTGAATATCTACACTGACGCCTAAAAGATCTAAAGTGTGCATCCTTACATAGCTTGCCCATTAATACCATTATCTCACACCCATCATTTAGCTTCTAGGGAGATATTGGCTTGCTTCTACGGTCTAATTTATGTTCCTCAATCATCTATCATGATAACGCATGTTACGGGGCCACTACTGGGTCAATACGGGCCCGTAACATGCATTATTAAAGTAAGGCCGGTCATGAGGCATATTGGCTTGCTATTGCCCTTTGAAATCACCTTTGTTGACTGTTCCAGTTTTATTTCCATTTTCTATTGTTCTTTCATCTTGTAAATGTTTCTCTTCTTTTTTTCTTCAGGATCATATGGCGAATAGGATAGTGATCTGGTTGAGATTTCATGAAAATGATGATTCTGTAATTCTGTCTTCTGCACTACCATTCTATGCCAAATTTTTAATTTTCAAATTAAATTAAAAGAACTGGTGTTCTTGTCTCAACAGATTTGGTGGAAGATGTTGCTGTTATAGATAGCAACATCATCTACCAAACCAAAGTTGTTAAAAAATGTACGCCAGTTTCTATTAGTAGAAGTAGAACAGTACCAGTTTTCCAGGCTATTGGCACATTAAAAGATAGAATATTGACATGAGAGTGGTAAGGGTTAAATCTGATGCGCTTGATGTAAATCTACTCTACCATTTTATTTCGAATCACTTATTGCCATTGTAAACTACATGTATGTCAAATACAGTTTCTTCTATGTAAGAGTGTCATATTACTTAGTAGGACTGGTGATTAAATTGTTGAATATTTTGAGATCGATTGGACTGGAAGATGTTGCTGCATTAGGTGACAACATGTTCCAGTGGTAAAGCTTGCATATTAAAGGGTTGAATACTGTATTATTTGTAAGCTATCAGTGTAAATATCAAATAAAGTTTACTTGAAGTGAGAGGGAGAGAGAGAATCTCATCTTAGGTAATCCGACTGGACTATGTATAGTAGATTTGTTGAATATATCGAGTCCAATTTGATTGGAAACTGGTGTTGTTTTGGACAACAATAGATTCCAATTAAATTTGTCAAAATATACTCAACAGATTGTTTCTTTAGATTGCAGGTACTTTTGATCTTTATTGCTATTCATTCCTGGATTATTACCCTTGCCCTTGTGCATCCATCCAGTATTGCATCTAAAAATCTACTGATCCGATTCGTTTAAAATTTTAACACAACAAACCAACATAACCTAAACAAGGGTTTCCAGACTTTGGCTGTGATCTGTGTGATCATACATAAAGATTTAACAAATTTGGTAACAAAAACGGTAGGGTGGTCTCGGCGGTGGTTTACAATCTCTGATTACTCCTGTTCATAATGTTATTTATCAAGCATCAAGTCTTCGACAATGATGGTAAGTAAGTGATAACTAGATTGCTTGGTCGATGACGCATTATAGCAAATCCCCATGCTCACCACTTTGACCTCTTTAACCATCCCATCCCTGAGGGCGTATCCTCTGCACTCCATAATCACAACCAAATTTGTTTAAATTAGTTTCATTACACAGAGACTGGAGTGGATTGCTGTGAAAAATCTGGATGTCATCAGAGGAAGTGATCTGTGAGAGCAGGAGTTAAAATTAACATAAGCCAGAGGCTAGTAAAAATTGACCAGGGTTAGTACAATGACCAGCCCAATGGTAACAATTTCATTTGTCAACCCTTTAATGGTCATGGTGGCCAATGAATGCCTCTGCTGTGATCTTAAGAAATGTTGATTAGCAGAGCAAGACTTTGAAAATTTACCACTAGAATGCTCAGTAATTGAGCCAGTCATTCCAGTTGTGAAATTTCAAAAATATTCTTCCCTTGGTCTGTATAGAAAATTTGAAGGGCTAAAGTAAAATCTAGTAATCACTAATCCTATCTGAATGTAGTGGCTCATTTGGCCTAATTTCAATTCATGGAGAGAGTGTCAACTGGTGTGCGAGAGTGGTCTATGAAAAATCCAGAAATCTAGATAAATCTGGAAGACTCCAATCTCTGCTTACAATAAATTTATTGACCTTTTGACCCCTTCTCCAACCCAAAGAAATAAATGTCAGGCAATCCACAATTATATGGGCAACCCACATACCAAATTTCTTTGAATTCCACACAACAGTTTGGGAGTAAAGTGTGACAGACATTTTTTTTTGATATTTGAACTTTGGACCCCACCCCCTGACCTCCAGTGGGCGGGGCCAAATCTAAATGTTGTCTTGCAAAGCGCAATCATATGGGTAACCGCCATACCAAATTTGGTTGAAATCGACCCAACTGTTTGGGAGGAGATAGCATGATGGACGTACAGATAAGTGGATGGAGGCAATTATATCCCCATTTTTTCAAAACATGGGGATAATGAATGGACTCAAGGAGACAAGGTAGGTATGGGGATAATGAATGGACTCAAAGAGACAAGGTAGGTAGGTATAATTAATTCAAAGTCATCACACTAAAATGTAATTTTCTTTTGTATTGAGAAATTAGGCTACAACCATCATTTGCCATGCCACATTGTTTTCAGGACTTGTCACGAAAGGGTTAGACATAGTAAAAACTGGAATTGACAAAAGGAAGGACAAAGCAGAAATTTTATTTTCTAATGGATGGATCTACTTTTAGCTATGCCTCGCCCATCTCTACATAAGCTCCGTCGATGATTTGCGCATGTTGGGATGAGTTTATATACTTTGAATCCTGAATTCCAAATTTCATGGTAACCATAGATACCGCTAACCTGGTGAATATTTTGAAACCAATTTCAAGTACTTTGATTTGACTGAAAGCTGTTGCTGCCCAACTCACCAGGTCAGCAAAGGCAAACTAATTCTAAAATATTCACCAGCTTTCCTTTATAAATTAAAAAAAAATTTCCCATTAAAATGAGATATGGGCAATTCATCTCTTACCTTTGATCTTGTGCACGTTAAATTGTGTAGATTTCACTCTGCTGTTGCAGCTACTCCCATAACAAATTCAGTTGACGTTTTGCCCCTCCCCCGTCAGCCGCTTCCGACCCAAGCAGTGTCACAGCCTAATGTATTAGGTTGTCTCACATTCTACACCCATAGGGCCATGATATGGTAAATCACCAGATTTGGTTATATTCCTTTAACTTTGACGGTCTTCCATCAACCCTCCCCCCCCCCTCTGAGAATGGAGCCTAGTGTAAACGGTGTCTCCCAATCCACAAGCATATCGGTAATTTACACAATAATTTTGATTGAATTCTACCAAAAGCTTTCTGAGGAGATGGATGGACAGACAGATAGATGGAGGTGATTGTAATATCCCTGCATTTTTTTCAAAACGTGTGGGTATAATTAAGAGATTAAATTGAATTTATTGATATTTGATTCAAATCCCACCCAATCTTAAATGATACATAGAGCTTATGTGAGATGCACATTAGCTGAGCCCTCGGGAATACGGTTGATAACAGTCGGCAGTCGATCCAGAACAGCTGCCGGCATAGCTGTCAGCCATTGATGTGTGTAGTAGCTGATCATGTTTCGAACGTACATCATCATGTTTTAGTTCAAATATACTCTTTCCCTACAGAAATTAGATTATAGAGTAACACAGGTCATCAAATTTTTATTTTTATAAAATCCATGTTAGTAAATCCATTAGCTGTAGCAGGAAAAACTGAGTCCGTTTAGAAGCCATCGGCCATCAGTCACCTGAAAAAAATAGGATGGATAAGTTAGAAATATCCAAATTCTAGAAGTGTTATATTAAGACTTTAACAATGAAATTTTTTCATGAAAATTTAAATTTTCTCATAGACAATGCCCATATGCAGACCAAGAGCAAGTCATTCCAGTGATACATTTTCAAAAATAATCTTACTTTGGTCGGAAAATTAACATTTTCCTTGACAACTGCAGCAGTTTTGGTCTGACTCAAATGTTAAATGGTTAACAATATACATGTACGGCACAAGGTCATAGGGATATATAGTCCGAGTCTGCTCTGACTCAACCCGCCCCAGTGACAGATATTTGGACAGACTGACAGTCTGTTTAAATATCTGTCACAGGGGCAGGTTGAGTCAGAGCAGACTCAGACTAAGGGATTTACTGGTAAACATTATGACCCGACAACGGGTGTTATGGTCATACACCGCCCTCAGATTTTAGCGCAGAAATGAAATGAATAATATAATAAATGGAGGGCATATATCGTCCAAGGAGGGAGTATGACTACTAGTTACTGGATTAACCTTTTCAATCGACAAGAGCGAATAATAAATTTGCTACGAATGTTTCAAAATTCTGTTGAATATTTTGAAATTAATTAAACTGGCTAAGGCAGCACCAGCTTCACATTGGATTCAAAATATTCAACATCTTACATTTGTAATGACTGTAAATGTGAAGTTCTGGAATTTCAGGTTCAAATGTAACAATTGTTTTTGATTTTGGGCACACAAGTTTATTTCAGGGCCCCGGTTCTCTATATCTTTGATCAGAGGATACTGGCCACACAGTAAATGGTGAAATATTTGTTTTCTAAGGAATTATTAGTAAGTTCCAGTCATCAATGATTATTAGTAAATGTGCTGTTACTTCTAAGTTTTCAGTTACTCAATGACGAATTTAACCGAGAAAGTTATAGATTGTGGTAAGAGGGCAGCAGAACCAATAATATATAAATCAATTTCATTTACCTCTGGTCGCGAAATAACAATAAGGTTATAGATAAACAATCCGATAGGCTCAATCATCGATGCGTGTCTTTGTTTACAATTTCCGAGAAAACGTACTCTTCAAATTACCGTCGGTAATTAGGGCGAGTTGAGATGTGAAAGTTGTCAAGTATATCGGCATCCCACTTCCCGATTGGCAATATCATTAATCTAGTCATCTGTCTACTTTTTAGTTTGTGGTGTACAAGAAATATGCATAGATTGACATATTTGAACACACAAATGTGCTATTTTGCAAAACAGCTGATCGTGTCGCCATCTTGCCAGAAAAATTAATATTCATGTATTCCCGATCAATCAGACGCATCAGTCTTATAGCACGTGATACGGTGTTGCCAATAACGGGTAATGAGCTTGGTACTCGTATATTAGATACGGGTACAAGTCTAAAAATTCCTCTCATTCTCTCACGATCTTTCACGATAAATGATTTCTATTTGGGACGCCGCTACGAAAAAATGTCTGATGCTATAGAATCTTAGTGTAAAACATTCACGTTCACTTTTATATTATAGGCTAGTTTTCTAAGCAAGTTTCTAGCTTTTGGCTGTGGGGTTTCTAGTACTTTTTTGTAAATTCTTGGTAGGGCCCAGAGGGTTAAGTCAGTTTTCTTGATTGCAGCAGCATCGGTGAGAAGGGGAAGCGAAATACATGCGCTTTCTGCCGAACAAGACCGTTTTGTCATCACGGGTGAAGGTTTAAGACTACTTCCACGTCCTGGCAAAGAATCAGTTACTTAAATATCCAGGACAGCCGATCAATTTGCCAAGTTTAATTAGACATGACCCAAACTCTTCTGCTTGGTGTCCTGTCAGATGTCTGAAAATGTATAAGAAATGTACTGAGGAGTGGAGAGATGACCCGAAATCTCTGTGGTTATATCTCAAAGCTCCTCATTTGCGCGCCTCGAAAGACACCATTTCTCGTTGGATAGTCGATGCTATTCAGATGTCGCACAAAATCACTACAGGAAAGCAGATTGATCGTGCGAATGCCCATCAGGTCCGAGCACTAGCAGCAGCATCGGCCCTTTATATGGGTATCTCATTAGAGGAGGTGATGTCTGTAGCACAATGGCATGCTGAGTCGTCATTCACTGATTTCTACCTTCGCGACATCTCCAGCGCACTTAATCCGGTAGCCGTCGCCAATTTATCGAATCTTAACTAAAGCCACATCCGACCTCTATTTCTCACACATCGCAAAGTTCTTCCACGTGCACTGAACAATGGTTATGCACATGATCCGAGAATGACCGTGGATTGGGCCGAGCTCCTGTGATGAACAAGAAAGACCAAGCACTCAAAATGGTGAGTGTTTGTCATTAATTAAGTGACTAATATTAGTTTACTTACAGTCGATTTACCAGACTGACTAAGTAAATAGTCTGGTTCAAGAGTATCTTATTCTTTACAACAGACATTAGACTCATTCCAATTTGAAAATCTAATCGATATACTGATAGTTTTTTCAAAAGTAGAAGTTGTAGCTTCTTTGCACTCTACTGGACTGCTCTAGCTGAGACTTGGGGCTGACACAGGTCTGGTGGGTGTTGCTTCCCCTTTTGACAGCCCTCTGGAATTTGTGCGGACAAACGAGGGGGGGGGGGAGCGCGGTCTAGACCATGGAAGTTTAGCACTCTATGAGTCAGATGGCGGAACCCAAGCGCATGCCAGGGTTCTAGTCTCTTTACTACCTTCTCTGTTGGATGGTAGATGAGTGCTGGTTCGAGCCTCACCTCCTCCCACCGGTATTTCCTGGCTGTCGAAATCCAGAGTATATCATAATAGTACATCTGGTAAGTATTATTCGAAGTGGAATCAAAAAAGCATCCGCTTTTGTTTCTACGAGAATTCTTAATACTTACCAGATGTACTATGGCCCTACCTCAGCCGCCCCGCTGAGGTGAGGCTGAGCTGCTTTCGCTGTTTGTCAAGGCAAATATAAGACGAATCTGACTGTGATTGGGAATTGACTCGATACCTGCGGCTATGGTAATTCCCGGACACAGTATGGGCAGGACCAGGAGAGTGCAGAAGTTTTAATTGTTTATTTTGAGCTAGACTAGATAATAGACATTATCATAATAGTACATCTGGTAAGTATTAAGAATTTTCGTAGAAACAAAAGCGGATGCTTTTTTTAAACTCTGTCCATGTTTTATATACACCTGTGCAAAAGTTAAGCACCACCCTATTTTTACGCACATGCGAGGGTATATTCATGTGCTATGAAGAAAGCAATAGCATAAACATTTATGTACCCATCCATCTTAGTGCAAGAGGTAATAATGCAACTAGAGGAATGCTGATTATGATGGTGGGGAAACACTGTATGTTTTTGTTTGAACTTGAAAACGAGGCCTGAATATGGTTACGTTGACACAACTGACAACTATTGCCCTACAGTTGACACACGTGGCTAGATTGTCATTAATGGTGTCTGAAAACGAAGTTTAACATCTGTGCACGAGTTTGAGACTGTCATTATTAATACCGGGTATATCCACCTTGTGCCTGGATGACGGCCTGGACACGACGTCTCATGCTGGTCACCAACCGACTGATACGCCATTGTGGTATTCGTTGCCATTCAAGATGGAGTGCGTCTGTTAATTCCTGTAGGTTCTGCACAGGAGGATCCCTCCTTCTCACCATGTTTCCCAGAATGTCCCAGATATGCTCAATAGGGTTCATGTCAGGGCTCCTTGCTGGCCATGGTATGGTTTCGATGGCATTCTGGCGGAGGTATTCATGCACAGCTCTAGCACGATGTGGTCGGGCATTGTCATCCATGAATATAGGGTGGGTTCCAGGTGCATGATTTACAAAATGAGGGACCACAACTCTATCCAGTATGGAATCTTGATATCTTTGTCCATTTAGTGTTCCAGGTACAGTCAACAGATCCAGCTTACAATCAAATGAGATGCACCCCCATATCATAACGGAACCTCCACCAAATGGAACTTCTTCCATGATGTTACGTTGGTCGTACGCCGTGCGTCTGGACCTCCATACACGAGTTCGACCATCTGTGGCATGAAGCAGGAACCGACTTTCATCGGACCAGTGTACCCGTCTCCAGGATCTCATGTTCCAGTGTCTTCTTTCGTTGCACCACCTCAGACACTCGTCTTTGTGGTGTGCAGTGAGGAGAGGACGTCTGACAGGTCTCCTAGCTTTCATGCCAGCAGCATACAGTCTCCTTTTGACGGTAGACATTGACACTCTATTGCGCGTTTCCCATTGCTGGCTGAGCACTCTGCTGTTGGTGAATGGAGATCTCCTAACAAGGCGTACTAGGGCTCGATCATCACAGGCAGTAGTCTTCTTCGGTCTTCCAGATCTAGGCCTGTCCTTCACCTCGTTAGTTTGCCCATGTTTTGCAATCAAACGACTGATTACACTATGGTTAATGTTCAGCTGTCTGCCAATCTCTCTGCATGACATACCAGTGGTATGCATGCCTATGATTTGCCATTTCACACGATCACTTAACCTTCGTCTTGCCATAGCGGTTCACAATCAAGAGCTAATTCTCTCTGTACAAATAAACCACGGTCATGAACACAAAATTCCTAATCTTGTCGCCTAAATCTGTATGTAATGTTCTACACCTCAAACTGGACTTTTACATAACTGAACACGTGTGCTGTTTCCCGCCACGCACGGACATCAAGCGGCGTGAAGTCATGCATGCATGTGCATTTCGTACTTGGAATTATGTCAGCTAACGCGCGGACAAAAAGTATGGCAGCCTAGTTGTAGCATCATGTTTCTACGTTCTATTGTTTTTGCTGGTGCTTAACTTTTGCACAGGTGTATATGTGTAGGAATATCATTTTGAAATTGCAAAGTTTCTAAATTCCCAGAATCAAATTTTCTATGACCAGTAAGATCGCCCAGTCAAATTAGTCTCAAAATATCCAACAGAATGTTTATCAGATTGTATATTCACCAACATGATACAATTTTTTAGACTTCGTGTCAGACTTATGTTGTTAATTTCATTGTGACATCGGATACTTGAGTGATAAATGGAGTCAATATTAAACCCTTTATGATGAAACCAGCTAGTGCCGGCCTCTACAGTGGTCTGATTATCCATTTGGAGACCAAGAGAAAACTATTTTTGAAAATTTACCACAGGAATGACTGGCTCGATAATCGAGCCAGTCATTCCTGTGGTAAATTTTCAAAAAATAGTCTTGGCTTGTAAATGGACATTAAATATGCAAAATTTTAATTTTCTAGATCAAATTTAACCATTAAATGATTAATTAAGTGTATCTTATGTTTCAGGGTCATGGTCAAGTGATGTTTCATCACACGCAGAATGCAATAAGCTGATTAAATCCACTGCTGAGTACCATGTGACCCTTACCCATTCCAGCTTATCCAGCACTCCGGTCTCCTCCAGTGGTGGTCAGTACACCAAAGTGTCCATGGAATCAGTTAAGCGGATCACAGCTATAGAGTTCCAGCCTGAAAGAATATCACCTGAATCACAAGTAAGCTTCGAAGCCATTGGTTAGTTGTAAAGCAATGAAAGGGAGATAACTCGTGACTGATCTGGTTAGGTAAAAACTCAGTAATTAGTCATATTCACGGATTCTAAAGATTCTCTGATAATACACTGAAAGCTGGTGCGCCAGACATTGGTGGAAACTCCAAGAACAGAACATGGCTTATTCATTATTTCCCGTATTTGACTGGTGAGTTCTGTGTGAGATTCTGAGTTTCATAATCATTTTTGTATTTGACTGAAATTCTGCTCATAATTATTTTAACCCTTTAACCCTCGAATTTGTTCCAGAAAATTTCAATTTTCTCATAGAAAATGTCCATTTGCAGACATTTGAAGTCCATTTTTGACAATTTACTGCGAATGACTGGCTCTGTTATCAAGTCAGTCATTCTAGTGATAAATTTTCTAAAACAGTGTTCTCTTGATACGCAAATGGACATTTTCCATGACCACTGCAGAAGCAGTTTGTGGTAAAAACATGTTTAATTTAGTTAACTGCCAAAGCAGCAGGTGCATTACTACGTAATATCTTTCACTGAAACTGGGCTCATTTCAGTCATGTAATTCTTGGCAAGTAATGTAAAATAGTTACTCAATTGATCATTTATATGGAATAGTCACAGGATCACAGCACATGGAATTTTTTCTTCTGTTGGTACATTAATATTTACAGAATTCCCATCATTTGGCAACATGAAAATTTCTATCTAATTTGATCCATTTGGTTCAAGTTTCCAGCATTTAAGCACTAGCCAATCCAGCTAATATTTAGATTAGTGGTACTTGTAAGGGAACATGAATTTTTGGAATCTTTTCACTGATTCATGTATGGCTGCATTCATCTGTAAATAATCTTTGAAATCTGATAGTCTTGGGCAGTAATTTCCAGGGCATTTAAAAAAAATGTTTCTAAAATTTTCATTCGCTCAATATCGAGGGATATCGAAAAATCAGTATAGCAATTGTTAAAATAAGTTTAACAAAAGTATAAAGAATATTAGTCTACAGATGCTGTATTATGAAGCATGAATATATTTATTTTAAATTGTAGTCGCAACATTCGTCACAAGACCATATGCGGAGATCTCATAGGAACCGACCACGAGATTCGCGGCGACATCTTGTGCAGGTTTATTACAGTGTGGATGGTTTCTCATGGAGGTTATTCCCGATTCAGAAGAACATAGGTATTTAAGTGCTCACCCTGCATGATTATGTATTGTTGTGAGTGTGGATGGTTTCTCATGGAGGTTTTTCCCGACACAGAAGAAAATAGGTATTTAAGTGCTCACCCTGCATGATTATGTATTGTTGTGAGTGTGGATGGTTTCTCATGGAGGTTATTCCCGACTCAGAAGAAAATAGGTATTTAAGTGCTCACCCTGCATGATTATGTATTGTTGTGAGTGTGGATGGTTTCTCTTGGAGGTTTTTCCCGACACAGAAGAACATAGGTATTTAAGTCTCACCCTGCATGATTATGTATTGTTGTGAGTGTGGATGGTTTCTCTTGGAGGTTATTCCCGACACAGAAGAACATAGGTATTTAAGTCTCACCCTGCACGATTATGTATTGTTGTGAGTGTGGATGGTTTCTCATGGAGGTTATTCCCGACTCAGAAGAACATAGGTATTTAAGTCTCACCCTGCATGATTATGTATTGTTGTGAGTGTGGACGGTTTCTCATGGAGGTTATTCCCGACTCAGAAGAAAATAGGTATTTAAGTGCTCACCCTGCATGATTATGTATTGTTGTGAGTGTGGACGGTTTCTCATGGAGGTTATTCCCGACTCAGAAGAACATAGGTATTTAAGTCTCACCCTGCATGATTATGTATTGTTGTGAGTGTGGACGGTTTCTCATGGAGGTTATTCCCGACTCAGAAGAAAATAGGTATTTAAGTGCTCACCCTGCATGATTATGTATTGTTGTGAGTGTGGATGGTTTCTCATGGAGGTTATTCCCGACACAGAAGAAAATAGGTATTTAAGTCTCACCCTGCATGATTATGTATTGTTGTGAGTGTGGATGGTTTCTCATGGAGGTTATTCCCGACTCAGAAGAAAATAGGTATTTAAGTCTCACCCTGCATGATTATGTGTTGTTGTGAGTGTGGACGGTTTCTCATGGAGGTTTTTCCCGACACAGAAGAAAATAGGTATTTAAGTCTCACCCTGCATGATTATGTATTGTTGTGAGTGTGGACGGTTTCTCATGGAGGTTTTTCCCGACACAGAAGAAAATAGGTATTTAAGTCTCACCCTGCATGATTATGTATTGTTGTGAGTGTGGATGGTTTCTCATGGAGGTTATTCCCGACTCAGAAGAAAATAGGTATTTAAGTCTCACCCTGCATGATTATGTATTGTTGTGAGTGTGGATGGTTTCTCATGGAGGTTATTCCCGACTCAGAAGAACATAGGTATTTAAGTGCTCACCCTGCATGATTATGTATTGTTGTGAGTGTGGACGGTTTCGCTTGGAGGTTTTTCCCGACACAGAAGAAAATAGGTATTTAAGTCTCACCCTGCACGATTATGTATTGTTGTGAGTGTGGATGGTTTCTCATGGAGGTTTTTCCCGACACAGAAGAACATAGGTATTTAAGTCTCACCCTGCATGATTATGTATTGTTGTGAGTGTGGACGGTTTCTCTTGGAGGTTTTTCCCGACACAGAAGAACATAGGTATTTAAGTCTCACCCTGCATGATTATGTATTGTTGTGAGTGTGGATGGTTTCTCATGGAGGTTATTCCCGACTCAGAAGAACATAGGTATTTAAGTCTCACCCTGCATGATTATGTATTGTTGTGAGTGTGGATGGTTTCTCTTGGAGGTTATTCCCGACACAGAAGAAAATAGGTATTTAAGTCTCACCCTGCATGATTAT
Organism: Chaetoderma sp. LZ-2023a; assembly: GCA_034401795.1. Lineage (NCBI taxonomy): Eukaryota > Metazoa > Mollusca > Caudofoveata > Chaetodermatida > Chaetodermatidae > Chaetoderma > Chaetoderma sp. LZ-2023a. The sequence continues at coordinate 5,228,498 of CM067375.1, read as the reverse complement.
GTATTGTTGTGAGTGTGGATGGTTTCTCATGGAGGTTTTTCCCGACACAGAAGAACATAGGTATTTAAGTCTCACCCTGCATGATTATGTATTGTTGTGAGTGTGGACGGTTTCTCTTGGAGGTTATTCCCGACTCAGAAGAACATAGGTATTTAAGTCTCACCCTGCATGATTATGTATTGTTGTGAGTGTGGATGGTTTCTCATGGAGGTTATTCCCGACTCAGAAGAACATAGGTATTTAAGTCTCACCCTGCATGATTATGTATTGTTGTGAGTGTGGACGGTTTCTCATGGAGGTTATTCCCGACTCAGAAGAACATAGGTATTTAAGTCTCACCCTGCATGATTATGTATTGTTGTGAGTGTGGATGGTTTCTCATGGAGGTTATTCCCGACACAGAAGAACATAGGTATTTAAGTCTCACCCTGCATGATTATGTATTGTTGTGAGTGTGGATGGTTTCTCATGGAGGTTATTCCCGACTCAGAAGAAAATAGGTATTTAAGTCTCACCCTGCATGATTATGTATTGTTGTGAGTGTGGATGGTTTCTCATGGAGGTTTTTCCCGATTCAGAAGAAAATAGGTATTTAAGTGCTCACCCTGCATGATTATGTATTGTTGTGATTATCTGATTAATGGGTATTGTGGTATTAGATAGCATCGGTTCAATGCAGAGATCTGATCTGTCACTCAAGTATTGAATGTCATAATCAATTAACGAATCCAGTTTTAGCTATGCCTCACCCATCTCTAACTAAGCTCCACCGATGCTTTGACCGTATTGGGATTGATCGATCCCTGCACCCTCTGAATCTCAATTTCCAGAAACCTATACAGGTAAGCTGTTGAATATGTTGAAACTAATTTAACTGGGTGCTATGGCAGCAACAGTGCCCACTCCCGAGTCTAATTGGTTTCAAAATATTTGGCCTTCTGGAATGATTGACCCGATAACTGAGCCAGTCATTCAATTTATAAATTTTCAAACATAATCCTTTTCAGTTATGAAATCCCACATCTTAACCCACTCATATCTGCCAAAAACAGCTTCCGCAGTGGTCTTGCAGAATGTCCATTCGCAGACCAAGTGAATACTGTTTTTGAAATTTTACCACTGGTATGACTGGCTCTGTAACCAAGTCAGTCATTCCAGTTGTAAACTTTCAAACATAGTATTCTCTTGGACTACAAATGGACATCTAATAAGCAATATTTTTATTTTCTTGACAAAATTTCAACATTATATTCGGCCAAAATAAAAAACAGTTTTGTTTCCTGTGAATTCCTCCTGGGTGAAATTTTTGTCAGATTTCCCCGAGCCAGAAAAAAAAGAAAATGTTCTCCCCAGCAGAAATATTCAAACATCTATACATATGTCAAACTATACAATTTACAATGTTTTAATGACGTATGCATGCAATGTCAGTCAATTCTGCTAATTATTTCCTGATAAAAACTTGACAGATTTGGCAATTGCAACCATATTTAATGAACTGATAGTCAAATATTTGTAAAAACAAATATTTATGAACTTGTTAAAAAAATTAATAATGGACTAAATTTTTTTTCCTCCCTCCCTACTGAAATCTTTTTCTCACACCTGGTGTGCAGGAAGCACAATTTCTTATATATGACCTTAAATGGTTAATCCACTTACAGGTCGTAATAGAATAGTGAAGATGTTTTGTGCATGATTAAGCGCTACTAACTACAGGTCTGCACAATTTGAAAATGTGCGCAGCCCATATTTGGGTCATGCAACTTTATTTTAGCTAACCCATATGGGCTTGTACAACCTTTTTACATATATTTATGTACAAAGTAAAGAAAACTGCATAAACCAAAAAGGGTTGCATATTATTTGTGTAACCATTGCACGAACGAAAAGATAGGTCATGCAATTTGTGCAGGCCTGAACTATTGCTTAGCCATTTAATCATTTAACAGTCAAGACATTTCCAAAAAATTTACATTTTTCCTCAGTGTATGTCCATTTGTAGGCCAAGATAAGGCAATGTTTGAAAATTTAAATTTGGTCCATTTGGTTTCGATTATCGAGCCAGTCATTCCAGTGGTCAATTTTCAAAAATACTGTTATCTTGGCCTGCAAATGGACATCCAGCAAGACCGCTATAGAAGCCGGTTGACCATTAACCCTTTAACCCTCATATCAGCCAAAAACATCCTCTCTAGTGGTCTTGAGAAATGTCAATTTGCAGACCAAGAGAAGACTATTTTTGAAAATTTACCACTGGAATGACTGGCTCGATAACCGAGCCAATCATTCCAGTGGTAAATTTTCAAAAATAGTCTTCTCTTGGTCTGCAAATGGACATTTTTTATGAGAAAATTAAAATTTTCTTGAACAAATTCAATGGTTACGGGGTTAATGGTCAAGCTTCCCACATTAACCCAGTAATAAATAGACTTCTCTCAGCTTACACATGGACATACATTAAAGGTCTTGTGAGGACTCGTGGTTAATAACGAGTTTCAATTAATATTATGCTCTACTACACTATTTAAATACAATAGCGTCACTTTGGAGTGAGAAAAATATCCTAGGCAGCCCAAATAACGAGATTAAATGACGCCTCAATCTGAATCACATCACCACTCGTTGTGATGTCACACCGGGAACTGCACTGTGAGCTAGGTCAATATTTCTCTGTCTGTAATACAAAGGTAACATATTTTAAAACGTGCGTTTAACAGGATAGACTTCACCGACCATAACATAAATTATGTCAGGTTGAAGCTAAGTCTTCAAGAAATAAAAAATCAAGATTTAAAACAAATCTATTATGATATTTACTCATTTTTAATGGTTTCTTGGATAGCTATATTCGCATAATAATAGGCCTATAACTACGGTAAACCATGGGCAATGCTGAAAATCTGCAATATTTCAATGCATGTGACAAATGCTCTGTAGTCTAGTAGGCCTAATTGTGGATCCATTACCATTCTTGAAAGGACTGGGTGTACTATGTAATATTTGGGATGGATGGATGTGAGTGTGATGATCAAGGTGGATGGGAGAGGTTGACGATGGCTATAATTGTACTATTATTCATATCTAAGTGTATAGGCTACAGAGTGCAGTTCCAACTTTTTCTGAGGATTACGAATGTACAATAATAAGTGTGTCAGCGTGTCCTATGTGAAATTTCCTGTGATTACTGATTAGAATGTAATTGTTTACCTATAAGCTTTTGGCAATGTGTTTGTATAATAATAATGTAGAGGCATGTATGGGTCAACATGTATGTTGGTGTGTGTTGGGGTGGGTGTGTGTGTGTGAACTTCTTCCATGTATGGAAGTAGCATACACTCATATTTCAATGTTATGAATAAGCAAAAGTGTAGCGGATGAACACATTTTAAATAGGTAGGTGAACTGACAGATGTTCAGATCAGAGGTCACTAGTGTATCATCTTTACTTACAGTGCAGCTCATAAATAAGTTTAAACACTTCCAAAGCAAAAACACATATGTTAGTTAGAACCATATGAACACATACAAGAAATGTTATGTTGAATATTTTGAACACAATTTGGGTTTAAATCCAGCCTAATTATGTTCAAAATATTCAACACTAGGCCATCCATAAAAAAACAACCACCCTGTTTCCCGCAAATACTAGTGATCGAAAAATTCCAGAAAACTTGTTGCTGCAGGATATTTAGTTATTCTTTTATTTAATATAGTTTTAACCGGCGACGATTGTGTTTTTTTCACAGTTATTTTAACGCAAACTGTAATTGGAGAAATATCTTTAGTTTCCATCGTCATTGACTTTGCAGATGACAATTCATATCTGTCGCTGTATCCGCCGTGAAGAACTAATGTAAACAGGGTGTTGCACATTAAGCAGAGTATATATTGTTCTTCGCTCGTGATTGGATAGTTTTTATGCGCATTACCGTAGTGGCCAATAGAAACGCAGTAGCGATATATATAGAGGAAGTTTTCCAAATGCAATAACATTTGTAATGACGTATTTCTATGACGTAGTGTCACAAATAATCTGATTGGTTCTGATCGGAAATGGCCATCAGGGAATCAAAATTTATCAATGAAATATTACTACCAGTAGTAGAATCATAGGCTGTTGCCGATTGGGAATTACAAACGCCGTTTAAAACACAAAAACTGGTCGGATCACGGAATACTGTATTTCGCTTAATAATAGCCTAGGCTTCTATTAGGACAAGAGGTGTTCAATTTCCAACCAAACATCTCTGAGAAAGGGGTGGACTTATATTATAGAGTTTTCCCAAAAAAGTTCTAAAATTGATACCACGGAAATTCAACGTATTTTCTCCCGTAAAAATTCCCACCGCCTACGTTTAATGTATACCTCAAAACATCACCGGGGAAGTGAAATTATTTGATTTGAGCACCTAAATATTGCGTATCCTTTAATAAAGCTCGTTTAATACATCAAAATTAATCCACAATTTGATATAAAATGGCGTGACGAAAAAATACAAATCACGTGATTCGCCTCCAATTGAAGAGTTTATTTTAGAGCGAGTACTGTGATATAAATATTCTGGAATCAGGGACTCGGAACTCGGGAATATCTATATATTATCATTGCGCGATAGGAACTGAGTATTATACTGATCTAAAAAAACTGGTACCCATTTGATAAACTCCCGTTAGCGTATAATATCTCGTGAGAACATGATGCCTCCCATCTCAAGATCCGCTGGCTCGCCAACTTAAGAAGCTGGCTATATTGTCATTCGTAATAATTCAATTTGGATCATTTAATGTTGATCAGCGTTACAAAATTGATGCACATTTTCTCCAGTGCTTGTTGTTTGGTACATAAATTTGGTCTTAAAATATATTTATAAGGAAGGTATTTAATCACGCCAAGACTGGTTTACGCGCATTTTGACAACAAAAGTGGGGAATAAACTTTATTATATCTTGAACATGCGTGGCCTACTACTAGTATTAATCTAATAGGCGGTTGAGATTTACAAATCCGAGGCCTGTATTGACTTCTAGAGGGGCCGGGAATGTATCAGGGCAGAGATCGGTCTGAAGTAGACACACTCTGTGACACGATTGTTATTATTATACATGCTATTCTTACAAATTTGCTCTTAAGAAAAATCTTCCTATACAGTCTGCTGAGTTAGGGGGGGGGGGGGGGGGAGGGGGTGGGCTTCTAATAGTTTTACCATTTTGAAACTGCTAAGAAATCATTGGAGCTCATATGTCAAAGTTAGGGGGTGGGCTTCTATTCGAGCATAGGCTACTATTAAGCGGAATACGGGTACACTAAATTAAAAAGTTTATAAATACAATTGTTCTGCCCTATAAACAAACCGAAACCTTACTGTCAATTCCGATCACGAGTAATAGGTGCCAATTGGGGTAAGTTTAGATCGTCTCTCTCGTGCTGGAGTAGTGCCAAATTATCAATAGTTTTACTCGGGTAGGTACTTTCGCCAATAGGAGGACAGTCTCAAGTACCTTGACTGAGTAGCTATCAACGTGACGGCCTAAATTCGCCCTTAAGGAAACACGCATTATGATCATGTGAGCTCGACAGTCATTTATTTACGACGCAAATTGGAGATTTTATTAAAATTTTATGCAAACAGGAAATGGTTTAGCGATATATAACATCTATGTTAGCGATTTTGAGGCAAAATATATTGGACGGTAGGTCTCTTTTCGTATCTCATAGTAGAGATGCATTAAAAATGTTTTTTTAAATTGCTAACAACGCGATCGTACGTGCACTGAGCGGTGTAGGCCTACTTAACTATCATTTAAAAAGTTGTACATTTGTGTACATGCATGCCTATCATCTATGCAAAATCTCTGCAGTCAATCCAGAAAGATAAGATATATATGCATTTGTAGAATTGTATTCCAAGAAGTGTGTGGGTGGGTTTGATTAAATATAGCCTAATTCACATACACGAAATCTGATGTTACTGTCACCTCTAACAGGCCTATACGTTAGAATTGTGATGTCAGGCACCGTGACCATGAGGTATGTCCTTTAAGTTTAATCAACACAAATATCATCAACTTCGATATTATTGAACCCTTGTGCATCTCGAACAATGTAGTGTCCCTGTGTGAGAGCAATGAATTGTCCAAGAATTGGTGCATAGGTGCCTAATACGCGCAGCAGTAGAGAGCCTAGCTATGCTCCCCGAGATAATAATCTAGACTAATAGGAATTGGTGTCATCCCGGTGTGACGTCACAACTATAGGTGATGGCTAAAAATGTTTGGTTGTCAAGGTGGTTGCTTATCTCAGCTTTGGCTGGGCCGATTACAAAAATTTAAAAAGCATTTTGTTCTTCTAGTAAAGGAGAATCTGTATTATGATTGTCAAGTTAATCAGGGTGATCGGGTATCTAGTCCTCACAACATCTTTAAGCATAGATTTTAATCTTCTTGACTCATCCTGATCATTAAAGGACTAAAGATGTCTGGAGTACTGTCATTTTCAAATCAACCTCCCAAATCTGACATTATTACTGACAATACTTTCCAATCATCAACCATAGGCAGCAACAGCACCCAGTCAAATTAGTTTCAAAATATTCAACAGCTTACTAGTACAGTTTTCTGGAAATTGCTAGTCAGGGAGTTCAGGGATTGATTGATCCCAACACAGGCATAGTGTGTGTGTGGAGGTTAGCTAAAGATGGATGGGGCATAGCTAAAACTGGATGCCTCCATTCTGAGACTCACTTTAACTGATGATAGAGATGATGCCATGTTCTCTGATTAGTACTGCATTCATATGAGGAAATCACCTCACTAGGCTTGTTGAAAGCTGGTTTTTTCATCGATTTTAAGAAACAAATTTCTTAATGACTTGGATGTACTTGAAGGCGACTGATTATCGATATGAGTGCTTAAATATAATGGTCATATTGTGTTTATGCAAATGTTACCTTGTCATCCAATCAAATAGCCATGTATTGTAAATTATTCCTTGTTCTCATAAACCCCCATTCTAGGAGTTTAACAAGGACTCCAATATGTTACCGAAAGCAGATATATAACACATTTCTTATAAATGGCGTCCATTTTAGAATTATGCAAATTACATGTAGGCACAGTTCCATCACAGATACATGTAGCTTTTAGGACTTTTAGTATGTATTTATGGAGACCGTACAGAAATGTGTTATGCCAAAAAAAAGTATGTTGCAATTAGTTGGAGGGTAAGTTCTATCTTGGTTACAGTGGACAGTAAAAAATATCAAAGCTTTGAAATTTTCTCTTAATTCTTTTGCCACCTTATTCAGACAGCAAAATCAATTATGAATGGACAGCAGAATGGGTCAGCCATTCAGAAGCATGTTAGAGGCAGAATGAGTATGTGCATAGCTGCATTTAAACAGCTAGTAATTATGCTCCCAAAGAAAAAATGAGGCGGTAACGAGCAGAGCTGTGAAACTGGTGACCCTGGGATCATGTCTCCGTTCAGCCAACTGATGATCGCTGGAAGCATAGGCAATCTCCTTCACTCCTCGTTACCTCTCCACCCAGGAGTATAAATGGGTACCAGTGTAAAAAGCTGGGGAAGTTACCAATAATAGACTGAAATAAAACCAGCCTAGAATGGCGTTAATGGGACCTGGAATCAGGGACTCTATAGACACTGATCAAACCAATAATAGAAATTTGATCACGGGCGTAATTCAATATGGATTATGATTTTAGCGAACATGGATTGATCAGTTAATTCTTTGCTCTATTACATTGTATTTGGCACCAGGTCAAAAAGCATTGTGTGATTTAATTGGTAAGTATAACGAGAGTAGTATAACAAAAGACCTGTAGAAGTTGTTGCTTAGATTGACGTCTATGGAGTCCCTGATTCCAGGTCACCCTCATGCCATATCTACGCCAGTTTTATAAATTTCAGTATCGTATTGGTAACTTCCCCAGCTTTTGCATAGGTACCAATGTGTACACCTGGTGGGGAGAGGCAAGAAATGAAGGAGATTGCCCATGTTTCCAATGACTGCGTGGTAATGCACAGCTATGGTGGGAACCTGGTTTTCCAGTTAAGTAGTCCTGGGTGCTATAGCTACTACACCAAGCCAGCGCCTCTAGCCTACAGGTCCATCTTCATTATTACCCAATGGAGGAATCTAGTTTAACTATGCACCACCCATCTTTAGCTAAGCTCCACCCACACTTTTGTCATGTTGTGATCGATCGATCCCTGAACTCCCTGACTACCAATTTTCAGAAAACTATGCGGGTAAGCTATTGAATATTTTGAAACTAGGCAGCAACAGCACCCAGTCAAATTAGTTTCAAAATATTCAACAGCATGTTTATTAAATAGTAAAGACATACAATTTGTACAACAATGCTTAGTTCGACATCAATTAAGTGTTCATGACAAACTTAGCTACATTATTTATGATGTCATCACACATCACGTAGTTGATTATGATGTCATGATTGATGGATAAACTGAAAAGGTCCATTTCTAAAGTATTTGGAGCCAATGGGGGAAAGATCCCTTATAACGCCGATTGCTGGGCTGGTACTGGGGGAATACTGGCCCATTAACCTGTGTTATCAGCGATATATTTCTTCAGTAGCACATCAACTGTCATTTAAATGTAGTTCCATTTTGAGGTACATGTATTACTGTTATTTTTTATTGATTTCAGAATGAGGCCATCTGGACATTGTCCATGAACCCTGTGGTCATAAGCAGATCGGTTTATGTTTGGCCGAGTGGTCAGCTGACCATCAAGGCCGGTGTCCAGATTATCTTCAATACAAAGTATGCTGGCATTGTTGTCCAAGGTACAGTCATACCACCTGCTTTCGAAACTACATGACTTTTGGAGTCACGACATTGGCACCTTCGACTGATGAACTACTGTTGAATATTGTCAATTATCTTCCAGTCAAGCACAACATTTTCAGATTAGATTGGCAATATTGAAGGCAATGGAGGGATGCATTTCTAGCAGTTCCCAGTCAAATTAGTTTCAAAATATTCAACAGTTTATGTGTATAGTTACCTTGAAAATTTAGATTCCGGGAATTCAAGTTTCAAAATTTCATTTCAAATATGTGTAAAAATTGGGTGGGCCTTATCTAGAAATGGGCGAGGCATCGCATGAGATGAATCCCTCTATTAATCTTCAGCATTTTATTGAATATTTTCATATTTTTCCATTCTTTTGCAGGTCGTCTATTAGTGAAAGGCAAGCCTGGATTAGAAGTAAGATTTTCTGGCCTTGAAGCGCCATTCAGGGAAGATAATCGGTGGTTAGGTTTGCATGTTGAGCATTCGGGTGGTAGGTCATCATGAGAGTGAGAGAGTGGTGTTGGATTGACTCATGTAGAGTAGTATGAAGTTGATAAGATATCATTTATAGAAACAACTTTCACACACATTTACCAAATATACAACTTTTGTATTTCATATTTTCTCCTAGAAATTGAGACGCTTGCACGAAACATTATTTAACCATTTAACCCTCATATCATCCAAAAACAGCTTTGGCAGTGGTCTTGGAAAGTGTCCATTTGCAGACCAGGAGAAGGTTATTTTTGAAAATTTACCAATGGAATGACTGGTTCGCTTATAATCATGTCGATAGTCACTTACAGGACTGGCAGTATGATCAGCGAACGAAAAGAAGAAGAAGAACTGGTTCGATAACCGAGCCAGTCATTCCAGTTATAAACTTTCAAAATTAGTCTTCTCTTTGTCTGCAAATGGGCATTTTCTGAGAATATTAAAATTTTCTTGAAGAAATTTAAGTGTTAAAGGGTTAAATACGTGTTGTTGAACTACTACCATGCAGTGTTGTTCATGACATCTAACTTTTAGAAGTCCCAGGGACACCACACCAGAAATCTGGGCATTCCAAACTGAAATCTGGAGGTCCCAAACTGAAAATGTGGTGTTCCACTGAAGTCTTTCTCATCAAAGCTAAAATTATAATGTATCATGGACTCACAACTGTGAATTATGAGGGGCCCATCCTAGATTGTGTGGGTATTTTGTGCAAACCCCTATAAAACCGATAACTATTTAATAATCATACAATATTTTCAGGCGTTCTATCAGACTTATTGCCACAACATTTGGGGGGTTCCAAGTTGCATTTTGGGGGTAAATACCCTCATGAGAATCCCTGTTACCGTGAATATGCCCTACGTGGTTATGTCTTAACCCCAAGAATCCGACAAGATGTATTATCGGCGCAAAATAATTGGCTTCCTGGTCCGACGGGATGTATTATCGACTCAAAATAATTGGCTTACTGGGTCGACGGGACGTATTATCAGCTCACACTACCACCAGTTTTCGATCGCTAAATACACAAGCTTTACAGGTGGTTTATCCAATCAAACTTAGCGTTACATTACGTCAGAAGGCTGAATTTTGTAAATCCACTGTCGATTGGTCAATTCAGTTTGTTTACAAATTTCTGCCGGGAAAATATAAATAGATCTTTGTGAATGAAATAGTTTGCGTAAAAATGTTGAAGATGACGAAGCAATTCCTTTATTTAAGCGAGTACTCGCGAGTACCCGCTTATCCGGATAGATGGAATCGGGTATTATTATTATTATTATTATTATTATTATTATTATTATTATTATACAGCTGCTCAACGATTGGCCAAGCTGGCAAATCTTTCTAAACAGCATCCTACACTAGCAGTGTCATATATAATACAGAAATGCGAACGCAACCCGCTCTCCGTAGTTACGAAGATCGTGAATTTCGTTTGTTATCTTTGTGACATGATATGATGTTACCGGCTTATGACAGTTAGTTTATTTTTAATGAAACTACGTTTCCACACTTTTAAATTACTTTATAATGTCAATTTGTCATTACTGAATAACTGAAAGCCTCTCAAAATTACTGAACATCCATCATGGTGGAATTATTTAAAATCAATGGTTGAGTGGGGTTTAGGTATTGAGAGACAGTTGTCAATAATTTGAAAAAATTATATTTTCTTCCAAACCTTTTATCACATAGTAGGGGGGGGGGGGAGGGAGGGGGGGGGGGTATGTGGTAGTCGTATGCATGGACGAAAATTCAAAGGCCTGTGGTCTGGAACCTAGAAGGGCATATCAGCAGAGACAATAAAATTGTTTTAAAGATATTGACCACTGTGAAGATATGGTTTCACATGGGGAAGGAATGAGGGGGCCCAATTGGGAGATGGCCCCCTTTTTTCCTCTCCCACAGTTTAGCCCTCCCCCCACCCACCCCAGCCCCACCCAGGTCAAAACCCATTCCGACACCCCAGTTATTGTGCGTGATTGCCACATCCATTTTTGTCACTCATACTGCGATTTGCTGCTCTTCATCTTGCAATGTTATTAATGTATCTTTCCTTTTAGTTTTCAGCTTGAAACACCATTTGAGAGAAAAATGAAAACAAATTTTGATGATTTTTATAAACGCTGTAACACTTAAATTTGCTTAAAAAATTACATCTCATAGTAAATATCCATTTCCAGACAAAGAGAATCTGTTTGAAAATTTACCACTCAGTTATTGCGCCAGACATTCCAGTCGTACTTTTTCGAAAATATTCTCATGATCTGCAAATGGACATTTTGCAAGGTCACTGCTGTACCTGTTTTTGAAAGGTTTGCATGTTATAGGGTTAATAATATTTAAATACTGTATTGTGTAAACTACCAGTGCAAATATCAAATAAAGTTTACTCGAAGTAAGAGGGAGAGAGAATCTCATATTAGGTAATCAGACTGGACTATGTATAGTAGATTTGTTGAATATATCGAGTCCAATTTGATTGGAAGCTGCTGCTGCTTTAGGCAACAATAGATTCCAATTAAATTTATCAAAATATACTCAACAGATTACTTTTTTAGACTGCAGGATAT